>CM064572.1:7715242-8179215 GCA_032716605.1 Paralithodes platypus
ACTTCAGGGCAAACGCTATTAATACCTACTCACACAACACCCAACCACACAAACACCCGCGATAACCCAGCCATTCAAGATATTATAAATTCCGTCCGATTAGGGGCTACGGAGCTAAGATAAAACAACAAGCGAAGGATCGAGACTGCCTATGAGTGAATTAGGTCATGGGTGACGTCATAGGGGGGCAAGGGAGAGATGTCAGGGCTTGGTTGTGCTTTTCTGTTGCTATGAAGTACTTCTTTTCACTCGATCGGTCCCCCTTCTTCCTCATGTTTAGCCCCATTGCTTTTCAGATTATACGACGTTCGGCCCATTAGTTTGCCGGTTTTAAGACCTTTCGCCCCATTTCTTTGTCAATATTAAGACTTTTCATATCATCTAAGATATCGATGTTTTCCTGGCAAGCGATAGTGAGCCTGTAATATAAGAGAACCCGGACATAATTCTATGGAAAAATGTACAAATTTATCTTGAAGGAGGGTCTTGGGCGGGTGTTTTTTAAGCTTAATGGAGGTCTAGGGAGGAAACTAATAAAATAATACAAAAATATGAACAAATAAAAACGACTCATCTCCTCCTTAATTAATTAAGCCGAATCTGTGGTAGCAATAAAGGGTTAATTGAGATAGTTCAAAGCCTGTTCATTGCTGGAGGTCCCTCTTAAGGGGAGGTGTTTAGTTTGTTTCCTACTCTTCCAGTAATCTTAAGGTTACACCCCCTTGACCCCCTTTCAAGATAAATTTGTACATTTTTCGGTAGAAAAATTTCCCGGCTGAAAGCCGGTTCCTCTTAAATTACAGGCTCGCTATCGCTCGCCAGGATGAAATCGACACCTAAATTGCAGGAAAGGTCTTAAAATTGACAGAAATGGGTTGAAAGGTCTTAAAATCATCAACATAATGGGGCGAACGTCTTAAAATTAGAAAAGCAATGGGGCTAGACATGAGGGAGAAAGGAGTCAAGAAAAAAACTCCCTCAAGTGGAAATCTCCCCTTAAACTGAATACAATCGTCTACTCGTGTCCACAATAGGCTGGAAAGGACGTCAGTTATACAGAATAGGTCAATTTCAAGACCTTTACGCGAGCGATAGCGAGCTTGTAATTAATTTAAGAAGAAACGGCCTTCGGCCGGGACATTTTTTTACCGAAAAATGTACAAATTCATCTTGAAAGGGGATCTAGGGGGTGTACTGATTATTACAGCTGTAGTTGCTAATAATAATAATAATAATAATAATAATAATAATAATAATAATATATAATTATAATAATAATAATAATATATAATTAATAATAATAATAATATATAATTATAATAATAATAATAATATATAATTATAATAATAATAATATATAATTATAATAATAATAATAATAATAATATATAATTATAATAATAATAATAATAATAATAATATATAATTATAATTATAATTATAATAATAATATAATAAAATATATTGTATATAATATATTTATAAAATAATAATATATAATATATAATAATAATGATAATTTAATAAGAACATGATAATAATAAATAATATAATAATAATAAATAATAATAATAAAATAATAATAATTATAATAATAATAATATATAATATAATAGTAATAGTAATAATAAAATAATAATAATAATAATATAATAATAATAATTAATAATAATAATTAATATAATATATAATATAATAATAAATTAATAATAATAATATATAATTAATAATAATAATATATAATTAATAATAATAATATATAATTAATAATAATAATATATAATTAATAATAATATATATATTATAATAATTAATAATAATAATAATAATAATAATAATAATAATAATAATATATAATTTATAATAATAATAATAATAATAATAATTAATAATAATAATAATAATAATATAATACTAATAATAATAATATATAAATAATAATATAATATAATATAATAATAACAATAATAATAATAATAATATATAATAATTATAATAATAATAACAATAATAATAATAATATATAATTATAATAATAATAATAATAATAATATATATATATAATAATTATCATAATAATAATAATAATAATAATAATAATAATAATAATAATAATAATAATAATATATAATTATAATAATAATAATAATAATATATAATTATAATAATAATATATAATTATAATAATAATAATAATATATAATTATAATAATAATAATAATAATAATAATAATATATAATTATAATAATAATAATAATAATATATAATTATAATAATAATAATAATAATAATAATAATAATAATATATAATAATAATATATAATATATAATAATAATAATAATAATAATATATAATTATAATAATAATAATAATAATAATAATAATAATAATAATAATAATAATAATATATAATTATAATAATAATATATAATTATAATATAATATTTTTGTTAACCTATAACCTACATAAAAAAGAAAGAAAGAAAGAAAAACAGGAAAACTAGATTCGAAATATGCTTGTTTTAAACAGATTCGAAATATGCTTGTTTTAAACAGATTCGAAATATGCTTGTTTTAAACCAATTCGAAATATGCTTGTTTTAAACAGATTCGAAATATGCTTGTTTTAAACCAATTCGAAATATGCTTGTTTTAAACCAATTCGAAATATGCTTGTTTTAAACAGATTCGAAATATGCTTGTTTTAAACCAATTCGAAATATGCTTGTTTTAAACAGATTCGAAATATGCTTGTTTTAAACCAATTCGAAATATGCTTGTTTTAAACAGATTCGAAATATGCTTGTTTTAAACCAATTCGAAATATGCTTGTTTTAAACAGATTCGAAATATGCTTGTTTTAAACCAATTATGTAGGGAAAAAATGGGCCCCAAAACCGTCCATTCATTTTGTAAGGGGGTGGGGATGGGTTTTTTTTAAACCCCCTTTTCCCTCGTGTTTAGCCCCATTAGGCTTGATATTTTAAGACATTCGCCCCATTAGTTGGGCGATTTGAAGACATGTCATGCCATTTAGGTATCGATTTTTGCTTGGCAAGCGATAGCAAGCTTGCTTTATATTCTTATTATATTGTTAAGCGTGCTAGATATCTAGGGAGGAAACTAAACATCATTATAAATATACAAATTAAAATGTAAAACTTGCAAACTAAACAAACCAAAATTGGGACAAAGACAATATAAAGTCAAAACAACATATCAAAATCGCTATGTGGAAACAACGCTTACTAAAATAAAATATGTGAAATAAAAGAACACAATCCACCACATAGGGTGTACATTACTACATGAGCAAGTTAATCTGTTTACCAAGCAAACTAATCGCACACATAACGACGCACTATCGTCACGTTCAAGGAATTAGTCAATTTGGGAAGTCCGGGACGTTCTGGTACATTTGACTAAACTCTACATGAACACAGAAACTACAATTAGTGTCAACATGTTCTATTAAAATCAAATGTGCAACCTGACAAGACATTAACAATAGTACAAAATACAATTATTGATAAGATATCTATAATATTACAAAACACATAGTAGCACTCACTAACGATAGTGCTATCGGGTAGGTACAATCGCGCTAATAAGTGGTGTCTCGGCACCAAGTATGTTTTGATCAATAATTGGTATCAGCAATATCTAAGCTTCATTTCTTCATATCAAGTGAGATATACAAACATGTTCCTACACATACCCACCCTATTCAACATCTGACAGACATGAATACAGCACAGACCAAGCTAAACGTAATGACAGCTGGGCCATGACTTATTAGCGCGACCGTACCTGTAAGCATAGCCTGCCTCAAGTAATATCTCCCCCCAACTCTATCCTGAAGACTGAATCAAATCTTACCGAAATTCTCCAACTACAGTCCGTTCATTCGAGGTTGGACAGAAATCCTAACCTCTAACCTCTGTAACTCAAAAGGGGCTAGAGCAAATGAACTGTCAATTTCCACACCTATTCCCTAGCCAAGTCTTCCTAATTGGTAGAAATATTTGCTCGATTACTCAGGGTCCTTTTTGAGTTACAGAAGTTAGAGTTTACGATGTCTGTCCAACCTGGAATGAACGGACTGTATGATATGCATTTCAGGGATTGATATAAGCAGTATGAGGAGCTAGGAAGAGCCAGAATTGACCACTTGCGAGTTTTGGTCTATAAGGAAGTTGGAGCCGTGGCCATCAATATTTAGCAGAATTATCAGCTGAAATACGGTCATAATACATATATAAATATATAAAACCAAACTGATCGTAATTTGTATCCATCAGAAACCCACATTATTATTGTATTTCTCTTTAATATCGATGTATCTATCCCTGAAAGGGCATAAACAGAGCTTTCCAATGACACCCCAACAATCCTTGTATCACCGCTAGTTTTCTTGCAACAATCGCGCAACACGAGTGCAAAAACCATGTAATTCGGTACTTTCCCTAAATAATTCACTGTGTAGCGAGTGTGAGAGGGTGGAGGAGGGTGGGATTCATGTCAGTTGGTCCACCGCGGTGGTCTGAGCAGTCATACGCTCGCTACTCTCCTGCCACCACTTGTCTCTCTCTCTCAGCAACATTACGAGCTGAAAATGCCACACGACTTATGTTGTGAGCCACCACATAGTCCAAATTTCTTTCACTCGACATATGATGCGCGCCGCCAGTTAAGGGTTAAGGGAAGATGGGTTGTTGTTTTTCTAGTCCCCCTTCTCCCTCAGGTTTAGCCCCATTAGTTTTTAGATTATAAGGTGTTCGGCCCATTACTTTGGCGATTTTAAGACTTTATGCCCTATTTTTATTTTATTTTATTTTTTGTCAATATTAAGACCTTTTGGGCCATTTAGGTGTCGATAATTTCCTGGCGAGCGATAGCTAGCCTTTAATTTTAAGAGTAACCGGACTTCGGCGGGTACATTTTTCTACCGAAAAATTTACAAATATATCTAGGGGGTATTTTTCTTAGTTTGATGGAGGTCTAGGGAGGAAAGTAAAAAATAAATGAATAAATGAATTAATAGCCCAAAAACAAATGAATAAATGAATTAATAGCCCAAAAACAAATGCATAAATGAATTAATAGCCCAAAAACAAATGAATAAATTAATTAATAGCCCAAAAACAAATGAATAAATGAATTAATAGCCCAAAAACAAATGAATAAATGAATTAATAGCCCAAAAAATATATGAATAAATGAATTAATAGCCCAAAAACAAATGAATAAATGAATTTAGTTATCTATTTACTTATCTATTTACTGTTTGTTTAGTTTCCTCACTAGACAATTTTGTGCAGCTTAAGAAGGATCTGTGGCACTAAAAAAGGGTTAAGTGAGATAGTTCGAAACCTGTTAATTATGGCTATGTATAGGCCCTTTTGAAACTGAATAAAATCGTCTAACAGTAGCCAAAATAAAAAATATAAAAAGGACGTCGCTACAGAAGGGGTTAAACGATTGTATTCAGATTAGGAAGGGTGTATGACAATCAGAGGGTTAATCGAGATACTCTGTAAGGGGAGATGGGTCGTTTTTTTCTGGACCCCTTTCTCCCTCGTGTGTAGCCCCATTAGCTTTGACATTTTAAGACCTCCACCCCCCCCGATCTCTCTCTCCGCCTAGACAATACACTCCCTCCTTCAGACCCCCCTCCCCCCTTCTCCCTGCGTAACAGAGTTGTAGATAATAGGTGGAATGGGCTACCAAGTGCTATCTATCGATAGTCGGATCCACAACGAGAGCTTTACAGGAGAGATCTCCACTTGAGGGATTTTTTTTCTTGACCCCTTTCTCCCTCATGTTTAGCCCCATTGCTTTTGATATTATAAAATGTTTGCCCCATTAGTTTAGCGATTTTAAGAACTTTCACCCCATATTAAGACCTTTCGTGCCATTTAGGTGTCGATTTTATCCTGGCGAGCGATAGCGAGCCTGTAATTTAAGAGGAACCGGCCATCGGCCGGGAAATTTTTCTACCGAAAAATGTACAAATTTATCTTGAAAGGGACTCAAGGGGGTGTAATTTTAAGGTTAATGGAGGTCTAGGGAACAAACTAAATACCTCCCCTTACCCCCTAATTGAAGCTCTGACGCGTTTTTGCTGTATCTTATGATATCATTAGACGATGTTATGCAGCTTAGGAAGTATCTGTGAGTATTAATAGGGTAAAGACTCTCTCAATTAACCCTCTGACTTCCATATACCCTTCCTAATCTGAATAAAATCCTCCAATAATTACCAGAAAACAAAACAGAAATACGTGTTGGACCTTGAAAGGGTTAATATAAAATTAGATAGGCATATGGACGAGATGAGTTGCGTGTGAGGGGGATCTGCCTTGTGTGGGCCAATCGGCTTGCTGCAGACTCACATTTGCTCATGTTCTTATAACCAGGGATACAACAACAACAACCACAACAACAACAACACCAACAACAACCACAACAACAACAACCACAACCACAACAACAACAACCACAACAACAACACCATAACAATAACAACAACAACAACACCAACCACAACAACAACAACAACAACCACAACCACAACAACAACAACCACAACTACAACACCAACAACAACCACAACAACAACAACAACCACAACAACAACAACAGCCACAACAACAACAACCACAACAACAACAACCACAACAACAACAACCACAACTACAACAACAACACCAACAACAACCACAACAACAACAACCACAACAACAACAACAGCCACAACAACAACAACCACAACAACAACCACAACAACACCCTAACAACAACAGCCACAACAATAACAACAACCACAACAACAACAACACCATAACAACAACAACAACAACAACAACACCACCATAACAACAACAGCCACAACAACAACAACCACAACAACAACACCATAACAACAACAACCACAACAACAACAACAACAACACCATAACAACAACAGCCACAACAACAACAACAACAACAACCACAACACCATAACAACAACAACAACCACAACAACACCATAACAACAACAACCACAACAACAACACCATAACAACAACAGCCACAACAACAACAACAACAACCACAACAACACCATAACAACAACAGCCACAACAACACCATAACAACAACAACAGCCACAACAACACCATAACAACAACAGCCACAACAACAACAACAACCACAACACCATAACAACAACAGCCACAACAACAACAACCACAACAACACCATAACAACAACAACCACAACAACAACCACAACAACAACACCATAACAACAACAACAACAGCCACAACAACAACAACCACAACAACACCATAACAACAACAGCCACAACAACAACAACAACCACAACAACAACCACAACACCATAACAACAACAGCCACAACAACAACAACCACAACACCATAACAACAACAACAACAACAACAACAACAACCACAACAACAACACCATAACAACAACAACCACAACAACAACAACCACAACAACAACACCATAAAAACAACAACCACAACAACCACAACCACAACAACAACACCATAACAACAACAGCCACAACAACAACAACCACAACCACAACAACAACACCATAACAACAACAGCCACAACAACAACAACAGCAGCAGCAACCAATGGATATAATAAGGCAAACATGGGCAAAACAACTTGGACAAGATGGTTAAGGGGAGATTTCCACTTGAGGGATTTTTTCTGGACTCCTTTCTCCCTCATGTTTAGCCCCATTGTTTTTCTAATTTTAAGACGTTTGCCCCATTATTTTGACGATTTTAAGAACTTTCAACCCATTTCTGTAAATTTTAAGACCTTTCGTGCCATTTAGGTGTCGATTTTATCCTGGCGAGCGATAGCGAGCCTTTAATTTAAGAGGAACCGGCCTTTGGCCGGGACCTTTTCTACCGAAAAATTTACAAATTTATATCGAAGGGGGGATCTTGTGGGTGTTTTTATTAAATTTGATAGAGGTTTAGAGAGCAAACTAAACCCCTTCCTTAAACCATTGAGCCGAACCAGTAAATTATGCTGCACAATACCGTCTGGGCTTCCTTAATCGTGAGCAAATTGGTCATGATAGAATAGGCGACAGAGAAGGGGTTTTTCTCTATGTGTTAGAAGGAGACAAAAGGTAGAGCTGCCTGTAACGAGTGTCTCCGCCCGGGGACAGAGAAGACGAATTAAGGGGACATGGGCTGTTTTTCTGGTCACCCTTCTTCCTCATGTTTACCCCCATTAGTTTTCAGATTTTAGGACGTTCGGCCCATTAGTTTGGCGATTTTAATACCTTTTGCCCCATTTCGTTGTCAATTTTAAGACCTTTCGTGCCATTTAGGTGTCGATCGATTTCCATCACCATCATCGATCATTACTATCACCTTACCTACTACTATCACCATCATCACTACTACTATCACCATCATCACTACTACTATCACCATCATCACTACTACTATCACCATCATCACTACTACTATCACCATCATCACTACTACTATCACCATCATCACTAGGCTACTACTATCACCATCATCACTACTACTCTCACCATCATCACTACTACTATCACCATCATCACTACTACTATCACCATCATCACTAGGCTACTACTATCACCATACCTACTACTGTCACCATCAAATTTTCAATCATCATCATCACTAATACTGTCACCATCATCAATAGTATTGTCACCATCACTACTATCACCATCATTACTACTATCACCATCAGCACTACTACTATCACCATCATCACTAGGCTACTACTATCACCATACCTACTACTGTCACCATTACTACTACTATCACCATCATACCTACTACTGTATGGACGAGATGGGTTGGGTGTGAGGAGGGATCTGCCGGGTGTGGGCCAATCGTCACTCTGTAGACCCCCTTAATCTTATGTTGATCTCTGACCGTTTTGGTGAGGTCGTTCCTCAGGGTATTTGTGAGCTGGGCCTATAATTAGGCCTTATCATTACGGTTGGGTGTGAGAGGGATCTGTCTTGTGTGGGCCAATCGGCTTTCTGCAGACTCCCATTTTCTTATGTTCTTATGTGCATGGAATAGGTGGGTCGTTGTTGGGATGGATTAGGTCATGGCTAATTGGTAGGAAGCAGAGAGTCAGCATAAATGGCATGAAGTCAGAATGGGGAGCAGTTAAAAGTGGTGTCCCCCAAGGATCTGTAGGCTATTAGGCCCTATGTTGTTTTTTATATACATAAATTACCTTGATTTGAGGTATAATTAGTAGGATAAGTATAGGCTATTCGCAGGCGAAACCAAAATGGGGAGAACAATAGGTTCAGATAGCGACATAGAGGGCCTCCAAAGGGATCTAGATACCTTACACAAATGGTCAGTAAATTGGCAGATGAATTTTAACATTGACAAATGCATGGTATTAAAGATAGGAAAGATGAATACAAATGCAAAATATAAACTAGCTAAATTCCCAGACTGTGAGAAAGATTTGGGTGTGTTTGTTAGCAATGATTTGAAGCCTAGAAAACAGTGTATAAGCGTTCGTAACAAGGCATACAGGATTCTCGGGTTCATCTCTAGGAGTGTGAGTAACATAACTGCTGATGTTAGGTTAAAACTTGTCTTGTCATTTGTGAGACCCCATATGGATTATGCTGTTCAATTTTGGTGTCCTTATTACAGAATGGACGTGGATTCCCTGGAGAGAGTACAACGTAGAATGACAAAAATCATCCATATTAGAAATCTTCCTACAGTTTGTGTAATATACTCTCAATTTACTTCTTTTATTTATACCTAATTTACCTTTATTTCTAACTAATTTCCATCTTGCGTTGCACCATCACTACTATCATTAGCAATATAGTCATACTTTTTAGCATGAGACTGAATATCCTTATCACTTTCGCCTGACGCAAAACATTTTCCATTTAACCTCTCTTTTACACTCAATATTTCTGTTCAAAACCCCACAACCACCCTATCTAAAGAACTAGCTAATGTGGAAACCCCTAACCATGAAAGATGAACCCCATCCCTTGCGTACAATCTATCTCTCCCATAGAAACTATCCCATTTATCAATGAATGGTATTGCTTTTTCTTTGCAATATTTCTCCAACCGGCAATTGACACCAATCGCCCTGGATGTCCATTCCTTGGGAACTCCTCTTCAGGGTAGGATACAATGTACTACAGGGATCCCTACCTTCATCCTAACCTTGTCTAACACATCCCAATACTGCTTCAGCAGTTCCTCACTTCTACCCTTACCAACGTCGTTACTCCCGGCACTGAGAAAGATAATGGGGTTATCTCCACTATCTTCCAAGATGTGGTCCATCTTCTCTAAGGGAAGATTTTAACTTTAAATTTTTTTTTTCTGGGCTCCCTTCCCCTGGAGGTCCTTGATTTGCACGAAGATGTCATCCACGTATCTACAGTAGACGGTCGACAGTAGACCATCGAGGAAGAGCTCCTAGCTGCCCAACGACCCACCGTCTACTGTAGATACGTGGATGACATCTTCGTGCAAATCAAGGACCTCCACGAACTACAGGAACTCCAGCGTCGCTTCATGACCTCCTCCGGACTTAACTTCACCTTTGAAAAATCTAACAATGGACAACTCCCCTTCCTCGACATCCTCGTAGCTCTGAACGACCATGGATTCAAAACCACCGTCTACATTAAACCAACTAACACAGGACAATGCCTCAACGGCGATAGTGAATGCCCCCGCCGTTATCTTCTATCCTCCATCTCCGCTTATGTTAGGAGAGCCCTCACGCACTGCTCTACCTGGGCCGACACCCACCAGGAACTAGAAAGACTATCCCAAGTTTTAGTAAATAACGGATACTCCAACTCCGACATCTCCAGCACCATCAACCACCATCTTGAAAAATGGTACACCCAAAGCCCTCCCAACATTGACCCCCCCAATGAAATTAAGATCTTCTACCGCAATTTTATGTCCTCTGAACACAAAAATGACGAGGCCGTCTTAAAAGAAATAATCTCCAAGCATGTCCACCCAACCAACCCGGAAAACAAAATCAAATTAATAATTTATTACAAATCCCCCAAGACCTCCAACCTCGTTCTCCGCAACAAACCAGCTTCCACTAAGATAAAGAGCCCGATGACCGACGATCACGTCATTTACCAACATACCTGTAATTATGAGGACTGTGGACCTCATTCCTATATTGGTATGACGCAGACTCGTCTTTCACGTCGGTTAACTCTTCACCTTCAGGCTGGAGCCATCAAAGACCACTATCTCATCCCTAACCACCCTCACCTCACATGCAACGAGTTAGAGAAACACACCACCATACTCGATAAAGAAAGTGACCCAAGGAGATTACCTATACTCGAAGCTTTATATATCCAAGCCTTACATCCCAACATCAACAACCAAACTCTGGACCTTCAGATCCTTCCTTCTGCCAAAAGGCACTTTCCTACAGGACCTAACCCCCCCTCGCCCCCCGGTGCCCTTGACGCAGTCCCCGCGCTACCTCCTTCAGCTTCGTCTTCCGCAGGCGCCACACGTACTACACAACTTAGGCCACGCCCCTCGACACGCAGCCAATCAGCTTCGACCCCACCAACCGATCACCATCCCGCATCCAGTGCACATGCGTGAAGCGGTTCTCTCTTTCTCTCTCCTAGAATACCCCTCCACCAATAGCAGACTTTTGCCCCCTGATTTTCGCCTCCTCTGATCCTCCACCCTCTATATATACCCTTCCTGTTTAGCTTTTATATCATTCTATCCTTACTTGATAATGCTGGTTGTCCAGTGAAATGCGTCGTATATCCAGTATCATCATGTACATTAATGTAACCCTGTATCACCATGAATTTTGCTCATCTCCTTCATCTACTTCCTGCCACCAAGCGAAAACTCATCAGAGACCTGGAAACTTTGAATAATAAAATTTCCAACGCAGAAATTGCCATTTCTTTCAACCTCGTATGTATTAAAGAAAATCTATACCGGTATATAATTATACAGTATTTATATATATATATATATATATATATATATATATATATATATATATATATATATATATATATATATATATATACAGTATATATATTAGTGTATAATATATTAGAATCAATGAAGATTCAGGAACTAAAATCACAATAGGCCTATAATTAAAAGTGATAAAAAATATCGGAAATACTTGTATATTAAGAAGAGAGAGAGCGACATTAAGTTCAAAAAATCAATATGTAGGCTATGCCTATGATGATTAGCACTGAAAATCAATTGAAAGATGAAACAGACATTACGTACTAATGACAAATGAACCGAATACCGCACTGAAAATGATAAAAATCACATTAACCCTCAAGCCGCGGGCCCGACATACAGTATGTCGGCAGAGAGAATAATGGCCACCCCCGGGCGGGATTTTGAGCACATTATCGGCTCTGAGAGAGAGTCCACGCGTTGGGAGGACGATAGCCGGGCTCTGACCGTTCGGCACGGACCCAGTGCCGCGACTGAC
This sequence comes from Paralithodes platypus, assembly GCA_032716605.1. NCBI lineage: Eukaryota > Metazoa > Arthropoda > Malacostraca > Decapoda > Lithodidae > Paralithodes > Paralithodes platypus. Next base: position 7,727,798 of record CM064572.1, read on the forward strand.
ACTACTCTGCAACATTCCACATCCACGGCCTCGCGAGACCAGGAAAAAACTTGGGAAATTACCGTATTTTAGGGTATTTCCTCGTGTTGTGAGATCGCTACAGGATAACCCCTGGTCATACAAGGATGATTCAGGTGTCATTGGAAAGCTCTATTATCGCCCTTTCACGGATACATAATTGTATTACGCTCTGGCTCTTGTTTATGCATGAAAAAGAGCATGAAATGAAGCTCGTTTAGGGTAAATATGCCCACCTGGCAGGTAGTAGAAGTTACAAACATCCCCGTTGGTTAGAGTTAATGATAGCCTATATTTGTAATATTGAACTCTGACATATACAAAATATGAGAACTTGAATCTATATATATAGATATATATATATATACCGTATATGCTGTATATATTTGTCCCAGTTTTGGTTTGTTTAGTTTGCAAGTTTTACATTTTAATTAATATATAAAAAAAAAGAACCAGCAAACAAAGGAAGACTAAGAAGAATGAAAAGAAGACTAAGAAGAAAGAAGAGTTAGAATAACCAAGAAGAAAGGAGAACAACCAAGATGAAAGAAGAGAAAAGAAGAAAAGCACAAACATTCGAACATAGAACAAAAGTTAAAAGAGCACGACAAAAGGGAGGCGCCGTTGTAAAGGCCAAGCTTCCCGCCCAACACCTGAACAGAACTGAACATAAATCTAGTTATATCGTAGATATTTGAGCCATTTATAAGTCATATACTTGTAATCACGCATTTTCTAGTCCTATTCTGCTTATTTAATATTATATAGCAACAAGCTAACAATATTTACAAATGTAACCCAATCTGGCAGCCCTTTAAAAGTTTAAATGGTCGGAAGCTCCCGCAGTTATAAGAAGAAGAAGAAGACGACGTTCCCCAGTTCTTGAAGTTGAAGACACCTGTGATATAGTACTTAAAATAGCTCGTACATTTTGCTTGGTAGTGGACTAGCCTAGTGGTAGGTGACCGAATATATCAACAGATAAGGTAATTTAGTAGGCAGGCCTAATTTGTGTTGTTACTGCGTAGGTCTGTTAAGTTGTATATTATTAGCGAAGAGGTTAGCCTGAATCTACCATCTTAAGACTAGCCTAGCTTAAGTTAGCCTTGCTAAAAGTTATTTTTGCTTTTACGCCTAGGCTAAGCTATTGTGATTATTTTCTCGTTGCACATATAAACTATTTACAATGAAGTTCCTACAGATCCTGATCAACTTCCTGTTCTATTGCACATGTCTTTGTGTCTGGTTATTATTATTTGTTTGCGCAGGACTATGTTTTGTTTTTCCTTATATGTCATTTTTACATAACTTTGGTTATGTAACTCTTGCCATCCCAATCACCCATGGGATTATCTTAATTATTATTATTTTGAGTGCATTATTGGTTGGGTTTACAAATCCTGGCAGAATCCCTAAAGCGGTTAACTCGGCCGGACAACAATACGACGATGATGTATCGAATTCGGATGATGGGGAGATGCCCGAAGACCCTAAGCATCCACACAAGAGTATCATTGTTAATGGGGTCGCCGTCCAAAGCCGATGGTGCCGCAGTTGTTGTATATACCGCCCTCTGCGAGCATTACACTGCAGCTCCTGCGATTGTTGTATAGAAATGTTTGATCATTACTGTCCTTTGTTTAATAATTGCATTGGGCGGTTTAACTACCGCTATTATCTTATATGCATTATATTGATCTGGGTTAACATTCTCTTGGTTATCTCTGTTAGTTTTGTTCACTTGTTCATTAATACTGATATTACTTATTTAAATTTTGTTATGACCATCACAAATCTAGTGTTGAGTTCATTATCGTTTATTCCCTTGACATACATATTTGTGTTGCACATTATTTTAGTAACGAAGGGATTAAGCACTTGGGAAGACAATAAGGCATTGTATATAGACACTATTAATCCTTTTTCACAAGGGTGTTTATTGAACTGGGTGAATGTTTTTCTTGTAGCCCGACCCACGGGGGCCCAGGACTCAACCAGTCAAGATGTGATACAATTGCCTGTATAGGCCTAGTGTTAAATATAGGATTATATAAGCTATATAAATCCTGGGAATATTTGCACAGTCACCCATTAAGCTATTGGACGATGGATCCGAGTTTGTTAATCCAATTTCTTTTGGCGTGATTAGTCTAACGTAAAACTACGTTACTGGGTACAGGAAAAAGTCCTATTTTTCTAGTGCTTTGTTTTATATTTTCCAGTTTTTAAAGTGTTTAGTTGTTTATTTCATTAGGAGAAAGGGTCAATATTTACGAGTCACACCACAGCTGGGATCTCATTTTTAACGGTAGTTTTTGGTTCCTACCATTCTATGCTTCATTGCTATATACTTTTTATCCACCGGAAAATATATATTTTTCTTGGCTTTTTTTTTTTTTTTTAGCATTAACCTAACCTAACCTAACAGCCCCCAAATACATTTAGGTTAGGTTAGGTTTTTAGGTTAGGTTAATGCTAAAAAAAAAAGTAAAAAAAAAAAAAAAATTATAATAATAATATTTTCCGGTGGATAAAAAGTATATAGTAATGAAACATAGAATGATAGGAACCCAAAACTACCGTTAGAAATGAGATTCCAGCTGTGGTGTGGCTCGTAAATATTGACCGGAGAAAGTAGGGGATGGATGTAGAGTTCGGGTGTACGGTCGTCATTGTTTACATAGGGCGCTCGCACTTACGTTCCCGTCTATTTTGACGCTATATTTTCTGCTATTTGCCCCCTGTCATTACTACATGAATACTAGGTTAGGTTAGGTTAAAATAAACGGGAACATGATGGGAAAGGTCCTACGCCACTGCCAGATGTCAACAGGAATCAAGCCAAATACCCTGCACCTCTCTGAAAGATCTTAACTTCTACAGCAAAGATATAGACTGGGACAGACTGAGAGCAGAACTGGCAGTAACTGATTACTATTCGAAGATAAAAACGTCGACGAAACTCTCAGTATCCTCCAGAAACAATGCCTGGAGACCTGTAAAAACACCATACCACCCAAATCAAGCAGGAAGCAGATCAAGCAGATTCCCAGAGATAGAAAAATACTAATGAAGAAAAGGACATACTTGAGAGCCAAGCAAAGGAAGACCAGCTATGCGCACAATATCACCAAACTACAAGAAGAGCTCGATGAAGTTGAACGTAAACTCATCCAGTCACACCAAGAGCAAAGAACACGTGAAGAACTCCAAGCAGTTGCAAACATACGAGTAAATAGCAAATTCTTCTATGCATACGCAAAAAGGAGACTCAGGAACACCTCAACAATAGGACCACTTGCAAAACCTACGGGCGAACTTGAGAGTGACCCAACCGAAATGGCCAAGATACTCAAACAGCAGTACGAAAGTGTCTTCAGCCCGCCAAATGAAGACAAGAAAATTGATAATGCAACGACCTTCTTTGACAACGCTCCAGGGACACCACATCAACTCTCCTCGGTAACAGTATCAACAGAGGACATAAGTGGTGATGGGCTGGTCTATCAGAGTGAGAACTGAGCGATCTCTGCCATACCCATAGCTTACTCTGACTGTTCCTTTAACTTATATATTTTCTAGATCTCAAGTGACGGCGTCTTTTCCGTGGATTGACCTCCCAATCTACCAAGATTGGAAGCCAAAGTGTCACATTTTTCCCTTGCCCCTCAACTTTCTCTTCATAATTGCTGAGGGGCACAGGGCCCTGGGTGGGGCTTTGGTTTCCCGGGCGTTTCTGCATCCTCCTCAGCTCCCCGCCATGGAGTGGCTTCGGTCACCCAGGCTTTATTGTGGTCGGCAGGGAGGGTTCTGTGGGGGCGCTCGGTTATGGCCTTGGAATAGCTCTGGGCCTTGGGGCTGTTCGGCCAGGCAGCTTGGGGAACAACAAAACAACAACAGAGGACATAATAGCAGCCATCGACAAGATTGGACCAAACTCTGCGGCAGGACCAGACGGCTTTCATGCCCAACTGCTAAAAAACTGCAAACATCAGCTAGCCTTGCCTCTAAAACTGCTGTGGAGCAAGTCCCTCCAAACTGGATATGTACCACAATCCCTAAAAGAAGGTACTGTCACACCAATACACAAAGGGGGTAGTAAAGGCATAGCCAAAAATTACAGACCAGTGGTGCTGACGTCACATCTTATTAAAATCATAGAAAGAACAATACGAGCTAAGATGGTCAGCTACCTGGAAGATAACGAGGCATTCAACGAGGGTCAACATGGCTTTAGACAAGGCCGCTCCTGCCTTTCACAACTACTATCACACTACGACAAAATCCTACAGGATATTCAAGACGGAGAAAATGTAGACGTCATATATCTAGATTTCGCCAAAGCTTTTGACAAGGTGGACCATGGGATCCTTCTACATAAACTCAAATCACTGGGAATAGGGGGAGACCTTGGAAGATGGCTCCACAGCTTCATCACCAACAGAAAACAAAGAGTCACGGTTCAAGGAAGCCTATCAGAAGCAGGTGGGGTCATCAGCGGAGTACCACAAGGATCAGTACTGGGACCTCCTATTCCTCATCATGATAGGAGACATCGACAGGGACCTGGAACACTCAACAGCCTCATCGTTTGCAGACGACACCAGACTCATGAAGAAAATCACCTCACAACATGATGCACAGCTACTACAACAAGACTTGGACAAAATCCTGAAGTGGGCAGAAGAAAACAACATGGCCCTAAACGGAGACAAGTTCGAGCTTCTAAGGTACGGAAACAAGAGAGCACTACAAAAGTGGACAGCAAGAAATTACCGCCAAGGACACAGTGAAGGACTTAGGAGTAAATATGAGCAGTGATGCCACATTTTCCCAGCATATTACCAAAGCCACAACAACAGCAAAACAAATAGCAGGCTGGATCCTGAGAACCTTCCACACAAGAAATGAGAGGTGTATGTTAACACTGTGGAAGTCACTGGTCCTACCACGACTGGAGTACTGCTCTCAGCTCTGGTCTTCCCAAAAAGTAGGAGAAATAACAGAAATTGAAGCCACCCAGAGGACATTCACCAGTAAAATCCATGGGTTTCAACACTTTAACTACTGGGAGAGACTCAAGGAGCTGCAGCTGTACTCACTTCAAAGACGTAGGGAGAGATACATCATCATCTACGTCTGGAAGATTTTGGAAAAAAAGGTACCAAATCCAAACATCCAAGAGACTCAACACCAAAGGTGAGGGAGGCTGTGCTATGTGAGGACTACGCCGGGATCAACACAAAAAATCAAATCCCTGATCCATCACAGCTTTACATACAATGGAACCAGACTGTTCAACTGTATACCAGCCCCTCTCAGGAACATGACCGGGGTGTCTCCAGACACCTTCAAGAAACACTTGGACATGTGGCTGGCCAAAATACCGGACCGGCCACCAACACCAGGATACCCCAGCACCAACTCCAATCGACTTCTGGAATGGAGAGTGGAAGAAAGGGAGCTGCCTGGTCGCAGTGGAGCCCCAGCTCAACTGTGTCACTAACGGACGGAATACAACAAAGTGTAACAAAGTGTATAATGTAAACAAAGATGGCGGTACGCCCGGTCAAGTGTACATCCTACCCCGGTGGGGAAAGATGTAATATTCGGGCATATCGGCAGCTTTGTTTGCGCTACTCGCACACTCGTGGTTACGTTCCCGTCTATTTTGACTGCTTTTTTTGTGGTATTTGCCACCTGCTGGCAATATATATGATGATGAAAAAATGTCGGTTATACTGATGTTTTGGACCGACAGTTAGCCCATCGATCTTTTTAGGCCTAATAGGTCCGGTAGAGCATATACATCATTGCTATATATGTCATTAAGAGCTGAAATGTGTTATAAGGGAGAAAAGAAAAAAAAGATATAAAATACATTATAATATAGCCTACTGTAAAACAATAAGTTTTTCAGCCAGTACCCAACCAGCGGGGGTGTGGGGGCGGCAGCCCCCACCCATATACTAGGTTTGGTTAGGTAAGGTTGGTAGGTTAGGCTAATCTATCTATCTATCTATCTATATGCTCAGGCCCAATCCCCATTTTGGGGGTAGCCGACTCAAGACAGAGCAAGAACAGGGAAAACACAAAAACAACATAAAACAAAAAATAAACACAGATAAAAAACACAAACTCACACATATCCAGGTCACCCAGGAGAAGACCCAGAGACCAGGGTTACCAAGGTCGCTCCAGCACTCCCCCGGCCCCTGACCACCCGGAGAGGTTCCGATCTCGGCAGGCAGACATGCAGCGGAGCCAAAGCCACAAGCCCTCCCACCACACTTCCAGGCACACCCTTCATATTAATCGTCCCCCCGGGCCAGGCGCCTGATGGACTATTGTCTAGTCGAACTTGCGCCCGACCCCTTACTCCAAATGACCACGTGTTCACTCAACTATTCACAAGCATTCTCCATTCACTCCTGTCCACCACCACTTCCCCTGCCTGATCTATAGTCATTCCTCTATCATCCAAAGCCTTTCTTACACAGTCTCTCCATCTCAGGCTAATAGCCTAGCACATTTAAAACAAAAAATTAAAAATAGCCTAACCCAACCAGCAGGGGTGTCGGGGCAGCAGCCCCCACCCATAATACTAGGATAGGTTAGGTAAGGTTGTTAGGCTAGGCTAATGTCTTCCCAAAGTTTACTATTTTTATAACATAAGATATTAGGCTACCCACTCCACCCCGTGAAATCCGAGCCAGCTTTCGTCAAAAGTTGGCTCGGGTATTCACAAAATTGGGTTGTATGGGTTTGCAATTTGGGAAAACCCGAGTCAAGTTTTGATACAAAACGCTATATTATTGTATTTTTACGCTTTTAACCCCTCATTTTCCCTGAACTTCATAGCCCTCCCCACTAGTGGGGGGCGTGTTTTTAGATTGTTGGATAATGGGTAAATACTCATTTCAGCACCTCTTCAGTATAAAACAACACTATATCTGAAGGAAAATTAAAAAATACAAACTAGGCTAACACTTACTGAAATCGCTGTTGGTCCAAAAAGTCAGGTTTACCAAAATGTCATGGGGGTTTGCCCCCCCCCCTCAACCTATTACGGTATTGTATTCCACGGCAGTAAACTTAAATGGGAACGTTATCGCGAGCGTGCAAGTAATTCAAACAAATCTGGACCGAATACTACATCCTTACCTAGCAGTGTTAGATACTAGGGTATATAGAAGTAATGATGGGGGTTTGTCTGACCATTATGTTGTACAGTAGCTAAAATTAGGATTCAGAAGAAATGAGTGAAGAGAGCTAGAGTAGGGCAGGAGGGAGGTGGAGTGGTGAAGAGAGTGGAAAGGTTACAGGAGGAGAAATTCAGAGAAGAGTTCAAGAATCAAAAGAGTATCGGTAGTATAAAAATGACTAGATAGATTTGTCTTGGAGAGAATGGAGGAAGTGGAAGAGGCGAGCAAAGTGTTTAACCCCTTCTGTACCGGCGACGTCCTTTTAACTTTTTTCTGGATAGTAATAAACGATTCTATACGGTTAAAAAGGGCCTCCAGCAATTAACAGGCTGCGAACGATCTCTCGTAGCCGTTTTTGCCACTTCAGATCTTTCTTAACCCTCTCACCACGGAAGGGCTCTTGAACGCCCATAAAAAAGCATATAACAGGTACCCGGAAGGCCTCTTGAACGCCCAGTGGTTGAAAGCCTGTGAGCTTCGTGTGCGAGGCGTCGGTCCGACGCATGTAAACAACAGCCGGCTGGACCGACACCCCGCATCTCCGGCCACAAGAAGGAGAGCGTCGCTTGTTCGTGTGTGCCTGTATGTTGTTGTTAAGTATCGAAAAGTGGTGTAAAGTGGCTGTTTTGGCCATAAAGTTATCTCCAATGAAATCATCATCACAGCTCAACCAGTTGACTTAGAGAGCTCTACTTAATGCCATTCTACAGGTAAATAACACAGCTACGCTTGGGGATGCGCGGGAATGCGGGAAGCAGTCTGATTAACGAATTTACGGTAGCCTAGCCTAGACGTTTTTCGGCCAAAACACCCGGGTTTCGAGGAATATATATATAATACATAGCCGGGGCTGGAGGGTTAAACTGCAGAAAATTTTCTAAATATAGCTGAAATAAAATACAACAGACGTCGCCGGTACAGAAGGGGTTAACTTAACGGATGCGACACTCCTTCCAGAATGTTCTACTGTGCAAATACGATGACCATAAATAAAATCCACAAAAAATGTCCTAGAGCCGGTGAAATATAAGCAATATGTGATTAGGTGGCTTGTATCCCCTCCACTACCTCCTGCCTTCCCTCCACATGTTCCCCCCCCCCCCTTCCCCCCCTCCCTCTCCTCCCTGCACTTCCTCTCCTCCACATTTATTGTTTATTTTCCCTCCCCCACTCCCTATAAATCCTCCCTCCCGCCTAATATACTGTACATCTATTCACCCTCCCTTACTCTCTCCCTGACTCCCTCGTCCATCTTACATGCGCATTATAGAGCCGAGAGCTTAGTATGCCTCGGGCAAGCAATGAAGGCACATCTATGTCGTGCTCCCTTGTACGCCTCCAGGCTCACTTCCCGTCACAATGATAGTTTTTCACTATATGTTTCCTCTTTACACCTATTTTCTGTTTCTTCAACGTTCACATGTTCATTATACAAGTAAAATTGTGCATGTGGAGTACTAATATTGTTTTATATCGTAAATTTGTTGTTAAAATTGAAGCCAAATCCTTCGCATTGGCGGCACTTTGAAGAACATGATTGTAGCATTCCCCTGGTTAAGTAAGATATATTTGTAGCTTGTGAGGAGGTATGTGGAATATGGAAAAGAGGGAGAGGAGTGAAGGAACAGCATGGTGGACTGAAGAGATAAAACTAGCAGTTGAAGAGAAAAGAAAGAATGAGAGTGATTGGGTAGTAGAGGGAATGAACATTTTGGAGAGACATAAAAGAGAAAGGTACTTAGAGAAAAAAAGAGAGGGGTGAAGAGAGTAGTGAGAGAAATTAACCCGGTAGCTGCGGGAGTACTCTTAAGAGGTCCTACTGGGTGGCTGCGAAAAGACTCTTAAGATCCTAGGTCTAAAAAAGAACATTTAAAACAACCCAGTGGCACTAAAAAAATAAATAATTTGTGTTTAGGTGAGATAATTTCCCTCCATTACTTTCTATCACTCCTACACATGTGTCCCGACCCCCCTTTTTCCCCCTCCTCCCCCTCCTCAATTATCAGGTATTTTCTCTATTATTCCCGATAATTATCAAGTATATTTTGTGGGAGGAGGGTGGAGGAGTGTAACTCCACTCTCCATGCCTGGAAGCCCCCCTGGTCTCTCAGTCCCACGCGACACACAAGAGAGTGAGGGTGTAAGTCTCGCATGCTAAAGGCCAGATTACGACCGTGGGGCTGAAATATACAATTTTCACCAGCCAATTCTCCCTGCCAACAATTCCTTGAGACCTCTGGTGGACGCTTCTGAACTAGCGCCTGAGCTACGACCGGAGACATCACTATACCCACCACCTAGGATATGCACAGTTTATCTCAATTTTTGTGTGATTCTACACGTTTTTATTATACAGTATACGACTACACTAAGTGCTTATATAGTATAGTAATAAAGGGAAAGTCCATATGCAGCTCATACTGACTACAAACATAATTATAAGCTGATTAATTATCGTAACAAAATTGGCGGGAAAATACCTGCTGACTTTTTATTGTAAATATACGTTATTTATGAATATGGGTGATTTTAAAATATATAAATCAAGAGTAGGCCTATGCATAGACCAAAGTATGTGTCGGCTACAGACATTTTGACTAACTGCATATATTATAGAATTGTTGAAGGAGAGGGAGGGTGGATAGCTCTACGATGTCGCCCATTTCCCACAATGCACCGCGGTAAACCTTGCGTTCAGCGCCTCTATCGGCCACTGTAGGCATTTACTGGTAGGGAGAATTGCTGTTACCAAATGTTTTATTGCTTTCCCATGTTCATATTAAAAGTAAAATAGGCGCATATGGATAAGTATTAATTATATAGCTTATATGGTTAATTAACGATTTTAGTGAGGAATGAATCGGAATACCTTAGCTGCGCAGTAAAGAGGTTAAGAGAAGAGTAGATGAAGAATTTAAGTGCAAATTTGGGGGAGCATAAGAAATGTTTCTGGAAAGAGGTCAAGAAAGTTAGGGAGGGTGGGAGTGAAAGAAAAGAATTGATGAGATAAAGTAAAAGAAATGCAATAATACAAACAGAAAATACCCAGACCGAAAGAAACAAAAACACGTCAGGAAGTGCCATTTTGAAGGCTATACTTCCGCCATCCAACTGAACTGAACTGAGTACAGTACAGTCTGGCCTGCCAATACGCGAGAATATGGGCGACACGCGAGGGCGCGGAATGAAAATTCGCGTATTAGCAATAGAGTATTATATGGGAATAAATCGATATGGGCGGCACTGACTCCAAGTTGTCTACTTTAGGCCTATTTATCTCCGTCAATTGCCACAAAAGGTACATATATGTATACATAAACATCCAAATCATAAGAAAATATAACTATAATAATAAACTCACTTTAAAATTAACAGTAACTGTAGATATGAAGGGTGGGGGCTCCAAGGCAGGCCCCCTCCGAGGCAGGGCGAGTTCAGCTAATGTGCCCCGGCCCCAGCCCCGGCCCCAGCCCCGGCCCCGGCCCCGGCATCATCATCGTCCGACGAACTATCCCTGGCATCTAGCACTCTGTTGAGGGCCAGGCGCCTTTGTTCCACCTGAACCTCCCTCATGAAGCCACCAAAATCATCGTCGGGCATGTCAACCTGAGCAGCCGAGCCTGCCGAGGTCGAAGGTTGGGGTTCGTCATCATCTTCTTGTTGAGGTTCTTGGCGGGCAAGGAATCTTGTCATTAAAGTTTGTCTCCTCTTGTTGACTTCCTGATGATGTTTGTCAGAATAAAAGCGGAAAACACTGTCAACGCCCAGCAGGACTTCATGTGTTCTCACAGGGCACTGCTCCACCGACCGAAATCCTTCCTTGAGTTGGTCAACTAAAGCCAAGATTTCGCTCAGTTTACCTACAGACAGATCCATGTTAGCAGGTGCAGGGGCTGGTTCAACGTCGTTGTTCGGTTGTCGTGCTTGATGTGCTTGATCTTCGGCATCAATCTGCTCAATTGTGTCACCTTGAGTCTGTTGTTCACCTGCCTCAATAACCTCACGAATCTCCTCGGCTGTCACTGCCCCGAAACCAGCCACTGCGCGGGCCGCTTGAACTGCCTCTGCCTCTGCCTCGGTGACTGACTGGACTTTGTTGGCCTTGGGAGCACATAAATGAGGAGTAAGTGCTCGCCAGGCATGATTAATTGTGGCATCATTTATATCAGCCCATGCTAGAAGAAGGAAGTCGATTGCGTATTTGATGGTAAAAACACGCCAGAAGTGTGTCACGGTCATCTCTGCCTCTGCCTGGGGTGCCGCTGCCTGGGGTGCCTGCTCCTCATCAGACGATGATGCGAACTCCTGCTGCATAGCCAAAATCTCTTCATTGCTCTCTGTCTTCTGGCGTAGATAATTGTAGAGTCGTGTCTGGTAAAAGAGCTTCACATTCGATATGACTTCTTGGTCCAGTGGCTGTATGAGAGATGTTGTTTTTGGTGGCATGAAAACAATCTGTACGTCGGGATGTAGAGTCTCTAAATAGTGTGGGTGGCAAGGGGCGTTGTCCATCAATAACAGGGCCTTGAAAGGTAGGCCTAGTTGTTGGCATTTGAGGCGGGCGTCAGGAACAAATTGCTTGACAAGCCAGTCAGACATAATGGCACTAGTCATCCACCCATTAGCGCTCTTGTACCAATAAGTTCCAGTGTCATTCATGTCGCGCAGGTTCTTGTAACATCTAGGGTGGGCAGCTGTGTGCACCACTACAGGCCGCATCTTGTGGCTGCCGGAAAGGTCCACAGTAAACATGACAGTGAACCTTGACTTGTCTATCTTGCGGCCCTTTGCCTGTTTCACAGATTTGGCAAGATATGTAGATTTTGGCATACACTTGTATTGCAAGCCACTTTCATCCACATTATAAATCTGATCCTTTGTGTAGCCACCATCCTCGATTATGGTCTTCAACACCCCAGGAAATGTGTTGGCTGCCACCACATCTGCAGACCCACGTTCTCCGGACACCTTGATGTTCCTTAGGTCCTTCCGTTTCATGAAGCCATGGAGCCAACCGTTGGATGCCTTAAAATTAAAATTCTGGCCAGACTTTGTCCTAGCACTTGCGGTGGTGTAGAAGAGTTTAGCCTGCTGTTTGATATAGGCCTTATCCACCGGGACTTGCTCACGGTGTTTGCGGGCTAGGAATGCTGCCAGGTATCGCTCCATGACCACCATAGCTGGATTGTTGCTCCTGCAACGTTGGTCCATCATGGCAGCACCATAGGACTTCACGATGGTGTTGATCTTTTCTCGGTTAGCCCAGATCGTTCTAACTGTCGATTCCGCTAAACCCATTGCTCGACCGATGGCTGAGTTTCCTTCTCCTTTTCCTTTTCTTTTGATGACCTCCAGCTTCATCTGGTGGGTGATAAGTTTGTTCTTGCGAGGGGGCATGATGATGGGGGCAAAAAACTATATCACTGCACACGAGTCGGACTGCTGTTGCGCGAGCGTGGACTGAGGGTAGACTGGCGTATCCCACAATGCCCTGCCCTGGCGTCCCTGCGCAGATGGATGCGCGGAATGGTGGGGGGCCTCGCGTATTAGCTGAACTCCCCGGAATTGCCCTTATATCGGCCCCGGATTCGCGTTTTAAAGGTACATCACGCGTTTTGAAAGTTTTGGGTATGATTCGACCCCCTCCTCGCGTATAAGGTGAATCGCGTATTAAAAGCTCGCGTATTGGCAGGTCAGACTGTACTAGTAAAGAAGCAAGAAAGATTCGAGAGATGGTGGGAGCACTTCAATGACTTGTTGAATGTAGGAAATGAAACACGGGCAAACATAGTTGGATGGGGTATGGGAGGGAGAAGTAGTGGAGGAGGAGGTAGGGATCAGGAGGATAGAAGTGTGTGATGCCTTGAATAGGATGAAGATAAGGAAGGCATCAGGAATAGATGGAGTGTGTGGGGAGATGCTGAGGTATAGTGATGAGATAGTGATTGAATGGATGGATGGATAATGTGTAGACTAGCATGGGAGAAGGGAAGTGTGCCTGAAGACTGGAAGACAGGTATGATAGTACCCCTGTATAAGGGTAAATGGGAGAGAGGAGTGTGTGGCAATCAAAGGGAAATATGTTTCCTAAGCCTTGTAGGGAAGATGTACCGTAGTGTTCGAGAAACTGGTAGGTGATGAGCAGGGCGAGTTTAGGAAGGGAAGAGGGTAAGATTTTACGGTGTGACAGTTACAAGCCCCATCGATGTTTGTGTAGCCTATAGGTATGTTATATAATAGTCTTCAGTCCTATATATGTCCTTCCCTTCGCAAATGTATTATAAGGGAGATATAGGGTAAAACACAGAGTCTTGTCTGCATAATGACAAGTCCTGTATTATGGGATTTCTGCTTTATAGATTTTTGTCTTCTCCCTCCTACCTTACTCGGGGGACCTTACAGTTGCGCGATCCAGTGCTGCTTTGGTAATTGCGTACATTTTATTTTCCCTCCCTAATAAAATTTTCAGAGTCCCCACTGCACAAAGCCACTGTCACTTTGTTTATGTTCTCTCTGCCGTTACTTTTAGGTTAGGTTAGGTTACTGTGTTTTTTTACTTTAAAAAAATCGCTAAACCCGAGCCAAGTTTTGGCAAATGTTGGCTCGGGTTTTCAAATTTGGGGGTTTAACCCTTTGTTCCCGGAAGGGCTCTTGAACGCCCATAAAAAAGCATACCAGAGCTGCCCGGAAGGGCTCTTTAACGCCCAGTGGTTGAAAGCCTGTGAGCTTGGTGTGCGAGGCATCGGTCCGACGCATGTAAACAACAGCCGGCTGGACCGACGCCCCGCATCTCCGGCCACAAGAAGGAGAGTGTCGCTTGTTCATGTGTGCCTGTATGTTGTTGTTAAGTATCGAAAAGTAGTATAAAGTGGCTGTTGTTGCCATAAAGTTATCTCCAATGAAATCATCATCACAACTGAACCAGTTGACTTAGAGAGCTCTACTTAACGCCATTCTAGAGGTAAGAAACACAGCTACGCTTGGGGATGCGCGGGAATGCGGAAGTAGTCAGAATAACAAAGATACGGTAGCCTAGCCTAGACGTTTTTCGGCCAAAACACCCGGGTTTCGGGGAATATATATATAATACATAGCCGGGGCTGGAGGGTTAATGGGTTTCAAAAAACATGAAAACTCAAGACAACTCTCAAAATTCAATTAGCCTACTGGGCTTTTTTACTTTGAAAAATGCCAAAAGCCGAGCCAACTTTTTTTCCCCAATTTTGGGTTTTTTGTACTCTGAAAAATACCCAAATCCGAGCCAATTTTTGCCAAAACTTGGCTCGGATTTTCACATTTTAACGTTTTCTTACTTTTCTATATTTTATTTTCAGTAGTTCTTCCCATATTACCCCTATTTTTCCCCTTTTACCCCGCAATTTCCCTGATCTTCATAGCCCTCCCCACTAGTGGGGGCCGTGTTTTTAGATTGTTGGATAATGGGTAAATACTCATTTGTGACAGTCCTTGGTATAAAACAACACTGTATATCAAAGAAAAAATGCAAAAAAAAAAAACCACACATGCTAAAACTCGTGACTGTCACACCGTATCAATTTACCGGGAAGAGGGTATGTCGACCAGATTTTCTCCTTGAAATATATTGTCGAGAAATATCTGGAGAAGGGACAAAAGTTGTATGCTGCCTTTATGGACTTGGAGAAAGTCTATGACAGGGTTCATAGATAAGGTCTGTGGAAAGTACTGTATTGAGAATATACGAAGTAGCTGGTAAGTTGCTGATAGCAGTGAAGAGCATTTATGAGGGTGCAAATGCGGCAGTGCGTGTGGAGACTGAACAAAGCAAGTTCTTTGATCTGAATGTTGGGTTAAAGCAAGGGTGTGTGTTGTTCCCATGGTTGTTCAATATATATATACTGTACTGTATATGGATGTAGTCATGAAATAAATAAAAGGAAGAGCAGTGGATATTGGTGTACTGTATTCCTGCTTGCTGACAATACAGTTCTGATAAGTGATAATGAGTGGGAGATACAGGGTCTAGTAAATATGTTTGGAACCTGGTGTGAGAAATGGAACCTGAAGATAAATGCTGGGAAAAGTAAGGTTATGGTCTTTGAAAACGATGCAGTTACAGAGTGTGAGGTGAGGTTGAATGGTCAGTTTATTGAGAACATTGCAGTGTGATGAGTAAATATGGGAATATGGAGGATGAAGTGCGGGAGAGGGTGCAACAGGGGAAGAGGGTTTTAAGAATGATTAAACCAGTGACAACGCCCACACCAAGAAATTGTGTTTTTCTCCTCGTCTATGGGTGTAAGGATTGGTGCATTCACTCATAAGTGGGGTATCTAAGGTCCATCTAAGTTGCCAGGGGTCTAGGGTAGGTGGGAGAGGGTAAACAAGAGGAAATGTGGAGCTACGTCCCTACAAGTTGAGCTTGCGCGGTATCCTGAGGCTCGTGTTAAGAAAGGGCCCTCGCTGCACCTCTCACAACTCGCTCGATATTTCGCACTCGCTTACTCATTGTCTAAAGTTTAACTAAATTATTGTTAGTAGTATGATGAATAATCATCATTTTAAGTTATGAATGGATAGTCTCCTGTTTGCACAAGCTTCCTGAAGTAAACTACTCATTGTTCATCATGATAGTCCGTATTACTAATAATAATAATAATAATAATAATTCTTTATTCCAGACACATAAGATAGATACAGTATAAATACAGTACGACCTAATGGTCCATATCACATACACTTCTCGTCAGAGCACAGATAATAATTATACACAAAGATATATTAATAAAGACACCATAAAATAAAAAATACAGTAGGCCTATTTACAGAATAGAGCACATATCACATTTTGTCACAATATAACACAGATAGGCTAACTAAGGCTATTGCTCAATGTTGGTTAACACCTATTGCACAGATCATTGCTCATAGTTCAATTAGACCTATATATTACATTACAGTACATACTATGTGTGCAGCAGCTTCTGCCAGTGAGATATAATACGGGATTCATAGATATGATCACTAGACCAAAGAGCTACAATCAGCGTGTTACTGGAGGATTGCAGTCGCTGCGAAAAGCTGTACACCAGTCTCCTGATGACAGCCCGACAGCACTGCACATCCAACAGTGTGCACACCATACTAGTGCTTTCATATTTAGAGAGACCAATGAACATCTTGAGTATATTATGATAGGATGTACACAGACCATTTATGGTGGCTCTCTTATACTTCCACCACAAATGGGCCGTGTACATAAAGGAACAATATGTCCGGAACAAAGTGACTTTAGTTTCTCAATTACACATGTGGAATTTTCTCAAGATGGTGTTACCACGTAAATATAGCTGTCTGCGCTGACGGCCGATATCTGCATCATCTGAGCAATCGTTTGAGATAATGTGTCCCAGGTATTTTATTTTGTTTACTTCTTGAATAATTTGATTATTGAGTGAGAAATTTGGCAGTTTACTTTTATACAGTAATTTTGATCTAAATATAAGAACAGCACTTTTCAGTGGGTTGAATTTAACACAATGTTTACTACCAAAAGATTCACATATATCAAGAAGTTTGCTCAGACCCGCAGAAGACGGTGCAATAATGACCAGATCATCAGCATACATGAGATGGTTGATGATTTTATTCCCACCATAACATCCAATCTGCTCTTTATTAAATTTATCACTTAATTCATCCATATATACATTGAATAAGTAAGGTGAGAGAATACTACCCTGTCTCACTCCATTGGTTACTGTAAAGGAATCCGAAATAATGTTACCCCATCTTACATTAAATGTTTGATTGGCGTACCAGTACTTCAAGATTCTCAGTATATAGGATGGCACTCCCCTTGTTGCTAATTTATCAAACAGGATATTGTGGCAGACTCTGTCAAATGCCTTACTAGCATCAAGAAAGCATGCAAAAATAGAGCTGTTCATATTGATGTACCCATCCACTAGCTCCTTCAGAGTGTAGATGCACTGGTCCGTACCATGATTCTTTTTAAAACCAAATTGATTACTATTAGTTGAGATATACACTGAGATTCTGTCTAAAATGATTAACTCTAGTATCTTACTTACAATACTGGCAAGGGCAATAGGTCTATAGTTGTCTTTTGATGTAATTTTGCCAGCCTTGTCTTTAATTACTGGTATCAAGGTAACGGACATCATAGATTCTGGTAGGAAACCATGGATTAGAAAGCTGGTAAAGCAACTGCTGAGTTTCTCCAAGAGGAGAGTGGAGGAGTACTTCAAATGTTCAGCATATATACCATCAAAACCACAGGATTTGTTAGCATCTAGCCTACTTATTGCAGCCTTGATTTTTTCACTTGTAACTTTAATTGTGTCATATTTTTCTTCTTTGTTGTTGTTGTTGTTGTTGTTCCCTAAGCTGCCTGGCCGAACAGCCCCGAGTCCCTGAGAAAGGCCATGGCCACGATCGGGCTTTCCCACAGAGCTCTCATTGAGTGTAGATTGTGTTGTTGGCGTAAGTGGTTGTGTGAAATGCAGTCTTCTATGATGTGTTTAATGGTATGGGGTGCTGTGTTACATCCCGGGCAGGCGTCGACAACGGAGTCATCCAGTCTCTTCTGATAGCTCAGGAGAGCTGGATGGTGTCCGCATCTCAGCCTGGCCAGGTGGACTCTGTCCTCGCGAGGAAGGGAGGATTCGGAAGGATGGATTTCGGGAGGTCGTGCATGCAGCTGTGTGTTGTCTGTGAGTGAGTGGATGGATCGGTGAGAGATATGAGTATGGATGTTGGTTCGGGGTGGGCAGGGAGGGAGAGAGAACAATAATTGTGTGTGATACCGTGTGCTGGTGTTGTTTTGATATTTCTTGGTGTCTGTGGGTGTGTTGCCATGTAGTTTAGTGGGTGGTCTTGGTTCGTGGAGGCTGCTGCCAGGAATTGAGTGCCTCTCATGTCCAGATGGTCTTTGACTTTGAGGATTTTGGTTTCTTGATGTAGGTGATCTGTGGGTGCAGTAGCTGTGCAGCCTGTAATGATCTTCAGGGCTTTGTTTTGAATAGTCTGTAAGGTCTTATGATGTGTTTCAGCTAGGTTAGAAGCCCAGGCTGGGCTTGCGTATTCCATCACTGATCTTATGTATTGTTTATATACTGTGGTGGTAGTTTCTTTGTTGTGTCCAAATTTTGTGTGAGCAAGTGACCTGAGGGCGTTAAGTCTGGGTGTCAGTTTCTTTTTAATGTTTGTGGTGTGCTGTTTGAATGTCATATGAGTATCATATGTTACTCCTAGGATTTTGGGTGTGTGTGTATGTGTTAGGGGTGTGTGTTTATGGTGAGTTGAGGGATGTATTCGTGTTCTCCTGTCCAACTTGTGAGCAGGGTTGCGGTGGATTTGGCTGGGGCTAGATTAAGTCTGTTTGTAGTGCACCAGCCATGTAGTGTGTTGAGATAGGGTTGAAGGAGATCTGTTGCTCTTTTTGGGTCATGGTGTGTGCATGTGAGTGTTATGTCATCTGCATAGGAGGCTAAGTTTATTTGGGGCGTATTGGGTGTAGTTATATCGTGCATGTACAGATTGAAGAGTGCGGGCGATAGGACGGATCCTTGTGGGACTCCGTTTGGAAAGTTTCTGATTTTAGATGACTGACCGGCAAAAGATACGTGTGCACATCTGCCTGCTAGGAAGTTGGCCAGCCACCGTTTTGTGTTGTTGTGCATGTTTGTGTTGTAGATTTTGTTTGTTAGGTTGTGGCGGGGGATGGCATCGAAGGCTTTACTAATGTCGAGTGTGGCTAATAGTGATCTGTGTGGTGGTCTAGCTGAATTGATGCCGTCGAAAGCTCTTTGTGTAAGGTCTGTGAGAAGAGTGTTTGTGGAGTGCAGTGGCCTAAAGCCATGTTGTGTTGGAGCTAGGGTAGGTCAGGTGTAATTAGTTGTAATACTAGGCGTTCCATGACTTTGGAGGGGGAGCAAAGGAGTGTGATGGGGCGGTGCGAGGAGGGTAGCGTGGGGTCTTTGTTGGGTTTGGGGAAAGTGATGATGATACCATGCTTCCAAATGTCTGGTATTGTGTTGTGTGAATAGCTGTAGTTTGATATGTTAGTGAGTGCTTGTATGCCTTGTGGTCCCAGGTGTCTGAGGTGTATGTTGCTTATGTTGTCTAGGCCACAGGCGGGTGAGTGCTTGAGATTGTTGATGATATGCTTTGTCTGGTGATTGGTGAAGGGTGTATAGTCAGGGTCTGTGGGGAATTGTCTCTTACGTCGGATGACACGTCGGTCGTCTTTGTGAGGTTTTAGGTGGCTGACATGTGAAAAGTGATTGATGAGAGTGTTTGCTTGTGGTTTACATGAAGGAGTAGAGTCTGTTGTTGTGATTGCAGCATGTGATTGTGTTGTGTTGCTGTTGGAAAGTGTGATGCTGTTTAGTGTTTTGTATAGTTTTTGGGGTTTGTTTTGTGATCAAGTGTTTGTAGGAAGTTATTCCAATTTAGTTTTTGTTGTTCTTGTATTTTGTTGTTAGTTTGGGTGTTGAGTGCTTGAATTTGTTGTGTGATGTCTTGTGTGTGGGGTGCTGGGGCGTGTTTCAGTATGTCGCGTTGTCTGATGAGGTTTTGAATTTCTGGTGTGAAGTTGGGGTTGTGTCTTTTTCTGTTACCTCTTGGAATGTGTTTCTTGTCAGCGTTTTGGATAGTTTTATTGAGTATGTGTACAGCATTGTTGATGTTAGTGATGGGTGTACTGTTTAGAGTTGTGAAGTGTTGTTCTGTCTCATTTGTGAATGCTTCCCAGTTAGCTCTTTTATAATTGGTGTATGTGTGTTTGTGGCTAGCTGGGGTGAGTCTGGTTTTGGTGGTGATAATGATCGGGAGGTGGTCAGAGCCTAAGGTTCTGACCACCCTCCAGGATGTTGTGGGGGCGAGTTCTGGGGAGCAAAAGGTGATGTCTGGAGATGATGGGTTATAGAGGGCTTGGTGAGGAATATGGGTATGTTGATGGATGTCGTTAAGGATGATGAGGTTATCGGTTTGGTTTTGTAGTACCAGCCCTCTGTCTGTGTCGGGGTTGTCGACAAACCAGGCCGACGTCTTGGCGTTGAAGTCACCACCCAGATGATGTGTGGGGTGTTTGTGATGTGTTGTAAGTGTGGTCTGTATTCATTTGGTACTGTAGGGGATGTTTGGGGAGGGATGTATGTGTTTATGATGGTTATGTTGGAGTTGTTGCCAGTGCGTATTTTAATTGACTGTATTTCTGTTGTGTTATCATTTGGGGGGAGGAGTGATTTGGTTTGTACACTGGTTACTATGTATGATATTTCTTTGTGTACCAGGGTGATGAGTCCACCGCCCCGCCGACAGCCCGGTCTTGTCTGATGGTGGTGAAATTATGAAATGTGGGTGTTTTTTGTGTTGTGCGGAGTTTTGTTTCTTGTAAGATGGCAATGTGTATGTTGTGTTGTTTGATGAAGTGTGAGAGTTCGTGTTTCTTTGTGTTGATGCCATCTATGTTCAGTTGAAGAATGTTAATGTTATGTGCATGATGTACGTTGGGTGCTGCTGCACGAGGATGGGGTGGGGTCGGGGGTGATGGGGGGGGGGGGAGGGGCTGGGGGTTGGGATGGGTGAGGTGGGGGTGGGGATTGGGGAGCAGGAGATGGGGGTTGGAATGGATTAGGATGGGTGTGGTGTGTTGAGTTGAGGATGTGGATGGTATGGGAAGGTTAGGTGGGTTAGGGAGGAGAGGTGGACGGGTTTTAGGGGGGGGAGTGGATGATATGGGAAGGTTAGGTGGGTTGGGGAGGAGAGGTGGACGGGTTTTAGGCGAGGGATTTGACTGGGAGAGGGAGGGGCATGAGGAACAGGTCCAGGTGTTTGTGTAGTGTTTCTTGGAGGCAAGTGTTGTGCAGGTGAAGTGGGTCCAGTTCCCACATGAATTGCAGAGAACTGAACCCTTAGTATGGCGACTCGAAGTGATGGGTTTTGAGCAAGTTGGACATATGTATGTGAACGTGGGTCCTGGGTTGCTCTCAATGTCTCCGGCTAGAAGAAGTCTTCGAGAAATGACAGCCGGAGAGTCATTTCTCGGTGTAGGAAAAACTGTGTGATGTGTGTGTGTGGTGTGAGAGGTGTGGAAATTCCCGGCGCGACCGAAGCCGCTCCAAGGACCCGTGCCCCCAGGGGCACGTTTGTTACACTCTGTTGTAGCAGCAATGGTATTTCCTTGGTGCCCAACAGAGTTAAACAAAGTTTGGTAATGTGTTTTCCAAAGATTGGCTATGTTATTAGTACCAGAGATCCCATCTACACTAACGGGTAGAGGTGTGCAGCTATTATGCATTTTTTAATATCCTTCCAGAAGGCCAATGTGTCTTTGCTAGCAAAGTTTTTGGCCAATGCTTCTCTTCTTAATACATTTTCATTGTTTTTTATATATCTGATTGCATACTTGCATCTAGCCTTTAGTCTGGTGAACATGTAAAAAATGGGTCCCTGTCTCGGTTTGTTATGATCCAGCCATACACTACGAGCATCTCGGGATGCCTGGTATAGTTCTGAAACATGGTCATTCCACCCAGGTTTGTTAAAAGAGTAATTTTTGTTATGCTTGTGAAATACTATGTCACTAGCCTTAGTAAGACAAGATATAATATTATTGTACAGCTTGCTGACTTCTTCTCGATGACTAGCATTAACACAATTGGGGTCTTCACAGGTAATGACATCCTCACTGCTAGGATCAAGCTCAGAAAGGAGAGTGTGTGTTAAAGTGCAAAATTGCTCACACTCCTCCTCGTCAAGCCCGCCCCATGGCAGTTTTGGATTTACACTATTGTTTGACTGGGTTAATTCTGGCGCTCTTTCCAAACTAGCTGTTAAGGTCAATGGGATATGATCTTCATCTGTATATGTATACTGAATTTCCATATTTGTTATATCATGGAAATCAGCACTAGCTACGGTATGATCTAGCCAAGACGTTGAGCCCCATGCTCTGCACTGACACATGTGTAACTACTATGAGGGAGCATGAGCTGAGAAGAGATAATTAGATCATGCTCACCACAGAAGTTAGTCATATGACTAGCAAACAGAGAGTTACTCATGTCCTTCAGATTAGCATTCCAGTCCCCTATTACAGAGTAGCAGGTGGTATTTAGTTCTTGTAAAAGAGCACTTAGCTCTCCAAGGCATTCCAGGTATTGTTCTTAATTTTCATTACATTGGTAGGGCAAGTACACACTAAGAATAACTACTTTCCGTTGGATATCTTCTATTTCTATACCTGTACACCATGGTAAATTTGTTACAAGTGGTTTAACCCGGCTGTCTAAAGAGTCCCTCCACAAAATAGCTACTCCTCCCGGTGGGTGACCTGCTACTAGACCATCCATAGCATCGGTTGTCGAGACCCCAAACCCATGAAAATTATCACAGATAGTACTGAGGTTACCCAAATCCTGTTTAAAATACCAAGTCTCCTGCAGGCACACAATATCACTGGTATTAAATACGTCTACTACATCAGGGCGTAGGAGAAGCCCTCTGTTGGTTTTAGGGAGCCCCCTACAGTTATAAGTAGCAATACGCAAATTGTTGGGAGATGAAGTAGACTTTATATCCATGATTAAGAGTTGTTGGGAGGGTGGGTTACCGTAGTTATAGAGTCCTCATTTGTTGGTACCGGTACCTGTGCTCTACGTTCTCTCCACCAGTACACCGATGCTTCCTCTGGCCAAAGTTCTTCATCCATAAACACCTCGGGATTTGGACACTCACAGTTTATTCTGAATGAAATATATGTGTGCCTATCAGACCAGGGAATAATTGGTTCAACATCCATACTAAGACTGAGTTTATTGGAGAGATATTCTTTCAAGTCGGATGCCGTCACTCCTGGCTTAAAACCTGTCGCGAATACTTTGGCTATGCGTGATCTTTTCACTTTTTTAACTGTACTTATCCCCGTACTTTTATTTTTACCCTTAATCCCCTGATGCATAAAGTTCCTAGGTTGAATTTGCACAGCCATAAAATTCCTAACATTGTTTGTGGTACCAGTACCGGCGGCGGTACCTCCATTCAGCCTCTGTTCCCCCTCAGGTATGTGATGAGTTTTACCTTTGGTGGAATGTACCCTAAACCATTGTCCTTGAACAGTACCCTCCCCCTTATCATCACCTGAGGGTGGAGGCGTTGTGATCCTGTCGATAGGGGTTGTCGTCGAGCTCCTTCCCGTCGCAGGTGTTGTAGTGATGCCTTGCGCGTTGCCTGTACTTACAGCTACATTATAGGCCCCAGGTGTTGCTATACTCATTATAGCGGGTGTACCGCTTCCGACGCTCCTCACTGCAGGGTTGACTTCATTAATTTCCTCAGTGGCAGAAGTTACGTTGATGTTAGGCCTACCTCGGGTTGTCTCGTTGGTTCTACTCGTTATGGCTGTGGCTTCCTGTGTGATGGAGGAGGCGCCACCGGCACCTGGTGTGGAGCAGCTGGTGGTGGCATCAGTAATTTCCCCTGTGGCAAAGGTTTCAACGGAGTTAGGCCTCCCTCGGGTTGTCTCGTCGGAGTCGTCGCCGTCGGTTCTGATCGTTGTGTCGTGGACAGTTGTGGATGTGGCCGTGGTCTCCTGTGTAGTGGAGGGGGCGCTATCTGATGTAGTGCGGCTGGTAGTGGACACTGCAGGTGTGGTATTTATAGGCTCTGGATTAGTGTCATTTACAGATGCAGTAGGCCTAGGCCTATTTGAGGGAAAGCCACCTGAAGATATTAAATTTCCTTGGGATTGGCTGTAGTCCTCAATCACTAGCACTCTACTACTCAGATCACCAGTTGCACTCAATAAGTCCTTCATACAGTCATTTTGGGCTGAGGAACACTTTCTCAGATTAGAAACTTCTGACTGAGTTTTCTTGATCTCACTAAGGAGCACAGTAACGTCAACATGGTAAAATTGGATGGGTGGGAGTTTACCAAGGTTATGGGCAACAAATGTGGGTATATTATTACCTTTTTCCAGAATCAGCTTAATTATGTCTTTAATATTCTCACTATTTTTGTTGGGACCCTGTCTTTTCCTGTTCCGGTCACTATTGTCGTCAGCACACAGTTCAAACAGTCTATTCTTGGAGGACACAATCACTTCCTCATCATAGAATTCAACACACAATTTTGTTAACACGTCAGTACTCAGAAAATTGGATTTATTAGTCAGGAAACACAGTAGCTCATCGATAATAAGTCCATCTTGGGAGGGGTGAGTTGGTCCCTGGCTTGAGATTGTCTCTTCGGGAGCCATGTTGTTGTGATCACTTTTCGACGGCACTTTATTTAGAGTAAATTCACACACTCCATTAACCCGGCAAGCGCGATAGGCCTCACGGAAGGCTTCCTATAGGGAACGCGATAGGCCATAAAAGCAAGACCATTAAAGCAAGACCATAAAAAAAGCCTTCCCCCCAAAAAAAGGGCCTATCAAAACAAAGGAATTTGTCTCTAGGTGAGATAATTCCCCTCCAGTACTCATCCATGTAAATCTCACCCACCCCCCTCCCCTCCTTCCCCACCTTATTCCCCCCTCCCTCCCCTCCTCAATTATCACCTATTTTTCCTCTTATTATCATCATTTATCGGTTATTTTTCTCCCGCGATAATGTAGCACAAGTGGATTGCAGAAAAGATCGTTATGTAACACCCAGACACTGGCCCACACCGCCCTGCTCGTCTCAGTTACCTCACAGACAGGGAGAGAGGAGGGTTGCCTGTGGCTCTCTCTCGCCTGAGATTATGACCGGGTGGCCAATATCTTCATTTTTCACCACCCAAATGCTTTTCCCACTTATTTTAGCACTCTTAAAGGTTCATATATACATCATATATGTAAAATAAAAGCATACCGAAAACAAATAATGCTCTATATTGTAAATATAACGAATTCTGTCAGAATCCAAGGCTAGAAATGCACAAATAACTACCCTAGCCCCTAGGTCTATTTCGCGCTTGTCAGGTTAAGAAACTACTATGTCCTTCATCAGAGTGTGAACACTAGGTATTTATGCACCTATGTGACAGGTAGAGTACTTGCTGGATGGCCCATTATGTGGAAAATGTGAGGTGAAAACTGGAGTCTAATCACACCGTCACACCATACTTCTTCTTCTCTCAGACCCAATCATATGATGGATTAAGATGTTGAATTATCGTAAGTCATACTGTACCATAGCTAATGTATACATAGTGTAGCACTATAGCTTTCAGTTATATACCTACAAGAGGACTCAATCCGGCACAAGAGTAACTTCCAAACCAAAACAAGTGTGGACATTCAACAAGCATGGGGTCGGCGGCGAGGGCCCGGAGTGCCACCAGGAACCCCCTCCGTAACGTCGCCATGACAACCTCTCCTCACTCTTGATGTTCGCCAGGCATCTCTCACACTTCAGGGCAAACGCTATTAATACCTACTCACACAACACCCAACCACACAAACACCCGCGATAACCCAGCCAGTCAAGATATTATAAATTCCGTCCGATTAGGGGCTACGGGGCTAAGATAAAACAACAAGCGAAGGATCGAGACTGCCTATGAGTGAATTAGGTCATGGGTGACGTCATAGGGGGGCAAGGGAGAGATGTCAGGGCTTGGTTGTGCTTTTCTGTTGCTATGAAGTACTTCTTTTCACTCGATCGGTCCCCCTTCTTCCTCATGTTTAGCCCCATTGCCTTTCTGATTATACGACGTTCGGCCCATTAGTTTGGCGATTTTAAGACCTTTCGCCCCATTTCTTTGTCAATATTAAGACTTTTCATATCATCTAAGATATCGATGTTTTCCTGGCAAGCGATAGTGAGCCTGTAATAATGTTACCTAAATTTCATAAAAGACCTTATAAATATCGCTTTATTGCCGGAGCAAAATTTGCTACCACTAAAACTCTATCAGAACAAGTCGTAAATTGCTTAAAATACATTAAAAGTACTCATAAAAGATATTGTAATACCATCATGAGAAGAACTGGCATTAACTATTATTGGAGTGTTGACAATTCGTTAGAAGTTATTGATAAAATAAATACCATGCCGAAAGTTACCTCGGTACATAGCTTCGACTTTTCAACTTTGTATACCAATTTGCCTTTAGATTTAGTATATTCAGAGCTTTGCTTTATTATAGATTTGCACTTTGACAGGAATGGTAATTATTTCATAAATGTTTATACATATTTTAATAATGCATCACTTAGCTCTACTCCCACTAGTTCTGTATATTTTGATAGAACTAAACTTAAAGATGCCCTTAAATTCCTCCTTTTCAATACATATGTTAGATTCGGGCCGTACATTTTCAAACACATATTAGGAATTCCTATGGGTGGAAATGCTAGCCCTTTAATTGCAGACATATTCTTGCTTGCTTTAGAATTTAAATATATAAAAGACTTAGTTGACAGTAGCAAGAAAAATAAAATCCCAGAAAAATTAGCACTTGCTAAACTGTTAAGTAATAATAGTAGATATATTGATGATATTCTTGTTTGCAATTTGTTAAATTTTAATCAAGTTGCTAAACTTATTTACCCTAATTCTATTCCCCTCACACAATGTAACGTAAATTATAAAGTTGAAAATTTTCTTGATATAAATATAGAGATTGTTAATGAACAGTGCATACTTAAAGTATATCACAAAGTTGATGATTTTAATTTTAACGTAATAAACTTTCCTTTCCCTAGTAGTAATATCGATAGTAAAATAACTTATAATTGTTTTTATTCCCAATTAATAAGATTTTGTAAAATCTGCACTAAAGTAGATGACTTTTGGGCTAGAGCTAGGTTACTATACAGACTCTTAGTGGACAGAGGTTTTGAGGCAAGTAAATTGTTCCATAAATTTAATCTTTTTAGGGTCAATTATTGTGACTGTATTCTAAAATTTGACATCAATAATTTTAATCAAGCATTTTTAACTTGAAGTTTCTTGTATAACCTCTGCTTACTTTTTGTCTGTATTTATTGTTTTTTGTCTGTATTTATTGTTTATCTTTTTCTATTATTAATATTAATATTGATGATTTTTTAAATTTATTGTTCTTGTTAAAAGAGTACTCTTTGTTACTTCATATTTTGCAATTATTTGTCTTTATATTATATGTATTCATTGTCGATAGTATCAATTGCTTACTTTTGCGATTTCCTTAGTTTATTTGTGCTATAAATGTAGGTTATTTGTAGGGTAGTTATTGATAGGGGTCACTTGAGGCATGCTATGCTTACAGGTACCTACCCGATAGCACTATCGTTAGTGAGTGCTGTACTGTATTTTATATATTATTTTGTAATAGTATAGATATCTTATCAATATTTGTATTTTGTACTATTGTTAATGTCTTGTCATGTTGCAAATTTGATTTTAAATAATATTTTGAAATTTAACATTTAGTTTCTTTATTCATGCAGAGTTTAGTCAAATTTGCCAGAACGTCCCGGACTTCCCAAACTTGACTACTTCCTTTAACGTGAGGATAGTGCGTTGTTATATGTGCGATTAGTTTGCTTGGGAAACAGATTAACTTGCTCATGTAGTAATGTACACCCTATGTGGTGGATTGTGTTCTTTTATTTAATAATTTTCATTTTAGTAAGCGTTGTTTACACATACCGGTAGCGATTTTGATAATTTAATTTTACTTTATATTGTCCTTGTCCCAATTTTGGTTTGTTTAGTTTGCAAGTTTTACATTTTAATATAAGAGAATCCGGACATAATTCTATAGAAAAATGTACAAATTTATCTTGAAGGAGGGTCTTGGGCGGGTGTTTTTTAAGCTTAATGGAGGTCTAGGGAGAAACTAATAAAATAATACAAAAATATGAACAAATAAAAACGACTCATCTCCTCCTTAACCCGGCAAGCGCGATAGGCCTCACGGAAGGCTTCCTATAGGGAACGCGATAGGCCTCACGGAAGCAAGACCATAAAAAAAGCCTTCCCCCAAAAAAAAGGGCCTATCAAAACAAAGGATTTTGTCTCTAGGTGAGATAATTCCCCTCTAGTACTCATCCATGTGTTTCTCACCCCTCCCCTCCTTCCCCACCTTATTCCCCCCTCCCCCCCCCTCCTCAATTATCACCTATTTATCCTCTTATTATCATCATTTATCGGTTATTTTTCTCTCCCGCGATAATGTAGCACAAGTGGGTTGCATAAAAGATCGTTATGCAACACCCAGACACCGGCACACACCGCCCCGCTCGTCTCAGTTGACTCCCAGACAGCGAGAGGGGAGGGCTGCCTGTGGCTCTCTCTCGCCTGAGATTATGACCGGCTGGCCAATATCTTCGTTTTTCACCACCCAAATGCTTTTCCCACTTATTTTAGCACTCTTGAAGGTTCATATATACATCATATATGTAAAATAAAAGCATACCGAAAACAAATAATGCTTTATATTGTAAATATAACTAATTCTGTCAGAATCCAGGGCTAGAAATGCACAAATAACTACCCTAGCACCTAGGTCTATATCGCGCTTGTCAGGTTAATTGATTAAGCCGAATCTGTGGTAGCAATAAAGGGTTAATTGAGATAGTTCAAAGCCTGTTCATTGCTGGAGGTCCCTCTTAAACTGAATAAAATCGTCTAATCGTGTCCAGAATATGATGAAAAGGACGTTAGTGGTACAAAATCGATCAATTTCAAGACCTTTCGTGCCATTTAGGGGTATATACTGCTTGGTTTTGGTCTACATATTTATTTAAGTTTCCTCGCTAGACCTCCATCAAGCTTAGAAAGACACCCCCTAGACCCCCTTTCAAGATACATTTGTACATTTTTCGGTAGAAAAATTTCCCGGCCGAAGGTCGGTTCCTTCTAAAATAAGAGCCTCGCCATCGCTCGCCAGGAAAAAATTGACACCTAAATGGCACGAAAGGTCTTAATATTGACAACAAACTGAGGCGAGGTCTCAAAATCGCCAAACTAACGGAACGAACGTCTTAAGGGGAGATTTCCACTTGAGGGATTTTTTTCTGGACCACTTTCTCCCTCATGTTTAGCCCCATTGCTCTTGAAATTTTAAGACGTTCGCCCCAGTAGTTTGGACATTTTAAGACATTTTGCCCCATTTCTGTCAATTTTAAGACCTTTCGTGCCATTTAGGTGTCGATTTTTTCCTGGCGAGCAATAACGAGCCTGTAATTTTAGAGCAACCGGCCTCTGGCCGGGACATTTTTCTACCGAAAAATGTAAACATTTATCTTGAAAGGGGGTCTAGGGGGTAACATTTTAAGCTTGATGAAAACGTAGGGAACAAACTAAATACCTCCCCTTAAAATCTCCAAACTAATATGCTAAACATGAGGGAGAAGGGGGTCCAGAAAAAGCAAGTACTACCCCCTTAAACAAAATATGTTGGAAAAAAGGGCCCCCAAACCCCCCATTCATTTCATAAGGGGGGTGAGGGAGGGAGGGGGGTTTGTTTACCCCCTTCACCCTCGTGTTTAGCCCCATTAGTTTAGAGTTGGGTGTGAGGGGGATCTGCCTTGTTGGGCCAATCGGCTTTCTGCAGACTCACATTTGCTCATGTTCTTATAACCAGGGATACACCAACAACAACCACAACAACAACAACAACAGCAACAACAACAACAACAGCAACAACCACAACCACAACAACAGCAACAGCCACAACCACAACAGCAACCACAACAACAACAACAACCACAACACCAACAACAACCACAACACCAACAACAACAACCACAACAACAGCAACAACAACAACCACAACCACAACAGCAACAACAACCACAACAACAGCAACAACAACAACAACAACAGCAACCACAACAACAGCAACCACAACAACAGCAACCACAACAACAGCAACCACAACAGCAACAACAACAACCACAACAGCAACAACAACCACAACAACAACAACAACAGCCACAACAACAGCAGCAACAGCAACCACAACAACAACCACAACAGCAACCACAGCAACAACAGCCACAACAACAGCAACCACAACAACAACAACAACAACAACAGCAACCACAACAACAGCAACAACAACCACAACAGCAACAGCAACAACAACAACCACAACAACAACCATAACAACAGCAACAACAACCACAACAACAGCAACCACAACAACAGCAACCACAACAACAACAACAACAGCAACCACAACAACAGCAACAACAACCACAACAACAACAACAACAGCAACCACAACAACAGCAACCACAACAACAACAGCAACAACAACCACAACAACAACAGCAACCACAACAACAGCAACCACAACATCAACCACAACAACAGCAACAACAACAACAACCACCACCACCACCACCACAACAACAGCAACCACAACAACAGCAACCACAACAACAGCAGCAACAACAACCACAACAGCAGCAACAACAACCACAACAGCAGCAACAACAACCACAACAACAACCACAACAGCAGCAACAACAACCACAACAGCAGCAACAACAACAACAACCACAACCACAACAGCAGAAACAACAACAACCACAACAGCAGAAACAACAACAACCACAACAGCAGCAACAACAACAACCACAACAACAAACAACCACAACAACAACCACAACCAAGGGATATAATAAGGCAAACAGAACTTGGACAAGATGGTTAAGCAGAAATTAGAAGCTGTACAATTCCTCACTTGCGAGTTTCGGTCTATAAGGAAGTTGGAGTTGTAGACATCGATATTTAGCAGAATTACCAGCTAAAATACGGTTGTAATGCTTACATAAACACATCAAACCCAATTCAACATACTTTTTATTCATCAAATCCTACATTTATGTTTTATATCCATGTCTACGGCTCCAACTTCCTTATAGCCTGAAACTCGCTAGGAGAACTTGAGATGCGCAAGAAAAATTAGGGTGAAATATAAAAACAAAATATGGAGATACAAAGAGAGGGGCTTTTAAAGGGAGATCTCCACTCGAGGGATTTCTTTCTTGACCCCTTTCTCCCTCATGTTTAGCCCCATTGCTTTTGAGATTTTAAGACGTTCACCCCATTAGTTTGGCGATTTTAAGAACTTTCACCCCATTTATGTCACTTTTAAGACATTTCGTCCCATTTAGGTGTCGATTTTTTCCTGGCGAGCGAAAGCGAGCCTGTAATTTAAGAGGAACCGGCCTTTGGCCGGGAAATTTTTCTACCGAAAAATGTACAAATTTATCTTGAAAGGGAGTCATGGGGGTGTAATTTCAAGCTTAATGGAAGTCTAGGAAACACACTAAAAACCTCCCCTTAACCTCTGAAGTGCGCATGGGGGTAATTGGAAACGTCCCCCTGTGCTGACGTATTTGAGGTGTTTCCGTCACTAAAATATTCATTGTGCCATTAATAGCATTAATACTTATCCATATGCGCCTATTATGGGTTGATTATAAAGGTATTAACCTGAAACAACAATAAAACGAGTGAAAACAGCGTTTGGATGGTCAAAATCGGAGATATAGCCCGCGAGTTGTATAATGTATGGGTGAGGCAATCTGCTTTCCCGCCAATTTCCCCCAAGGCCACTGAGACACAGTCGATCGATACTCTCTCTCTCTCTCTTGCACTCGCTTGCTATCAGTGATGACCACACCCTCCAATCGGATTTCTAATGTTAGCACGAAAATATACCTCAGAATAAGGGAATAACAGGGAAAATAGGTGATAACTGAAGGAGAGGAGGAAAGTGGGGAAGGAGGGGAGGTAGAGGACTGAGATTTTGCATGGCCCAGGGGCCAAAAAAAAAATAAAAAATAAAAAAAATAAAAATAAAAGAATATTTTTTTTTCGATGTCAAAAGTTGATTTTTTTTTTCTCTGACTCTTAAGAGTCTCCCCGCAGTGCGCCGGGGGAACTCTTAAGAGTCTCCCCGCAGCTCCCGGGTTAAAGAAAACAAAACATATATTAAGGGGAGGTTTTTAGTGTGTTTTCTAGACTTCCATCAATCTTGAAATTACACCCCCTTGACCCCCTTTCAAGATAAATGTGTAAATTTTTCGGTAGAAAAATTTCCTGGCCGAAGGCCGGTTCCTCTTAAATTACAGGCTCGCTATCGCTCGCCAGGATAAAATCGACACCTAAATGGGACGAAAGGTCTTAAAAGTGACATAAATGGGGTGAAAGTTCTTAACATCGCCAAACTAATGGGGCGAACGTCTGAAAATCTCAAAAGCAATGGGGCTAAACATGAGGGAGAAAGGGGTAAAAAAAGAAATCCCTCAAGTGGAAATCTCCCCTTAAAGATTGAAGCATAAAGGAGGTGGGTAGGTAGGACACAACAAGGGGAGGCAGTTGGTTTGTCCAGTCCTCCTCCTCCTCCCTCATGTTTAGCCCTATTAGTTATATGAGATTTCAAGACATTCGCCCCATTAGTTTGGTGATTTTCAGACCTTTTGCCCCATTTCTTTGCCAATATTAAGACCTTTCGTGCCATTTAGGTGTCGATTTTTTTCCTGGCGAGCGATAGCGACCCTGTATTTGAAGAGGATTCGGCCTTTGGCCGGGACCTTTTTCTACCGAAAAATGTACAAATTTATATCGAAGGGGGGATCTTGTGGGTGTTTTTATTAAGTTTGATAGAGGTTTAGAGAGCAAACTAAACCCCTTCCTTAAACCATTGAGCCGAACCAGTAAATTATGCTGCACAATACCGTCTGGGCTTCCTTAACCCGGCAAGCGCGATAGGCCTCACGGAAGGCTTCCTATAGGGAACGCGATAGGCCTCTCGGAAGCAGGACCATAAAAAAAGCCTTCCATAAAAAAAAAGGGCCTATCAAAACAAAGGAATTTGTCTCTAGGTGAGATAATTCCCCTCCAGTACTCATCCATGTAAATCTCACCCACCCCCCTCCCCTCCTTCCCCACCTTATTCCCCCCTCCCTCCCCTCCTCAATTATCACCTATTTTTCCTCTTATTATCATCATTTATCGGTTATTTTTCTCTCCCGCGATAATGTAGCACAAGTGGGTTGCATAAAAGATCGTTATGCAACACCCAGACACCGGCACACACCGCCCCGCTCGTCTCAGTTGACTCCCAGACAGCGAGAGGGGAGGGCTGCCTGTGTCTCTCTCTCGCCTGAGATTATGACCGGGTGGCCAATATCTTCGTTTTTCACCACCCAAATGCTTTTCCCACTTATTTTAGCACTCTTGAAGGTTCATATATACATCATATATGTAAAATAAAAGCATACCGAAAACAAATAATGGTTTATATTGTAAATATAACGAATTCTGTCAGAATCCAGGGCTAGAAATGCACAAATAACTACCCTAGCACCTAGGTCTATATCGCGCTTGTCAGGTTAACCTGACAAGCGCGAAATAGACCTAGGGGCTAGGGTAGTTATTTGTGCATTTCTAGCCTTGGATTCTGACAGAATTCGTTATATTTACAATATAGAGCATTATTTGTTTTCGGTATGCTTTTATTTTACATATATGATGTATACAGTATATGAACCTTCAAGAGTGCTAAAATAAGTTGGAAAAGCATTTGGGTGGTGAAAAACAAAGATATTGGCCACCCGGTCATAATCTCGGGCGAGAGAGAGCCACAGGCAACCCTCCTCTCTCCCTGTCTGTGACTCAACTGAGGCGAGCAGGGCGGTGTGTGCCGGTGTCTGGGTGTTATATAACGATCATTTATGCAACCCACTTGTGGTACATTATCGCAGGAAAGAAAAATAACCGATAAATTATGAAAATAAGAGGAAAAATAGGTGATAATTGAGGAGGGGGGGAGGGGGGAATAAGGTAGGGGAGGGGGGGAGGTGAGAAACACATGGATGAGTACTAGAGGGGAATTATCTCACCTAGAGACAAATTCCTTTGTTTTGATAGCCCCTGGGATGTTTTGGAAGGCTTTTTTTATGGTCTTGCTTCCGTGAGGCCTATCGCGTTCCCTATAGGAAGCCTTCCGTGAGGCCTATCGCGCTTGCCGGGTTAATCGTGAGCAAATCGGTCATGATAGAATAGGCGACAGAGAAGGGTTTTTTCTCTGTGTTAGAAGGAGACAAAAGGTAGAGCTGCCTGTAACGAGTGTCTCCGCCCGGGGACAGAGAAGGCGAATTAAGGGGACATGGGCTGTTTTTCTGGTCACCCTTCTTCCTCATGCTTACCCCCATTAGTTTTCAGATTTTAGGACGTTCGGCCCATTAGTTTGGCGATTTTAATACCTTTTGCCCCATTTTGTTGTCAATTTTAAGACCTTTCGTGCCATTTAGGTGTCGATCGATTTCCATCACCATCATCGATCATTACTACTATCACCTTACCTACTACTGTCACCATCAAATTTTCAATCATCATCACTAATACTGTCACCATCATCAATAGTATTGTCACCATCACTACTATCACCATCATTACTACTATCACCATCATCACTACTACTATCACCATCATCACTAGGCTACTACTATCACCATACCTACTACTGTCACCATTACTACTACTATCACCATCATCACTAGGCTACTACTATCATCATACCTACTACTGTCACCATTACTACTACGATCACCATCATCACTAGGCTACTACTATCACCATCATCACTAGGCTACTACTATCACCATCATCACTAGGCTACTACTATCACCATACCTACTACTGTCACCATCACTACTACTATCACCATCATACTGTATGGACGAGATGGTTTGGGTGGGAGGAGGGATCTGCCGGGTGCGGGCCAATCGGCACTCTGTAGACCCCCTTAATCTTGTGTTGATCTCTGACCGTTTTGGTGAGGTCGTTCCTCAGGGTATTTGTGAGCTGGGTCTATAATTAGGCCTTATCATTAGGGTTGGGTGTGAGAGGGATCTGTCTTGTGTGGGCCAATCGGCTTTCTGCAGACTCCCATTTTCTTATGTTCTTATGTGCATGGAATAGGTGGGTCGTTGTTGGGATGGATTAGGTCATGGCTAATTGGTAGGAAGCAGAGAGTCAGCATAAATGGCATGAAGTCAGAATGGGGAGCAGTTAAAAGTGGTGTCCCCCAAGGATCTGTAGGCTTTAGGCCCTATGTTGTTTTTTATATACATAAATTACCTTGATTTTAGGTATAACTAGCGAAACCAAAATGGGGAGAACAATAGAGACATAGAGGGCCTCCAAAGGGATCTAGATACCTTACACAAATGGTCAGTAAATTGGCAGATAAATTTTAACATTGACAAATGCATGGTATTAAAGATAGGAAAGATGAATACAAATGCAAAATATAAACTAGCTAAATTCCCAGACTGTGAGAAAGATTTGGGTGTGTTTGTTAGCAATGATTTGAAGCCTAGAAAACAGTGTATAAGCGTTCGTAACAAGGCATACAGGATTCTCGGGTTCATATCTAGGAGTGTGAGTAACAGAACTGCTGATGTTATCTTAAAACTTTACTTGTCATTTGTGAGACCCCATATGGATTATGCTGTTCAATTTTGGTGTCCTTATTACAGAATGGACGTGGATTCCCTGGAGAGAGTACAACGTAGAATGACAAAAATCATCCATATTAGAAATCTTCCTACAGTTTGTGTAATATACTCTCAATTTACTTCTTTTATTTATACCTAATTTACCTTTATTTCTAACTAATTTCCATCTTCCGTTGCACCATCACTACTATCATTAGCAATATAGTCATACTTTTTAGCATGAGACTGAATATCCTTATCACTTTCGCCTGACGCTAAACATTTTCCATTTAACCTCTCTTTTACACTCAATATTTCTGTTCAAAACCCCACAACCACCCTATCTAAAGAACTAGCTAATGTGGAAACCCCTAACCGTGAAAGATGAACCCCATCCCTTGCGTACAATCTATCTCTCCCATAGAAACGATCCCATTTATCAATGAATGGTATTTAATTTTCTTTGCAATATTTCTCCAACTGGCAATTGATACCAATCGCCCTGGATGTCCATTCCTTGGGAACTCCTCTTCTGGGTAGGATACAATGTACTACAGGGATCCCTCCCTTCATCCTAACCTTGTCTAACACATCCCAATACTGCTTCAGCAGTTCCTCACTTCTACCCTTACCAACGTCGTTACTCCCGGCACTGAGAAAGATAATGGGGGTTATCTCCACTATCTTCCAAGATGTGGTCTTCCTAAGGGAAGATTTTCACTTTAAAGGTTTTTTTCTGGGCTCCCTTCTTCAACATGTATAGCCCCATTAATTTTGAGATTTTAAGATGTTTGCCCCATTAGTCTGGCGAATTAAAAAAAAACAAAAATTTTATTTTTTTTGGTAGAAGTGTCCCGGCCAAAGGCCGATTCCTCCTAAATTACAGGCTCGCATTTGCTCGCCAGGAAAAAATCGAAAGTTTAATGGCACGAAAGGTCTCAAAATTTACAGAAATGGGGCAAAAGGTTTTTAATTCGCCAGACTAATGGACAAACGTCTTAAAATCTCAAAAGTAATGGGGCTATACATGTTGGAGAAGGGTGCCCAGAAAAAAAACTTTAAAGTGAAAATCTTCCCTTAAGACGAGCAAGGCTATGAACATGGAAGGAGTCACAAGGAGAGGCAAACCAAGAAAGACGTGAGATCAGGTAGTACAACCTGATCTACCAGCCAAAGGACTGACTAAGAGAGATAAGTAACACCCTGTTCTTTACATTAATCATCAATTACAAACCCCAATGTACTTGAATTAACTAATTAAAGCATATGGTCCTCCCGGGATTCGAACTCGGGACACCACACCCAGAACATAAGCATCTAAACCATTACACCACCAACACGGCTGCCAAAGACCGAGCTGCATGGAACGCCACTATAAGGTTAACAAAAAGTCTGACCTGATACTCATGATAATTTATTGCCTTCTGAACTCCTCTCTAGATCTATCTCACAGTGCAGTATGCAGAAAAGGGGTGGGCGCGAACCCAATTGAGTGTAGCATCTGCCGGTGCTGGGTACACCAGTGGAACAAATGCTGTACTATAATAAAGGACCCTCTACCGACGAACAAGTCCCAAGTTGAGAAGTTTATATGCGTAGTATGCAAAAGTGAGCTTGTGTTCAATGACCGACTTGAGAGTGTCAACTTTGGCAATGAGGCACAAGAGATGGTAGACAAATTTTGCTACTTGGGTGATACCATCTCTGCTTGTGAAGGGGCCGAGGCCGCCACTATCACCAGAATTAGATGCGGCTGGGGAAAGTTCAGAAAACTGTTGCCATTACTTACCATGAGAAGACTCCCTCTCCCTTTTAAAGGGAAAGGTGTACGCTTCATGTGTTGGAAGCGCAATGATATTACTTCAGAAACGTGGCCTGTCAAAGATGATGATATCAACAGAATGGAACGTAACAAGATAAACATGGTGAGATGGATGTGTGAGGCCATCTCTTCCAATGGTAGGATCCAAATTGGCACTATTGCCAGAATTGAAGGGAAAAGGCCGTTTCAGAAACTTGGCAAGGGAAGCTGATAGCAGCAGAATGGAACGAAACAAAATGAGAATGGCGAGATGGATGTATGACGCCCGGGCCGAACTAAATACATACATTACATACATACATTTAAAGATCAAGTGCTTCTCACGTAATGTGATTCCAGTCTCATGTCCTACTGGCAGCGCTCCAGGCAGCCCTGTTCAGAGCAGCCTCACTTGTCAGGCTTTTTAATTCAAGATCAGACCGTAAGGGGTGATCCCACGTCTTTCTAAGTCCCTTGGTGCAGCTCCGTCCACGTTCACGGACTTGCATGTTATCAGCCAATGTACTTCATCCATTCTCTCCACATGTCCAAACCATCCAAGCCTGATACACATCTCATCACTGATACTCTTAATACCTACTGTAACTGTCTCCTCAACTCTTCATTAGATATCCTATCTTGCAGCTTGGTCCCACATATCCATCTCAACATTCTCATCTCGTTACATTCCATTCAGTTGATATCATCCACTTTGACAGGCCACGTTTCTGAAGCCTAGGTTATTGTGCTTCTAAGACATGGAGCGTACACCTTTCCCTTCAAGAGGTCGAGAGGGAGTCTTCTGTTTCCTCTATTACCCACCTTGACCTCAGGGGGCTAAGAAGTTATTCTAATAAGAGCAGTTTCATAAACCCATAAACATACACACACACACACACACACACACACATACATACATACAAGTTTAAAGACCGTTTTGTCCACAGAGAATGTGGTTACAGTCTCACGTCCTAAATGGCGGCTTTCCAGGCGGCCCGGTCAAGGGCTTCCTCTGTTGTCAAGTTCTTTATTTTAAGATCGGACCGGAGTACCTGATCCCACATCATTCTAGGTCTACCCATTACGGCCTTACCCCTACGCGCAGCTCCCCCCACGATCACAGTCCGGCATTTCTTCACCCAGTTCTGATCATCCATTCTATCTATCTATCAGATTTTTTGCTGGCAAGATAACTCGCATAAGACAGGAACTGGATGATGCTTCTGTTGGTGAAGAACTTTCAGTTGTACTCCAACCCCGACACATTCCTAATAATGTCCTCTCATCCTTTCACTCAGTAGAGGTGGACATGATCTCGTCCTACATAAGAAACCTCAATAAAACATTTTGCCCGTTGGATCCCATAAATGTTTCCAAGCTACCAAGAGTCTATGATCACACAGTTGAGTTTATTTCCAAAATAATTAATAAGTGCTTCTCTGAAGGTAGCTTCCCACATTCTGAAAAGCATGCACTACTCCGACCTACTCTAAAGAAACCTGGACTTGATGTTGAGAACATGTTGAACTATCGTCCTGTCTCCAACCTGTCCTTCATATCAAAGATATTAGAGCGTGCAATACTTGACCAATTACAACCACTACTTCAGCAGAATGAAACTATCCCAATTTTTCAGTCTGCTTACCGACAGCATCATTCAACTGAAACAGCATTGATTAGAGTACATAATGATCTAGTTGAGAACATTTGCAATGGTGTGGCCTCACTATTGGTCTTGCTTGATCTCTCTGCGGCCTTTGACACAGTGGATCACGAGTTGTTATTGAGTGATCTTTATGATTGTGGTGTGCGTGACTCCGCTCTCTTGCTTCTTGGGTCGTACTTGTCAGGTAGATCCCAGAGTGTGATGGTAAATCAAGTGGTCTCGGACTCGACACCCCTGCAGTATGGTGTTCCGCAGGGATCAGTTTTAGGTCCTATCCTATTTATAATTTATATTAGCAGTTTGTCTCTTCTGCTTCGTGCACATAATGTCACCTTTCACTTTTATGCAGATGACACCCAGATTTATGTGAGAATCACAAATATAGTTGATATACGGAGTAAGATGGAATTGTTGATGTCTGATATCAAGAAGTGGATGAGAGCGAGAAAACTTAAACTAAATGATGGTAAAACTGATATTCTCATCATCCGAGGAAATAGAAGAGCTGATGATATAGTGGGTGCCCTCTCCATCAATGTGGGTGGATCTCAGCTGCGACCGGCCAACTCTGTTCGAAATCTGGGTGTATATGTGAACTCCCGATTAGATTTCAAAGAGCATGTAAACCAGATAGTTAAAAGTTGTTACTTGCATATCAGAAATCTCTATTTGGTGAAGCCGTTTTTAACCAGACGTTGGTTCACTCATTGGTCTTCTCTCGTGTTGATTATTGCAATGCCCTGTTGGTGGGTCTTCCAAATTATATTTTGAAGAAAGTTCAGTCTGTTCTTAACAGGGCCGCAAGACTAATTTTTGGTGTTCTACCTAGAACTCCTACTACATCTCTTCACATAGAACTGCACTGGCTGCCAGTAAGAGCAAGAATAGAATTTAAGTTGTGTTTGGTGACTTTTAAGGTTCTCAAATTTGGTGAGCCTAGGTACCTTGCGGAGCTTCTCAGGCGCCCACCGGCACACCATGGTGTAGTTGTGCGTCATGACAATGACCCTTTTCGTCTTGATGAACCAAGGGCTTTCCAGCAGTCTTCTTTCTTTGAGAGGTCATTCTCCTACATGGCTCCGAGGTTGTATAACAGGTTGCCGCTGTCCATGAGACAACTGAGTTCTGTTGAATGCTTCAAGAGACAACTTAAGACTTTTCTCTTTGAGAGAAGCTATGATCTTGAGAGAGGTGTCATGACAGATGGCTATAGAGTTTAGGCTATTTTGCCACTGCTAGTGATTGTTAAATGTGTGTTGTATATAAGCCTTCTTTTGATGCATTGATTTTTTTTCTTTTTTCTTTCTCTTTTCGAGCGCTAGTGAATTCTTCGGAAAAATTGGCGCTTATGAGAAATAAGTAACATGCTTATTATTATTATTATTATTATTATCTATCTATCTATCTATCTATTTATCTATCTATTTATTGCCTGATGCCGTGATCCCCGAAGGGGTGGCCACGAACGAACCGCCCCCATGCACCTCTGTCCCCAGTCAGTCGACGCCCCTCCCCTGAACCAGCACCGCCTTCGTTCATGTACTTCCTCACTCCATCCTTCCACCTCTCATTCGGTATACCTCTCCCTCTCTGTCCCTCCACCTCGCTCTCGTACACCCTCTTAGTCATTCTCTCGCTTTCCATTCTTTCCATATGGCCGAACCATCTCAAGTTGTTCCTTTTCACACTTTCCAGCACATCTACCTCCACACCTCCATTCTATCCACGTGTCAAAACCAACCAAGTCGGCTTGTGCCCATCACTTCATAAACATGTACAAAATGTTGTTAACCTTAACTAACTAGCTCTTGATGCATAAAACAAGTGCAGATATTCATACAATTTATTTGTACAAGAATCAACTGTACAAATGAATATATTACTTATCTAGACATTGTACACAATACTTGCCTACTTCTGCATGTTCACACTTTACTGTACCAAAAGTGAAAAACTTAATTATTCAGCAAATGGTAATACTATAGCCCTTTATAGAAATTCATATTTCTTCACCAACCAACTGTACTTCTAAACTCAATTAATGAAGTCAACAAATACCAGGACGCATTTCTTTCATGTGTTCTGGCTGTTATTACATCATTTTATTCAGATTAGAAAGGTTATATGGAAGGCAGAAGGTTAATTCATATTATCACCAACCCACCAATTAACTAACAAATAAACCTTATTAATGAAATCAATAAAACTAATGAATACATGTGGTACTCCAAGGATTCGAACCTAGGATACTCACACCAAAATTCCGCGCACTAACCATTAATTATTATGGTCTCTCCACCAACCAACTTTACTCCTAAACTCGATTAATGAAATTAACAAACACATGTGGCAGTCCGGGGATTCGAACCTAGGATGCTCACACTGAAAATCAACACACTTATGCATTGCACCACGAAGACAGATAGTGTTTACCCTTTTAATTTCCACATATCCCTGTATAAAATCGTGTAATGATAGCCACAATAAACTGTTAAAACACAGCATAATCCTTTAGTGGTTAATTAGTTAAGGGGAGATTCCCACTTTAGGGATTTTTTTCTTGACTCCTTCCTCCCTCATGTTTAGCCCCATTGTTTTTCTAATTTTAAGACGTTTGCCCCATTATTTTGACGATTTTAAGAACTTTCAACCCATTTCTGTCAATTTTAAGACCTTTCGTGCCATTTAGGTGTCCATTTTATCCTGGCGAGCGATAACGAGCCTGTAATTTAAGAGGAACCGGCTTTCAGCCGGGACATTTCTCTACCGAAAAATTTACAAATTTATCTTGAAAGGGGCTCAAGGGGGTGTGATATTAAGCTTGAAGGATATCTAGAGACCAAACTAAATACCTCCCCTTAAGGGGGGATGGTTTACTTTTTGGTCAATATTTTGCCGTAGCTCGATTGGTAGAGCGTTCGCCTGCTAACCGTGAGGTTGACGGTTCGAGCCTCGGGCCAGCCAGTGAGTTATTGGCAGAGTTCAGTGCTGTTGGTGAACGGTGCGGTCTAGCAATCTGTGGCAACTATTCACTAAGTCCCTGATTCATCAGGGCAACCACCCTAGCCTTGCTATTCAGCAGGTGCTAAAAACTGCATCATCAACATCATCATTAATCACTATTTTTCTAGTTTCCTCCCTAGACCTCCATCAAACTTAAAAAACATCCATTATATAGATCCCCCTTCTAGATAAATTTTTTAATTTTTCGTTAGCAAAATGTCCCGCTCAATATAAACCCTTTAGTCAGTCCAAAATGAGATTCTTATAACCAATTTCAACAAACCAAAGATGATAGACGTTTCTCATGGGATTCTGTGTTGATTTTACGGAATCTACACAATCAAATCTGGCATTTACGAACAAATATTTTCCATTTGTAATTACACACATAAAGCTTCCTCTCTCTCCCCTTTCTACACTCTTCAGAAAAAAGGAAAAGTAGTAAGTACAGTAGCTTCGAGGTGCCGTTGTAAAGGCTTATCCCTCAATACCTTCACTTGACCTGCCCTTGTAAATGCAATGCAGAACATATAAGAACAAATATTTTCCATTTGTAAATGTGATGCAGGACATATACTGTATATAAATGGAGTGATATTAAAAAGTAAAACTTGCAAACTAAACAAACCAAAACTGGGACAATGACAATATAAAGTAAAATTAACTTATCAAAATTGCTATGCGGAAACAACGCTTACTAAAATAAGATTTATGAAATGAAAGAACACAATCCATATTATATTTTATCAAGTAGAATTTGGATCCAAAGATGCAGCTTTTAATACCATGCACTCCCTTGATTGACAGGGTTAGGGCATGACCTTATTACAGGGACTTTACTGGACATTTGACACAAATTGCTAGACTGAGCTGCCCAAACTCTTGCCGTCTACCAATGGCACGGCAGGAGATTGAACTGCCAACCCTTCGATCAGCAGTCAGACGTGCTACCAACTATGGTAAGTTTGCCATCTACCAATGGCATGGCAGGAGATTGAACTGCCAACCCTTCGATCAGCAGTCAGACGTGCTACCAACTATGGCAAGTTTGCCGTCTACCAATGGCATGGCAGGAGATTGAACTGCCAACCCTTCGATCAGCAATCAGACGCGCTACCAACCATGGTATAGTCTAAACAAATGGGCCGAACGTCATAAAATCTGAAAACTAATGGGGATAAACATGAGGAAGGGGGGCCAGAAAAATGGCCCACTTCCCCTTCATCTGATCTGACCTGACCCCTTAATTGGACCACCACATACAGACTGACTAGCCTATCCTAATTCTCAAGTCAAAGGTTCACACTTCTCCTATTATTTCAAAAACCTATCTCCATCTCCTAAAGCCTATCACTCCAGGCCATGTACTCTATCCAATACTATACTGTTTCTCTTCAAATGGCGATTAATTGACCACTTGCGAGTTTCAGGCTATAAGGAAGTTGGAGCCGTAAACATCGATATCATACCAAAAATGCAGTACAGTAGACCCCCGCCCTTTCTGAATAATTGGGGAAGACCCCTGTCCGAAAGTGTCAAAAGTCCGAAAGGGTCGAGTCAGAACTTCACACTTCAGCCATTCGAACTTG
The DNA here is from genome assembly GCA_032716605.1 of Paralithodes platypus. Classification (NCBI taxonomy): domain Eukaryota; kingdom Metazoa; phylum Arthropoda; class Malacostraca; order Decapoda; family Lithodidae; genus Paralithodes; species Paralithodes platypus. The sequence continues at coordinate 7,771,524 of CM064572.1, forward strand.
TCCAAATGGCTGAAATGTTCGAAGTTTATAAGTCCGAAACTCGGCTCCTTGGTCCAAATGCGATTTTCTTTTTCTCAGCCTTTCAGACAAATCCGAAAGGCTGAAATAATGTCCGAAGTTTATAAGTCCGAATACACATACACCTAACCAGACAAGTCCGAAACTCGTCTCTTTGGTCTGAATGCGATTTAATTTTTCTCAGTCTTTCAGACAAATCCGAAAGGCTGAACCATGAGTCCGAAGTTAAACGTACTGTAGTCCAAAAAGGACGGAGGTATTTTCTCAGCCTTTCAGACAAATCCGAAAGGCTGAACCATGAGTCCGAACTGAAATGCTAGTCCGGAAGTCTTGGAATTCCGAAAGGGCAGGAGTTTACTGTATTAATATAGATTTCTGATGGATAGAAAGTATGATGAATTTGGTTTTATGCATTTATATATATACTCCTACCATATTTTAGTTCTTAATTCAGCTATATATCGATGTTGACACCTCCAACTTCCTTATAGCCTGAAACTCGCAAGAGGTCAATTGAATCCCTTAGCAGCTAATTTCTCTATACTTAATGGACAAATACTAAACTACCATGTCTCTGCATCATATTAAGACCAAGCACCGTATATCACGACAAAACCTTCATAATAATCGAGCAATCTTGATGGGAACTTTGCAATTTACCGCCAGTTGAAAATAAACGGACTATAGGCTCGGAGTCACTGCATCGGATTCAAAATATACTAATGAAAATGCTGTTTTTTTTTAACCCTTCCTGTACCGGCGAAGCCTTTTTAACTTTATTCTGGCTACTATTAGACAATTTTATTCAGTTTAAAAAGGGCCTCCAGCAATTAATACCTAACCGACGGTGCCCGCCATATGACGGGCGAGAGAATATTGGCCACCCCTGCGGTGCCCATCATATGACAGGCGCCATTCTGAGCACATTATGAGCTCTGAGAGAGAGTCCGCGCGTTGGGAGGACGATAGATGGACTCTGACCGCTCGGCACCACCACTGGGCCGTGTCTGGGACCACCGCCGTCTCCCACCCATCGCCCGTCCTCGCGAGACAAGGAATAAACTACGGAAATTACCTTATTTTAGGGTATTTTCACCTCCGGTTACGCGATCGCTACAGGATAACCCGTGGTCGTACAAGGATGATTCAGGTGTCCTTGGAAAGCTCTATTATCGCCCTTTCATGGATATATAATTGTATTACGCTCTGGCTCTTGTATATGCATGAAAAAAAGAGCATGGAATGAAGGTCGTTTTCGGTAAATATACCCGCCTGGCAGCATGGTCATGTCAACAAACATGCCCGTCCTTAACCCTTCTTGCCCGGGCTCGCCTTCCTAAAGACAGCATTCAGATCCGGGCGATCTGGCCGAAAAACGTTGTAATAGGCCTAGCCCCATCTTTGTTGTTTTAACTGCTAGAGAATTCACACACATCTCAAAATGTAGCTCTGTTTTGTATCTGTAGACTGGCGTTAAGTAGAGCTCTCTAGGTCAACTGGTTCAGTTGTGATGACGATTTCCATGGAAAGCATTTATCCGCGGATTGAGCAATATCGGACATTTACAGACACTACTTCCGTCTTAGCAGACAACAACAACATTGATCCGACTTCTTCTTGTTTTCGAAGGTGCGGTGTCGCAAAGACCGGCTTTCTTTACATACGGTCGACGCACGGCTTTCAAGCTTACGGATTTTAAAAGGACACCCGGGCTCCAGCCCATCTGCCGTGGTGTCATTTTAAAATGCTGCCCGGGCGGGAGGGGTTAAGGGGTTAACAGGCTTCGAACTATCTCACTTACCCCTTTTTACTACCACCGATCCTTCTTAAGGGGAGGTTTTTAGTTGATTCCCTAGACTTCCATCAAGCTTTAAATTACTCCCCCTTGACCCCCTTTCAAGATAAATTTGTACATTTTTCGGTAGAAAAATGTCCCGGCCGAAGGCCGGTGCCCCTTAAATTACAGGCTCGCTATCGCTCGCCAGGAAAAAATCTACACCTAAATGGCACGAATGGTCTTAAAATTGACAGAAATGGGACGAGGGTTCTTAAAATCGCCAAACTAATGGGACAAGCGTCTTTAAATCTCACAAGCAATGGGGCTAAACATGAGGGAGAAAGAGGTTCAGAAAAAAACCCTCCAGGTGGAAATCTCCCCTTAAGCTGCACTAAATCGTCCAAATATATTAAGAATAAAATCTAAAAAAGTCGCCGGTACAGAAGGGGTTAACCAATGATACTTTAATTCTCCCTACCAGGAATTCACCGGAGACCTCTGGTGGACGCTTCCGAAGTAGCGCCAGAGCTGCGTCTGTCGACATAAACAATACTCAACACCTAGGCTATGCAAAGTTTATCAAGATTTCTTACGATTCTGCATATTTTCATTATATACTAGATTGCTACACTAAGTGCTTATATAGTATGGTAGTTGTGGGGATAATGTGTCGGCTATAGAAAGTACGACATATAGCTTATAATTAAGAATGATTGATGGAGAGGGAGGGTGAAGAACTGCGGGATATCGCCATTTAAAGTACCCAGGTCGCTTACTGTACAAAACGTGCCTGGCGCGGCAACACCAAGAATTTCTGGTAGGGAGAATTAATGTCGACGCTATTTTAAAGTTCGCAGTTTAATTCATATTATCACCAACCCACCAATTAACTTACAAATAAACCTAATTAACCCCTTCAGACTCCTATGACGCAGAGGTTGCCAGATTAGCAATAAGAAATAGAGTTCTCTCACTCTTATTAATACCTCTCCAAAATTAGTTTTCTGCCCACAGCTAACTCAGACAACTGCAGAGGTTGAAGTAACTAAACTAAAGGTTTCTAAATACCCCTGATGGTAACAAAGGCTTTAAAGTATCCCTAATAGGTTCAAAATCGCGTCATATGTCTGAGAGGGTTAATGAAATCAATGAAACTAATGAACACACAAGGCACACTAGATAGATGTCAATACTTCTAGGAAATATGTCTTAAGGAAACTATAAAATATCAATATCATTATAATAAAGAAATCTAGAGAAGTACATCATTACTAAATAATATATTATAATACAACAAAGAAGTTGTTGTTGTTGTTCCCGAAGACTGCTCCCCGCGGCCGGCATCCGGTTGTCTTCCACTGGTTGGTGATTTTGTCTTCGGCCGTGGAGGGTCGGCAGCCATCCGCGGTTGTCAGCTTCGGGAGGTGGCCCCACGGCGTAGACACCGCCACATCAGGACCAACAAAGAAGTAGGCTACAGCAATGAAGTGGTTGACCTCAAGTAATAAAACATAAAATATAACATCTCAGGAATCTTTTGCTGGGCCTGGGTCTCTGGTTATTTTCTCCTGGGCGACCTAGATGTGTGTGAGATGTTTGTTTGGGTTTTCTGATGTGTTGTGATGTCTCTGTTCGGGCTCTGTCTCGAGTCGGCCACCCCCATAAAAAAAAAAAAAAATGGGGAAGATGCCAGAGTATACAGAACCTTCAACAAACAGAAATGGACACGGGCTAAAATTGTTAAGGGGAGATGGGTCGATTTTCTGGTCCCCTTTCTCCCTCGTGTTAAGCAACATTTGTTTTGAGATTATAAGCCTTTGGAACAGAGGAGTAAATTAAAAATATGGTAAGAAAGTCAGGTGAAAATGATGATAGTAATGAGTTCAGTACCATGTCATGTGATATCTGAGTTATGTCCTATAGGTTGCACCAACGAACTTGACATTTTTCTTGACCCCTAGACTTCCCAAACTTGACTACTTCCTTTAACGTGACGATAGTGCTAATTCAAAAGGGCCTAGAGCAAACTGGCTGTAAATATCCACATATATTTCCTGGTGGGCTCTTCCCTAATGATAGAAATGTCAGTTCGATTGCTTTCATTAATTTGAGTTATGAGAAGTTAAGGGGTCAAGAAAATTGTCAAGTTCGTTGGCGCTACCTATGACAACGTGTGTTCCGTCAGCTGTTGCAGTTATTGTTGTTGTTCTCCAGGCTGTCTGACCTAACAGACCCAAGGTCCCGAGCCAGGCCAAGGCCATAACTAAGCGCCCCCACAGAACCCTCCCAGCTTTACCACTATAGATGATTGTATTCAGCTTATGAAGGACATTTAACAATAATAAGATTTCAAACTATCTCAACCACCCTTTTAACTACGATCCATAAACTGCATAACATCATCATCATCATCTCGGACGCCTTTTTTTCCCCCTGCCTGGGAAACCCCCTCTTAAGGATGGCTATGACAGAAACGCCTCCAGGCTACTTTGTCAAGACATGCCTTCTTTGCCCGTGCTACAATGTCCCTTCCAATACGTGGAAGTTTTTCTTCAATATAATTTTATATAGCTATAATAAAACATAACCCACGTCGCTGGTACTCATAGGGCTTAGAGTTTATAATGGTCATTTACAGTAAAAGCCACAGCATTCCTCACAGCCGACACGACTACACCGGCAGCTAGAAAAATATGAAGTGTCATATTGGACCTAATGACGGTGGCACATAACACCACCGGACCTGATAGTCACAACAGGTGGTGGTAATGTATTGTTGAGCCGTGGTAATGGGGGAACAAACAAAACCCCACCACAAATAAGGTCCCACATCAATCCCTCTTCCTCCTCTTGTCTCGGTCGTCCCTGCTGCTGCCGCTGCGTTCTTCCGTGTCGGCGTTCCTCTTGCTAGCCTTCTTAGCCTCGGACAACAGCCCGATGACACCGAACAGATCGTCCTCGTCCTTCTCCTCCACGGCACCCGGTCGCTGGAACTCCACTGGACCTGATCTATTGGCCCCTGTGTCTGCCCCAGAGAACCCTCGATCTGGCACAAATCGGTTAGCAGCCATGATCTGCTCAATGCCGGCGCCGTACTCATTTTCGGTAGTACGTGTGGGTCGGTAGATGCCAGAGCCCAGGTTACCGGTGTCGCGCCACGGAGCATCGTATACATTATAGGCCTCATCGTCACCAAAGCCAGTATCCATTCCTCGAGATTGGTTGAAGAGTCGCTGGTCAAACTGAGCCTCACCACCACCCCCAGCACCAGCGTTCTGAGGCAGACCCAGCGCTATCTGCTCCGTCACATCACGCTCACGGGCTGCAAGTTTACCACGCTTGTCCGCAGAGGAGTTGATAATGGCATTGTCACGCTTACGTTCCCTGAGGATAGAAAAGTATTGCATTAATAAAAATAACATAACAACAGTATCTACCTATTATCTGAAAGGCTGTTCAATGTGTTGCAGGTATGCATAAAATAATAATATAAGACAACCACTACTCACTTGGCACGGTCTAGCCTGAGCTTATCACGGTCCCTCTCTGCGTCATCCATAGACACTGGGACGGCGGTGGCAGCAGCAGGTCGCAGGCCGGCATGCTCCTCCCTCGCCTTCTTGGCCAGACCCTTCAGCAGCTCCTCCTTACGGGTCTTCTCCTTCTGGGCCATCCTCTTCTCCAGCTGGGCACGCATCTCAACCTAACACAAAACAGAGTCTAGGTTAGCCCTAAAGTTTGGGTCCGGCATAAAGGTATCATAACTTGGACACCATATCTAGATATCATAATAACCTCCGTGACGTTGCACCAGATAGTGTTAACCCTTCCTGCTCGGGCAGCATTTTAAAATGCCGCAAATTGCGAAAGTCCGGAGCCCGGGCAGCATATTAAAATCTGTATGCTTGAAAGCGTCCTAAGCGTGCTTTGAAAGCCGCGCGGCGAAACGTTTGTAAACAAGGTCGATCGTAGCGCCACTAAACCTCAACTACATCGCTTATCAGTCCGACCTTGTCCGCCAATGCTAGTTATAGCGAAAATTAGTCTTCCAAAGTGTCTGATAAGGCAAAATATGCGGCAAAACTCTCTCCACGGAAATCGTTATCACACCTGAACCAGTTGACCTAGAGAGCTCTACTCAACGCTAGTCTACAGATACAAGTAAGGGCTACATTGTGAGATTTGTGTGAATTCTCTAGCTAGTAAATTAACAAAAATAGGCCTATGTCTAAATACAACGTTTTTTGCCAGATCGCCCGGGTAAGACTATCAACATTTAGAAATGCTGCCCGGGCAAGAAGGGTTAAGACAGGTACCGGTATGTGATCTTCAACAGAACACATTACAACAGTTAACTGAACCATGGATCACTAGCCTAAAATGAACCACCCATTTACCGGGTATGTATATTAACCAAACACATAATGTGTCAATTTCATGGGTTAATTTTTAAGTTTTTACTCATTTAAGTGATGTCTTAGGAAGGTATTTTCCCCCCTAGCCCTAAGATAATCATGGGGGTCAATGATAGGTGTCTTACTCTCACAGCCCACTGACACAAATTGGTCTTTCTCTGGCGTAGGGATGCGGCGACCCCACCGCCCACTACTTTGGTGGTGTAATCAGCTTCTGGAGCAGTGGACCACTGGTTCCTATCTTCAGAAAATTCCTGTGTTTGGTATTTACCCACTGGGGTAAATAAAATAGCAAAACAGTGGTGGAATTGCCATCCGGGTGCTCTGGGTCAGCTCCTTCAATTCTAAGGGTCATAATCCACTTAGAAAAAATGGCACTATGGAGTGGGTCAGTGTTGGCATGTCTGGTAGCCTGGAGCCAATTTCTGCCACGGCCATCCCTTTTGGGGGGGATGATGATGATGAATGATAGGGTATGAAAGAAAAAACAAAAATAAATAAATAGAAAATAAAATAAGAAAATATACAAGAAATAATAATATATAACCAACCTGTTCCCTAGCCTTCCTGTCAGCAATGTACAGAGCCTCCGCCAGCTTAGCAAACTTCTCATTGATGTGGACAGACTGTAGGCCCCGACCGTCCGCAGCCAGTCGCTTGTCCAGAGGTATGGTGTAACCCTTGGCGTTCTTCCAGTTACTGACACAAGGGGGAATCCTCCACTCCTGTTGCTCCTTCACCGTCACCTGGAGAGTAAAGTAAAGTACGATATTATAATGTAAAACTTGCAAAATATACAAACCAAAACAGGGACGACACAATAGCAAGACAAAAGAACTTATCAAAATCGCTATGTGCAAATGCTTTAGCAAAATAGAATTTTGAAATAAAAGAACCCAAATCCAGCACATAAGGTGTAGACTACATCACTACATGAGCAAGTTAATCTGTTTCCCAAGTAAATTAATCGCACACATAACAACGCCCTATCGTCATGTTCAAGGAATTCGTCAAAATGGGAAGTTGAGGACGTTCTGGTAAATTCTACTAAATTCTGTATGAATAAAGAAACTACAATTTATGTCAAAATCTTCTATTAAAACAAATTTAATTCTGGGTGGATAGGACTCGTTAACCTAGGTCATCAACCTGTCTTGGGGAGTAAACCTTATACAAATACGTACCGATACTGCTTACCAAAAGGTGAAGCAGTTTAGTGGATGGACTATCCGAACACCACCGTAGAAAAACAGTGCTTGAAAGATGCATAGAGGGCCTCATAGACAGCGAGGAAACTAAAAGATTAATCAACCCAAAAATAACCAATGTCCTCTTAATCCGGCAAGCGTGATAATCCTCACAGAAGTATCTGTATAGTGTACACGATAGGCCTCACGGAAGACAGCCCATGAAAATATACCCAAAAAACGCCCCACAGGCACTCAAATGAAAGCAATATGTGATTAAGTAGTAAAATCAGTTAATCACTCTCCAGTACAGTACAGTAGTCCCTCGAATTTTGCGTCTTTCAAATTTGCGAAATTTCGATTTTGCGAACGGGACCCAAGATTTGACCATTTTTGCGGGACTTGATATATGCGATATTACTTGAGTTTTGCGGGTGGCGCCCAATGATACAGGGTTTCTGCACTAGTTTTCGGGGGGGGGGTATGAGGGTCGTGACGTCGGGCCGCATTGTTTACTGTTTATAGATTCTCCCACGCTCCTATATGTTCTCACGCTCTCGCATAATAGACTTCCTTGGGCAAAATTGAAGTGTTACCTGTGCCCTGGGTCCCCTGAATCTGTATTTCTGTGTTTTTCTTTATTGTAGGATGTATAATTAAGTGTATGTGTCATAATGTGTGTACAAACAAGGACGAAAATCACCAAAAAATAGGCCCTCGATGATGAGATGTCGACCATATTTAATTAATCCCATAAGGTTAGTTATTTGAAATTTGCGATTTTGAATTTTGCGGCCTGCAATGTCGACCATATTCTCGCAAAATTCGAGGGAGTACTGTATCTCCTTCCTCCCCCCTAGAAGGAATAAAGGACCCCTGCTGAAGGATAAGTCAGAAATAGAGAAATTTGAGTGCGTAGTGTGCAAAGGCGAGCTTGTGTTAAATGATGATCCTGTGGCTGTGAATTTTGAAAATGAGTCATTGGAGCTGGTGGACAAGTTTTGTTACCTAGGAGATGCCATCTCTGCCGGTGGTGGGGCCGAGGCTGCCACTGTCGCTAGAATTAGATGTGGCTGGGGGAAGTTCAGAGAACTGCTGCCAATTCTGACCATGAAAAGAATGCCTCTCCCCCTGAAGGGAAAGGTGTATGCCTCATGTGTTAGAAGTGCAATGACGTATGCCTCAGAAACATGGGCCGTTTAAGTAGAGGATGTCAACAGAATGGAACGTAATGAGACGAGAATAGTGAGCCAGGCTGCAGGATAGAATAACAAATGTTGAGCTGAGGAGACGTTTAAGTATAAAGAGTATTAGTGAAGTGATGCGTACAATTAGACTGGGATGGTATGGACATGTGGAGAGAATGGATGAACAAAATTGGGTGAAAAAATGCAGGTCTGTGATTGTGGAGGGAGCTGCACCAAGGGGTGGACCGAGGAAGACTTGGGATCGGACTATGCGTGCCGATCTCAAATCCAAAAACTTGACAAGTGAAGCAGCCCTTAACAGGGTTGCCTGGAACGCCGCCATTAGGACAAGAGACTGAAACTGCACGCATGTGTGGAGCACTCGGTCTAAAAATGTTATGCATGTATGTATGTATGTATGTGTTCCCCCCCCCCCTCCTCAATTATTGGCTATTATTCCTCATATTTTCGTGTTTCCTCCCTTTCCACGCACAAAATATGGTGAGTAACACTCCCTCTTCCCCTCCACAAGCGCAGGAAGAGAGCTAGACCTTTAGTGTGCCTCACGCAGGCTCAGGAAGTAGACCCATCTCTCTCTTTCTTTCTCGCCTCCATCCACCCCCTCCTGCCACAAACATAAGTTTTCACTAGATATTTGCTGTTTACACATATTTTCTATTTTCTGGTCTTCACTGTTCATTTGCTCATCATGTAAGTAAAATAAATGCACATGAAGAAGAAATAATACTTTATATGGTAAATATAACAAATTCTGTCATAACCAAAGTTTATTTTTCGAATATGCGGCAATTTAAAACACCTCAATTGACTACTTGCGAGTTTCATTCTATAAGGAAGTTAGAGCTGTAGACATCGATATTTACCAGGGTGACCAGCTATAATTTGGTTTTAGTACATTTATAAATACATAAAACTAAATTCAACATACTATTTATCCATCAGAAACCCACATAATTGCTGTGTTTGTGTTTAATATCGATGTTTACAAGCCCAACTTCCTTATAGCCTGAAACTCGCAAGTGGTCAATTGCACGCTCCTCGGGTTAAGCCCAACCGCCTATTACTGTGTACTGTATAGTACAAAGGAAAGGAAATCAAGCAACAACAGTTCTAGTGTGTGGGGGATACTATATTACTGTTGGAATGGATGTGGATATGATGAATGTAGTCTGTGCAGCAAGACTTAACAAAGTCCCCTGCAACACCAACAGTATCTGCAACCACACCAGCCTTAACAGTGCTATAATAAGACTTCACTGCATGCAACACAGCACCCCATAATATTAAACACATCATAGAAGACTGCATTCCACACAATCACTTATGCCAAAAATATGATCTACACTCCTGGAGAGCCCTGTGGGAAAGCCTGATCGTGGCCATGGCCTTCCTTACGGACTCGGGGCTATTCAGCCAGGCAGCCTAGGGAACGACAACAACTGCATAGGATGACTCTTGGTCCATACTTATGCCATTTCCCCTTTTAGTTGCCTTGTACAATATGCAGTAAGTTATGTGAGGTATGAGTTTTTTTTTTTACTCGAGTTAATTGTGTACTGGTTGAGGTGTCCAGGAACCAAATAAATGTGTGGTGTCGTACTAACCTTGCGTGTGGGTGAATGCATGACGGGTGCCGGGGGAGACGGGGGACCTCGCGGCACCTTCTTGTTGATCCTGTACACAGAGGAATCATTGTCAGTATTGAGTACAATAATACATGGTATTTACTCATATTATTATTGCATGTGAAATTATATACTAAACTTGCATAACTTAGCTATTAGGCTTACTTCCGAACTTATAAACATTTTTAATACGGTACAATTCATATATATGTGTGCGATTAGTTTGCTTGGGAAACAGATTAATTTGCTCATGTAGTAGTGTACACCCTATGTGGTGGATTGTGTTCTTTTATTTCATAGATTTAATTTTAGTAAGCGTTGTTTCCACAGCGATTTTGATAATTTAATTTGACTTTATATTGTCCTTGTCCCAATTTTGGTTTGTTTAGTTTGCAAGTTTTACATTTTAATAATCTTAAACTTCTATCTCTATCTATCTATTGCTGGACGCTGTGATCCCCGAAAGGAGTGGCCACGAACAAAACGCCCCCCTGCACCCAGTCAGTCGATGCCCCTCCTCCCATCCAGCACCGCTTTCACTCATATACTTCTTCACTCCATCCTTCCACCTCTCTCTCTGTCCTACTACCTCGCTCTCGTACACCCTCTTAGTCATTCTCTCGCTTTCCATACGTTCCACATGGCCGAACCATCTAAAGGTGTTCCTTTTCAAATTTTCCAGCACATCTACCTCCACACCACACCTCTCTCGTACTTCCTCATTCGTCTGTCAATTCCTCCATGTACCGGTAACTCCGCACGCACTTCTCAAGTATATAATTAATTTCCACCCCTCTCACTCTTGGTTTGAGTCTCTCCACCAACGTCCATGCTTCGCTCCCATATGTCAATGTCGGGATTACCACACTGTCATGCAAAGGACATCTTTGCTTCCATGCTGACCACCCTATTTCTTGTTACTGCTTTCAGCGTTCCTACAACCCTCTTCCCCTGTTGCACCCTCTCCTGCACTTCTTCATCCATACTACCATATTTACTCAACACACTGCCGAAATACATAAATGTGCTGACATTTTCCATAGCCTGACCGTTCAACCTCACCTCACATTCAGTGGCTGCACCCCTTTCGTTTCGAAGACCATAACCTTGCTCTTCCCCCCATTTACCTTCAGATTCCATTTTTCACACACTGTTCTAAACACATTTACCAGACCCTGCAACTCCCTTTCATCATCGCTCATCAGAACTGTATCATCGGCAAACAGCAGTATAGGTAGCTTCCACTCATTTCCCTCCCTTATCAGCGGTACAACAACATCCACTGCTCTTCCTTGTATTTCTTTCATGACTCCATCCATATATACAGTAAACAACCACAGGGACATCACACACCCCTGTTTCAACCCAACATTCAGGTCAAAGAACTCGCTCTGCTAATTCTCCACACGTACTGACGCCTTTGCACCCTCATACATGCTGTACAGACCTGTACGAGTTGGCACTATACCGTGTTCCAAGTACAGGTAGTCCAGAAATTGTGACGCCTAAGCTCTGTAACTCGCAAAGGGCAAGAGCAAATAGGTTGTAAATCGCCACACCTATTCCCTGGCTGACCCTTCCCAAATGGTAGAAATATTAGCTTGCTTTCTCTAGTTGTTTGTGAGTTATAGAGGTTAATGTTCAAAAGTTTTAGCCAACTTATTTGGAACAGGGTATAGTTACGATGGCCTTGGATGAGTTGGCACTGGTTGATAAAATTATCTACTGGTTGAGAGTTGAACAAGAACAAGAACAAAATTATCTACTGGTTGAGAGAAGAACAAGAACAAAATTATCTACTGGTTGAGAGTTGAACAAGAACAAAATTATCTACTGGTTGAGAGTTGAACAAGAACAAAATTATCTACTGGTTGAGAGGTGAACAAGAACAGTTATCTACTGGTTGAGAGGTGAACAGTCGCGCTAATCAGTGATGTCTCGGCACCAAGTATATTTTGATCAATAATTGGCATCAGCAATATCTGAGCTCATTTCTTCATATCGAGTGAAATATACAAACACGTTCCTACACTTACCCACCTTATTCAACATCTGACAGACATTAATACAGCACAGAGCAAGCCAAACGTAATGACAGCTGGGACATGACTTATTAGCGCGACTGTACCAGGACAAGAACAAAATTTGAACCTATCCTTCATGCTCCTTACTTAAACTTGGGAGGTTCCATGGGGTCCTTGGGCTGTTCAACCATTCTGATGACTCTCTGTGTGGCCCCGGAGTTGAAGGACACCCCTTGTTGTGATGGGGTGTACCGGATGTATTGTGCCGGCGCCTGCTTCTCTGCACAACGCACGGGCATGGCTGACGAGATCTTACCCTGCAAAACAGTCAAATACGTGGATTAAGGGGAGATCTCCACTTGAGGGATTTTTTTTCTTGACCCCTTTCTCCCTCATGTTTAGCCCATTGCTTTTGATACTATAAAACGTTTGCCCCATTAGTTTAGCAGTTTTAAGAACTTTCACCCCATATTAAGACCTTTCATGCCATTAAGCTGTCGATTTTATCCTGGCGAGCGATAACGAGCCTGTAATTTAAGAGGAACCGGCCTTCGGCCTGGACATTTTTCTACCGAAAAATTTACAAATTTATCTTGAAAAGGGGTCTAGGGACTGTAATTATAAGCTTGATGGAGGTCTAAGGAACAAACTAAAGACCTCCCCTTAACAGGAAAGCAAATATTTATAACTCTTTCTTTTCAACTGACGGTAAATTACAAAGTTCCCATCATGATTTCTCCGTTATTTTGAAGATTTTGTAGTGATATCAAAATAAAAGGAAAGAGAAACAATTGCTGTATTTTCATCAACCCACAAATGAACTTACAAATAAACCTAATTCATGAAATCAATTAAACTAATGAATATAAATGATACTCCAAAGGATACTCACACCAAAGTTCCGCGCACTAAGCATTACGTTATCAAGACAGTTAAAGGTTTAATACAGGATATCGCCCTCAACCCCCAAAAGAGATATATTACCTGTGTGAGTTTCTCCAAAGCCTGCCGTGTTTTCTCTGTGGTGTCTTCGATCTCTTCCACCGACGGCCGCTGCAACTCTGGGTCATCTTCGGAGGTTATAGCGGAGGGAAGAAGATCCGTCAACTTGGAGTAAATAACCTGTGGGTGAGAAATTATAACTTAAAACTTGCAAAATAAACAAACCAAAACAGGGACGACACAATATAAACGCAAAAGAACTTATCAAAATCGCTATGTGCAAATATCGCTTATTAATTTTGACATAATAGAATGCAAAATCACCATATAGGTTGTGCATCACTACATAAGCAAGTTAACCCTCTCACGACCATATGACACAGAGGTTGCCAGATTAGCAATAAGAAATAGAGTTCTCTCACTCTTATAATTACCTCTCCAAAATTAGTTTTCTGCCCACAGCTAACTCAAAGACAACTGCAGAGGTTAAAGTAACTAAACTAAAGGTTTCTAATTACCCCTGATGGTAACAAAGGCTTTAAAGTATCCCTAATAGGCTCAAAATTGTGTCAAGAACGTGAGAGGGTTAATCTGTTTGCCAACTGTTTACAATGTATATAGAATACCTGTAGATGTATTTAATTGACCACTTACGAGTTTCAAGCTATAAGGAAGTTGGATCTGTGAACACCGATATTAAACAGAAATGCAACAATAATTTTCGTTTTTGATAGATAAATGGGATATTGAATTGGGTTTTATGTATTTATATACCGTATGTACTTTGACCGTATTTTAGCTGTAAATTCTGTTAAATATAGATGTCTACAGCTCCAACTTCCTTATAGAACGAAACTCGCAAGTCGGCAATTGTAAAGGAAGGCAAAAAGACACCAGTGGGCACCCAAAATGGCGGAGGTTGGCCGATCTCTGTTACTATAGGGTCACTATAGTCCTACAGACCCAAACAGGCGGTTATGGGCGCGGTCACCTACCTTTACACTGGTGCCACCTGTCCACTTGACCCTTTCCGTACGACAACCTTTCCAAATTACTCTCGCTACCTCCCCCCCCCCGGTTCAAGGTCAATGTAGGGAGACCGGCTCTCTCTCTATATACTGTATGTGTAAGACTGTGTAGCCCACATGAATGCATAGATTATTATTGCTATAATAAATTATATTACTATTTATCTCTCTCTCTCACTCACCCTACACACCACTTCCCCCCCCCCCCCCCCCACACACACACCACACCACTCTACCCCCCCCCCCCCCCACCCACCCCGCATATTACCATTTTATATTTTTACTTTTTTTCCACACCACCCAAGAGGTAAAAGTTTCTGCGCAATTTTTTTTAAGAGGTTTCCCCTCTGTACCATCTGTTTTGTCTGACTATGCAAGTGGTGGGGCGATTTGGAGCGGCTTCCATTGTGGATGGTGTCAAAGTCAGGAATTAAATGAAGTGAGAGTATAAATTTCGTGCGCCTGGCACCGCGCCATCACGTGAAATTTGTGATGAGTTTTTTTGGCCGACGTCTGACAACGTTGCGGTAGCCATGCTGCCAAGCTGTATACAATGTCAATTGAATTTACTAATAAGCGAATTAATTATAAAAACAATAAAGCTTTTTTGTACCTGTAGAAATAGCCTGAGCATTTCAAACCGACTTAAGGTACTTAATACCGAAAATAATATATTTTCGTTGTTTGGGATTATACATGTGGCACCAATGTAAAGGGAGTAACCGCGGGTAGGACCGCCTGTTAAGATCTGTTTGACTATAGTGTTACCTATCTAATTCCCGAGATCCTTCCTAATATGAATAAAAACCTCTAATGATAGCTGAAATAAAAAGCAACAAGATACAGGCACTCCTAACTTCTTAATAATAATAATAATAATCTGGTCTTTTATTTCTCGCAAGCGGCAGTTCTTCCAGAGGAATTCACTAGTGCTCGTAACACATTGCACGACAATCAAGAGAAGTGTGGTGCAGTTCACCTGTAGTTCAAGCAACAACTATTTAACATGGCAGCAGTTAGAGTCTGTAACGACCTGTCACTGTGCCACTAGCAAGATCATAACTCCTACAGAAGAGAAAGGTTTTCAACTGTTTTTTGAAAGTCTATGGAGTTCAGCTGTCTAATTGGTAACGGCAATTCATTATACAACCTAGGAGCCACGAAAGAAAAGGACCGATCAGAGAAAGAGGACTGCTGGATAGCTACCGGTTCATCAAGACGCAGCACATCATCACTGCTTCTCAGGATCGCACCAGAACGTGCCAAAAGGCGTCTCAGGTCAGCAAGATACTTAGGTTCACCAAACATAAGTGCCTTAAAAGTCATAAGACACAACTTAAACTCTATCCTAGCTTTAACTGGCAACCAGTGCAGCTACATCAAATATGAAGAAGTGGGAGTTCTTGGAGGTAGATCAAATATGAGCCTCGTTGTTCTATTTAGTATGGACTGAAATTTTTGTAGCAAGTTGTTGTTGTTGTTGTTGTTCCCCAGGCTGCCTGGCCGAACAGCCCCAAGGTCCCGAGCAAGGCCAAGGCCATAGAGCGCCCCCACAAAACCCTCCCTGCTTACCACTAACAAAACCCAGGTGACCGAAGCCACTCTAAGGCAGGGAGCTGAGGAGGGCGCGGATACGCCCGGGAAACCAAAGCCCCACCCAAGGCCCTGTGCCCCTCAGCAATTATGAAGGGAAAGTTGAGGGGCAAGGGAAAAATGTGACGCTTTGGCTCCCAATCTGCCAACTTTTAGGTTGGCAGTAGGGAGGTCAATCCACGGAAAAGACGCCGTCACTTGAGATCTAGAAGATATATAAGTAAAAGGAACAGTCAGAGTAAGCTATGGGTATGGCAGAGATCGCTCAGCTCTCACTCTGATAGACCAGCCCATCACCAGCCCATTGTAGCAAGTAATTAGGAAGACCAACCAATAAGGCATTACAATAGTCCACACGTGATAGGACAATTGAGTGAACCAATGTTAGAAGACAGCGCTTGTTAAGAAACCGTCTAACTGAATACAAGTTTCTGATTTGGAGATTACAAATTTTTATGACCTGATTGATATGATTCTCATAGTTCAATTTAGAGTTAAAGTATACTCCAAGGTTTCGCACTGAGCTTACTGGGTGAAGTTGAGAACCTCCTATATCCAGAGTCACTACATTTTCAGCACCATTTCCCCTTCTATTTCCATAACCACTTACGCCAACAACACAATCTACACTCAATGAGAGCTCTGTGGGAAAGCCCGATCATGGCCATGGCCTTCCTCAGGGACTCAGGGCTGTTCGGCCAGGCAGCTTAGGGAACAACAATAATATCATCTTGCGGGATATTATGACATTTCGTTTAAATTATTATTGACCATTTTATTTGCCCTTGCAAAAATTGTCCATTATCGCAATAAAAATGATGAAAACTATTTGCATCACTTCAAGTTGTTTTATTTAAAGTTGTGATTTTACATAACCCCTTCAGACTCATATGACGCAGAGGTTGCCAGATTAGCAATAAGAAATAGAGTTCTCTCACTCTTATAATTACGTCTCCAAAATTAGTTTTCTGCCCACAGCTAACTCAAAGACAACTGTAGAGGTTGAAGTAACTAAACTAAAGGTTTATAAATACCCCTGATGGTAACAAAGGCTTTAAAGTATCCCCAATAGGCTCAACACAGCTAACTCAGACAACTGCAGAGGTTGAAGTAACTAAACTAAAGGTTTCTAAATACCCCTGATGGTAACAAAGGCTTTAAAGTACAGTATCCCCAATAGGTTCAACACAGCTAACTCAAAGACAACTGCAGAGGTTGAAGTAACTAAACTAAAGGTTTGTAAATACCCCTGATGGTAACAAAGGCTTTAAAGTATCCCCAATAGGCTCAACACAGCTAACTCAAAGACAACTGCAGAGGTTGAAGTAACTAAACTAAAGGTTTATAAATACCCCTGATGGTAACAAAGGCTTTAAAGTATCCCCAATAGGCTCAACACAGCTAACTCAGACAACTGCAGAGGTTGAAGTAACTAAACTAAAGGTTTCTAAATACCCCTGATGGTAACAAAGGCTTTAAAGTACAGTATCCCCAATAGGTTCAACACAGCTAACTCAAAGACAACTGCAGAGGTTGAAGTAACTAAACTAAAGGTTTGTAAATACCCCTGATGGTAACAAAGGCTTTAAAGTATCCCCAATAGGCTCAACACAGCTAACTCAAAGACAACTGCAGAGGTTGAAGTAACTAAACTAAAGGTTTCTAAATACCCCTGATGGTAACAAAGGCTTTAAAGTATCCCCAATAGGCTCAACACAGCTAACTCAAAGACAACTGCAGAGGTTGAAGTAACTAAACTAAAGGTTTCTAAATACCCCTGATGGTAACAAAGGCTTTAAAGTATCCCCAATAGGCTCAACACAGCTAACTCAAAGACAACTGCAGAGGTTGAAGTAACTAAACTAAAGGTTTCTAAATACCCCTGATGGTAACAAAGGCTTTAAAGTATCCCTAATAGGCTCAAAATCGCGTCATATGTCGGAGAGGGTTAATGAATATAACTAGAACTTTAAGTGAGGAATTATTGTATACAGACTAATAACACACAAAACAAAAGCCACTCCAACACCCCTTCACCCCTCTCTACACTCTTCCAGAAAATAGGAAAAGTAGAAAGTAGCTACGAGGTGCCGTTGTAAAGGCTTATCAAAAAATATATACCTCCTTTTTTTTTTTTTTTTTTTTACTAACCTTGTCTTTAGCATGTCCTTGTCGGGCCAGAACATCGTACTTGACCTTCCCTTTCTCGTCCAGTTGTACCGCCAGTATGTTTGTCTCTTTCCCCCCACCACCTCCCCCTCCCTCCCCAGCACCCCCCTTACCCATACCCAGGGGGTGCTGGGCAATGTGGCACTCCGGGAACGCACCGCCATCACCAAAATCCTGAAATAGAGAATATATAAATAAGTTTGAAGATTTTAACACATTTCACCCCATTTTGTTGTCAATTTCAAGACATTTTGTGCCAAGGTTCGATTTTATCCTGGCGAGCGATAGCGAGCCTGTAATTTTAATATAATTTAATATATAAATAAAGGGGGTACTGATATAATAAAGGGGGTACTGATATAATAAAGGGGTACTGATATCACCAAAATCCTGAAATAGAGAATATACTGTATAAATAAAGGGGGTACTGATATCACATGAGAGCTTTTATCCTCAATTTTAGATGATGAACATGAGCCTCCTTTACTTCCACTTTCCCTTACTCACGGGTTAGCCATCTCTACTAGAATCAAGTCCTGACCACCTCACTGGGAGCGTAAGGTCTGTGTGGTCAGTGTATCTATGTAAATATACAGCTCGGTCCCGCATAGTGCGAGAAATTGGTCGATACAGTGAGTCGCACTATGTGAACAACGTAAAACATTGGTAATTGCCGACTTGCGAGTTTCGTTCTATAAGGAAGTTGGAGCCGTAGACAACGATATTTAACATAATTATCACCTACATTGCGGTTGCACTGCTTATATAAATACATAAAACCTAATTCAACATACCCTTTATCCATCAGAAACCTAAATTATTATTGTATTTCTGTTTACTATCGATATCTACAGCTCCAACTTCCTTATAGCCTGAATCTCGCAAGTGGTCAATTGGTCAATCGGTCCTCCATATACTGTAGCACACATATCTTTGCTTATATCGTTATTTATACTGACACAAACATACCAAGAACAAATGTTAATGATAAATATAGAATATCAATGGTAAATTAGACCTTTTATTACCTTAAATTCCACACTTGATATGATCACAAACCCGAGATAGTGTCACACAGTATGGGGTAAAAAATGTCTGACTGACCAGCCTCCCTCCATGCCCAAGCTACTCAAACACCAGTGACGCGGGAAATTTATCGTTCTGTACAAATTTCGGCCGCACTAATAGAAAACTCCCCGGATTAAACCCATATTGCCACTGTCTCGCAATAACAGATCGTATTCGCATTGATTGATAATTTTGTGTTTAACCCCTTCCCGCCCGGGCAGCATTTTCAAATGACACCGCGGCAGATGGGCCGGAGCCCGGGTGTCTTTTTAAAATCCGTAAGCTTGAAAGCCTATTAAGCGTGGTTTGAAAGCCGTGCGTCGACCGTATGTAAACAAAGCCGGTCTTTGCGACACCGCACCTTCGAAAACAAGAAGGTAAGTCAGATCAATGTTGTTGTTGTTGTTGTCTGCTAAGACGGATTTAGTGTCTGTAAATGTCCGATATTGCTCAATCCGCGGCTAAATGCTCTCCATGGAAATCGTCATCACAACTTAACCAGTTGACCTAGAGAGCTCTACTCAACGTCAGTCTACATATACGAAACAGGGCTACGGTTTGAGATGTGTTTGAATTCTCTAGCAGTTAAAATAACACAGATAGGGCTAGGCCTATTACGTTTTTCGGCCAGGTCGCCCAGATCTGAATGCTGTCCTTAGGAAGACGGGCCCGGGCAAGAAGGGTTAATATTTTCATCGAAAATCACACTGTTTGAACTCGCTTTATACAGGACCGAGCTCTAATCCCAGTAACTCATCTGGAAACTGTTGGGTTGGTATGGGAAACTAGAATGACAATAGATTAGCTCAGGTGACAAAATTCATATTCAAGTTTAACTTAAGGGGACCCACCTCGTCTTTTTTTCTCTCTCTTTGGGTTGTATCCACTCGGCCCCATTCGGCCTACTGTTTTAAGATGCTTAACCCCATCCAGGTATCGATTTTTTCCTGGCGAGCGGTAGCGAGCCAGCATATTTGTTTAAATGTTTTTGACAGCAGACTAAATTTGTACATTTTTCGATAGAAAAATGTCTCCGGCGAAGCCAGATTTGTCTATACAATGCTGGCTCACTATCGCTCGCCAGGAAGAAATCGACACCTGGATGGGGATAAACATCTTAAAACAGTAGGCTGAATGGGGCCGAATGGATACAAGCCAGAGAGAGAGAGAAAAGGAGAGAAAAAAAGCCTGTGACCCCCCTTAAATGTCTGTGGCGCTGACCTCTTGAGAGCGTGGCAGCCATCCCTTCCTGTGGCCGTATGGAGGTGCTGCACGGGAGGCTGTGACCAGGGCCTGTTGTTGTTGTTGTTGTTGCTGTTGTGCTACATGTCGTCGCCGCCGGTCGTCACTCTCACGGTCCCACACCGCCGCACTCACCGGGGGCAGGATGCTGGACACACACAGAAGAAGGATTAAACATATGAAAATAAATCATAAAACATGCTTTTTCTATTTATGAAAACAAATCATAAAACTAACTTTCTATATTTTCTCTTTTTTTATCTGATTATATTCCTTGATTTTGGCCCTGTCACTCTTTCAACTCTGGGGGAGGCACTCGTCTTTTGTATCCCTCATTTTGGACCTGTCACTCTTTCAACTCTGGGGGAGGCACTCATCTTTTGTATCCCTCATTTTGGCCCTGTCACTCTTTCAACTCTGGGGGAGGCACTCGTCTTTTGTATCCCTCATTTTGGCCCTGTCACTCTTTCAACTCTGGGGGAGGCACTCGTCTTTTGTATCCCTCATTTTGGCCCTGTCACTCTTTCAACTCTGGGGGAGGCACTCGTCTTTTGTATCCCTCATTTTGGCCCTGTCACTCTTTCAACTCTGGGGGAGGCACTCGTCTTTTGTATCCCTCATTTTGGCCCTGTCACTCTTTCAACTCTGGGGGAGGCACTCGTCTTTTGTATCCCTCACTCACATGGGGGGAAAATAAAAAAAATAAGAGCAGGGGGTCTGGGGGCAGCAAGCTCCCAGATTAGGTCAGATTGTCAGCAGCCCCCCAGGTTAAGTCAGGTTGTCAGCTTAGGGTAATGACAATATTGTCGTCAGAGAGTGGGCGCATGACTTGGCGAGTCACGCGAGTGTTAGTTTACGTCCACGAGTGTCCCCGCTCAGTGGGAAGAGAAGGCTCACTTGGACTTGCAGGGTGTCAACTGCCAAACAAACGAAAAAACTTTCTTTTTAGTTTTAGTAATTGTGGTTTATAGTTTAAATTATGATTTTGAAAGTGATGAAATGGTCAAATGGCTAAAACATTGCTATCTTCAATTCATTTTTTTATATTTCTTCAAGTCTTCATCCAAAATTGCTCCAGTTTGACACCCAGCGCATAACTCTTACCAAAAATAGATAAGGGTTGTCTTAGCAGGCATGCGCGTCGCTTAGCTTAAAAAAGAAAAGCCGAAAAAAAAAAAGATTTAGGGTTGATTATACAAGATACTTTGTCGCCGGAGAAACATATTAACAAGCTCTTTAGCGGAATGTATGCAATGGCCGGGAATATGAAAGTTGCTCTGAACTATTTGGATGAGACCATGGTAGCGAAAATTATGAAGAGTATGATTAGACCAAGATTGGAGTATGCAGCAGTGGTGTGGTCCCCGCATCTAAAGAAGCATATTCACAAGTTAGAAAGAATCCAGAGAGCAGTCACTAGATTGGTTCCAAGTCTCAGAGAACTGCCATATGAAGGGAGGCTAGACAAATTAAATCTACCGAGTCTAAAAGAGAGGAGAGAGAGGGGAGACATGATAATGATGTACAAATGTACCCGGGGGCTGGAGAGGCTGGATAGGGAGGATATATTAATTATGGATACAGGAATAACTAGAGGCCACAGCTACAAAGTAAAAAGACCTACCTGCAAGAACGATATCAGGAAGTTTAGCTTCCCCTATAGATGTATTGACAAATGGAATGGGTTGGAGGAGGAGGTGGTGGGGGCAAGGAACATCCATATTTTCAAGAAAAAATTGGATAAAAAGTAGACTGAGAGACGGGACAACACGAGCTTAGCTCAACTCCTGTAAACTACAATTAGGTAAATACAATTAGGTAAATACAAGTCATACCGGTACGCTCGCAGTTACTTTGGCGTCTAATTTGACTGTTTTTCTTTTAAAAAAAAAGATCCCCCAGCCAGCTGTTATTTGCCCCCTACTGGAAATAATTATATATGATGATGACAATCGCTGTCAATAAGTCATGGGGGTGAGGGGGGAAATTTGGGCAAAGCTCTTCTCAACCTATTATTTTATCCCACAGCCAGGTGTTGGGTAAAGTGTTTTGGGTAAGGATGTGGTATTCAGGCGTATCGTCCGCCTTGTTTACACTACTTGCACGCTCGCAATCACGTTCCCTTCTATTATGACTGCCGTGGGATACTATAATAAGTTGACTCCCATTACTTATTGTCATCATCATATATATTGCTAGCAGGGGGCAAATAACAGAAAAAGAAGCAGTCAAAATAGACGGGAACGTAACCACGAACGCACAACCTATGTAAACATGACGACCATTATACCATACACCTGGATACTACATCCTTCCAGAAATATGTACCGGTAATATTCGGGTGCACGGTCGTCATGTTTACATAGGTCGTGCACTCGCGGTTACGCTTCCGTTAATTTTGATTTTTTTTTCTTTAATTTGCTCCCTGCTGACAATGTATATGTTGATGTCATAAGTTGTAGATAGCGAGGGGAGGCAAAACCCTCCTTCAACCTATTATTATATCCCACGGCAGTCAAAATAGACGGAAACGTGATCGCGAGCATGCGAGTAGTGTAAACAAGGCAGGCGATACGCCCGAATACTACATCCTTACCAAAAATTTTAAGGGTTGTGTTAGCGGGTATACCGTCCGCTTTGCTTACATAGTCGCACGCTCACAGTTACATTCGCGTCTAATTTGATTTTTTTTTATTAGAAACGGTACAAAATTATCCTACGGCTAGGTGTTATTTGGACCCTACTGGTAATATATATGATGATGACAATAAGTCATGGGGAGTGAGGGGGGCAATTTGGGCAAAGGTCCACTCAACCTATTATTGTATCCCACGGCCAGGCCAGGTGTTGGCCCGTTGGGTAAAGTGTTTTGTTACCGTGGGATACAATAATGGGTTGAGGGCAGCCTGGGCAGGGAGTCAAATGAAAGCAGAGTCTATTGTTTTTAGTCTTGATTGTTATAGGCTTATGGGCTTATAGGCTTATGTATGACGTAGGCTATGTGTACAGATTTTTTTTTTTGGTTAGGCTAATAGTTCATATTATGTCTGTGGAAGTGACAAAATTGCATAAACAATGCTAGTATAAATCATGTTAATTTTCTTGTATTCCTTTTCATATTAGGCCTAGGCTATTCATTTAGGCTAAGTCTTCAAAAAAAATATCCCAGTTTGACACCCTGGTTGAGAGGGCAAAGCCCCTCATTACATATACACCGGTAGCCTATTACCAGCAGGGGCAATTTGAGGGAAATAACAGCTGGCCATGGGATAATTTCATTACTGTACTTTCGTAATAAAAAAGCAGTCAAATTTGACGCGAATGAACTGTGAGCGTGAGACTAGGCCTATGTAAACAAAGCGGATGGCTACGACGGTAGGCTACACTTGGTAACACAACCCTTACCCCAAAAATACTGCAAGAGTGAAAAACACACATGAATTTAATCTAAGAGTATAAAAAATGAGTCAACTAGGCCTAAAAAAGGGGGGCAATGCAAGGGTAAACTCGTCTGCAAAAATGTTAATGCACATCTTAAAATAATACTTAATAATTGGCCTAAACATGTTAAATAGGCATTATAGGCTAGGCCTACCCACTTCACAGACAAATAGCCTACACCAAAAATCTAAGTCAAAGCGGGAGTGTGGGGGAGGCAGCCCCCACCTATAATACTAGGATAGGGTAGGATAGGTTAGGTAAGGTTGTTAGCCTAGGTTAGGCTAATGTCCTTTCAAAGGGGTATAGGCCTATGCTATGCTAGTAAACACTAGGATAGCCTATACCCGGTCAGAGATAAGAAGAAGAAGAGTCCTGCAGTAGTCTCCTTGAATGCTACCCATATTTTCCCCTCCCTATAAATACGTGTTAACATGTAGTAGTAGCACACATCTGTACCGCCCCTGTCTAGTACATCGGACCATCACTCGCAATTTTGGAACAGGTTTGTGTTCCAATTATCGGACCAACATCTTGCAATACAACTATACTATCATAGCAATTCATACCTGGGTGTAATGCCCTATCATACCGTGACTTCAAAAGGATATACTTGACACAATAATTGCCTGAAAACCAGAAATATAAGCCGATAATAAAACTTACTCCGCAAGAGACACCATCTTTGTTGATACTCGCAGTGTCTGAAGTCGATGATTTGGCCCAAATTGTATCATGTAAGATAAAAGCAGCTTTTCATTGCTCTAATTAACGTATAACGCAAAGTTATCTCAAATTAATGAAGATTTAAAAAAATACAAAGTTAGGAAATACAATTATTAAAGTTTTAAATATAATCTTTAAATGAGCGTCTTCGTACAAGCTTTGCTGATGGAGGTCTGATGGTTCCTTTTTTATTACAGTGCTAAATTATTATGAAAGTAAAACTTCTCTTAACAATTAATGTATAGTTTTATATGTAATATTATAATAGAACTGATTTCCACAATACCAACTGAAATATGAGGGTATTTTTCAGGCCATGTACGGAGCGGGAAGAAATTCCCGCCCTTAGCCTTTCCGATAAGATGGTCCCGCCCGCTCAGCTAGGACGTTTCCGTCGGATATTTTCGGGCGGGAAGAGCCAAACAATTAATCCATCCTTGGATGATTCCGCTCTCTTAGATTAGACAGTCCCGCCCATTTGTAAGGTTCACACAACCTCAGCTGATCTTGCCTAAGTGCAATGAAATCAATACCTTGTGTGTATGAATGACGATTAAGATGAAAACACGTCATAAAATTACATATATATTTATTGTTAGGCTATACCAGGATTTTCACTGGATTTAACCCGGGAAAGGTGAAGCCTATGTTTTATTAAGCCGGCAAAGGCTAGAGTATGGTATTTGAAACATCCCGCCATGCGGAGGTATTTTGGTTCATTCCCGACGAAAACTGACATTTACCATGTCATTTTACCAGGGCCGTGGTGGTCAAGTGGTGAGCACGCTCGCGTGTGAATCTGAAAGACCCGGGATCGAATCCCTGCCACGGCGGACATTTAGTGGGTGCGGTAGTACGTCCTAGCATGTTTCACATGCTTGCACCCAGTCAGGGGACATCCTGACGACGTATACAGACAAAACACACATAACAAAGCCACTCCAACACCTTCCTCTCTCTCCAACACCCCTTCTCCCCTCTCAACACTCTTCTCTGAGCTATTGCCGATAAAAATGGCATGTTCAGTCCTGTAAAGAATCGTAAGATTCAGAGTCGTAAAGATTCCAGGACGAGCTCATCAGCGGCGGATCCCCAGATCGACCGTGGTGATTGTCACCTAAACATCACCTAAACATCAAACCATAAATATTGTTATAACATATTCATATGCACCTATTTTACGTTTAATATGAAGATATTAACATTTAAGAGCAATAAAACAAGTGGGAATAGTATTTGGGGGGTGAAAAAGACGTATTATTGCCGACCGGTCCATTAATTCACGAGGGGAGAGGCGCGGCGGCATATATCCTCTCCTCCCGAGTTCTCAAGCGACACTGATGGCTCTAAGTAGAAGTCTCTCTGTTGCAAGGATCTCTAGATGCCTCGCCCATGCTATAGAGACCGTGGGAAGGAAATTTGGGCCGAAAAATTACCCGATAAAAGGAGGAATAAGAGGAAAACTAGGTGATAATTGAGGATAGGGGGGAGGGGGTTGGGACACATATGTAGGAATGGTAGCAAGTAATGGAGAGGAACTATCTCACCTAATCATATATTGCTTTGTTTTGAGTGCCACTGGGGTATTTTAAAAGGCTTTTTTTAAGCCTTGGATCTTATGAGGACCTTCACTTTTGCCCATCAAACCTCTTATGAGGATTTTCGCCTTTCTCGGATTAAGTGCCCGCCATGCGAAGGTATTTGGTTCAATTATGACGAAAATTGTCATATTTACCGTATATATCATAATTATTTATCCATATGTGCCTATTTTACTTTTAATATGAACATAATTATGAACATTTAAAAGCAATAAAAGAAGTGGGAATAGCGTTTGGGGTGTGAAAAAGACGTATTATTGCTGCCCGGTCGTATCATGAGGCCAGAGCCCAGGCAGCGAATAACCTCACTCTCCGAGCTCCAGAGCAACACTGAGGCCTTGTAATAGAATTATCTCTGTGTTGCAAGGATCTCTAGCTGCCTCGCCCGTGCTAAAGAGACCGTGTGAGGGAAATTACCCGATAAAAGGGGGAATAAGAGTAAAAATAGCTGATAATTGAGGAGGATGGAAAAGGAAGGGAAGGGGAGGGGGGGACTCATATGGAGGAGTGATAGAAAGTAATGGAGGGGAATGATCTCACCTAATTACATATTGCTTTGTTTTGAGCACCAGTGGGGTGTTTTGAAAGGTACATTTTGTATGCATTAAAATTTGCTCTTAAGAGGACCTTCGCCTTTGCCCACCAAACCTCATTAGGACGCTCGCCTTTCCCAGGCTAATAGAGGATAATATAACACAGAGTATAAACATAGAGTGTTCTTATTTTACAGTAACATATGGTTAAAGGTACAATGTTACATCAGACATGGATAGGTAATTATGTAACATGTAACAGCACGATCGAGGATCCACTAGGTGCCTCAAGGGGGAGATGTTGGGCAGGTTCCGACGGTCTTTGAAGATGCGGCTGCGTTGTATTCCCGATGACGTCCTGGTTCGTGGTGGTGATCCTGCCGTATGTTACGTATTTTGAATAAACCGCACTTGGCGCCACCCATCTAGTTACCCACAATGCAAGGGGGTCTGCCCGCACTGTAACGGCTAGATAATAAACACAGTTGTCTCACTCCACCAGATTCTTCTTTATTACCTGCATTGACCTCTATACCTGAACTCACCATGACCATCACTACTACAACTAAGAACACAAAACACGGTTGCAGAGTTGCAGAGTTAGTGAAGACTTCCTTGAGGATCTTCTGATGATCTTCGAGATTGAGATCTTATACGACGATGAGCCGTTTCACCAGTGTCTTACAGTACGCTCTCATATCGTAGGACTTAAGTAGGGAGTCGTTTCACCAGTGTCCTACGCCCTCCACTACGAGTCCTTGACCTAGACTTCCTACAGGAGTCTCTGGAAGATCTTTGATGTTGGATCTTGGGTTTATACGAGTATAAGCCGTTTCACTAGTGTTTTACACTCTCGTATCGCAGGACTTAAGTAGGGAGTTGTTTCACCAGTGTCTTACACCCTCCACTACAAGTTAGTCCTTGACCCAAAGTTCCTACAGGTGTCTCTGAAAGAACTTTGATGTTGGATCATGGGTTTGTACGAGTACGAGCTGTTTCACCAGTGTTTTACGCTCTCGTATCGTAGGACTTAAGTAAGGAGTTAATTGTTTCACCAGCGTCTTACACCCTCCACTACAAGTCCTGACTTAGAAGGAAGCCGTTTCACCAGTGTCTTACGCTCTTCCAACCAGTCTTACTATTTTTGTAGGTTTACTAAAACTAGAACGCTTGTCAGTACTGCATACTCGAGCTATAGTAAATCCTGTATCAAGGCAATGTAAAGATGTTGGGTGGTCACCAGTGTGGTCCAACAAGGATACAAGCAAATTCAAGAAACCTTTGAGAAATACGTCGAGTAGTTACACCAGTGTCTTACCACTTCCGTCGTTCTCCTCGGTGGGGCATTTCACGGCCAGAGGGGCGGCTGTGCTTGGAGGAGGGTCTAGGTCGGCTGCGGTAGCCCTTCTGGGAATCAACGCCACGGCGGTGGCGCGTCTCAGGGCAATTAAGAAGGGCGCGTGGTGTGTTGGTATGTATGCACAGTTTGTTCCCCACAATGTCTTGAGTGGTTATCTCTACTTTGTGCATAGTTGTCTGGTGCCGTTCTCACAGGTATATGTTCTTTCCTGGGCTCGGGGGAAGTGCCTGGGTGATGCAGGCGACCCGAACGAAGCGTGGTGAGGAGTTGCTTGTGCTCTCTTGTCTTGGTGGCATGGTGGCAGTGATATTGCTGGTGTATGCGGGGCCTCATATCCCTGGTTCTCCTCATTGCTGTTTTTCTTCCCTATCTCAGAGGCATTGGCATGGACAGCCAGAAATGCAGAGATAATTAATAGGAATTTAGGAAAATGCAATTGCGAAGAATAATCATTGATCATAGGTGCCAACAACAGTACACAAAGAAGAAAGAAAACAAGAAGAGGAAGCATATACATAATATATTGCCAATTGAAATAAGAGAAATACAGGAGGACAGAGTGAAGGACACAAGAAGCAACAAGAAAGAAGGAGAGAAGAAAGAAAACCACGAAGCCCGCAAGAACGGGAAGACGACAAAAAAGAAAGGAGAGAAGAGCAGAAAACAGGAAACCCATGAGAACGGGAAGAAACCACTAAAGATAGCATCACCACCCGAAGAGAGACGGAAACAGCAACCCAAAACCAAGATGCACTACCAGAGGAAGAAGACACGCCGCAGCCCCGAGGAGCAAAGAAGTGGGCCGCAGCTGACTCCAGCCCGGGTGCCCGCCAAATTTAAAAGTGAGCGCACAGATCCTTCTCGCTCGCAGCGCAACCACCCAGGCTGTGCTCGTGCTGCGGGGCTCGACCTCAAGACATTTAAATAGACACCATAACCCCCATGCATGCCACCAGATACCTCGCCCCTGACTATGTTGCTGAACGTGTGACTAGGTGAGCGAAACCAGAAGAGGGTAGACAGGGTGGGATTGGAGTAGCTGCCGATCTCTAGGTACAACGTGATTTGCCAGTACACTGGTCACAGTGTTCAGAGCCATCTAACATCATCTAGCCCTATCTAATTTCCTGATCTATATCCATCTGCGAATACACTGGTCAGTGCGGAGATATAAAAGTTTAGGTATGTTGGTAAAATTGTTAAGATGGTTGAAAGTAATAGATTGGAGCTCCATAACTCCTCTTTCGAGTATGGTGTAAAAACCTATTCCTACACAAGAACAACAACAACAACCCTAACACCTTTCTCCCTGTAACACAAACACACGTACGTAACTTTGTCCCTCAAAACTCTTCCACTCGCTTATGCTCAGTTCACTCTGATCTCTAAGTGAAATGTGAGAAATAAAGAAACACAAGATGAAGACAAGAGAGCAGAAGGTGTGCGTGACCACCATTCGAGAAGAGCTTAAATGCACCTTTACCCCTATATGGCTGCTAACTAACATGAAATGGCATGGTTTTGCACATTTAATCGCTTCCAAAAACATAATTTCCACTATAAACTTTATACTGTCTTTTATAAATTTAAATTCTACAGCAAGCAAGAATAAATCTGTAATAAAAGGTCTAGCATTTCCGCCCATAGGAATAGCTAATATTTGCTTGAAAATGTAGGACCCGAATCTAACATAAGTATTGAAAAGGAGGAATTTAACCCAGCAAGCATGCCAATGGCCTGTGACGAACGTAGTTATATGCAAATGATGTTTTTATTGTTATTGTCTATGTGAGTAAGGGAGACAAAAGGCAGAACTGCCTGTATCAAGTGCCTCCCCCATAGTTGAAGGAGTAACAGGGCCAAAATCAAGGGATGTTCGAGCCAAAATGCCTGGACACACAGAGCTTGAAGCAATTTAATTCATAGGAAAAAGGAAAGACTGATTCTTGTTGAGAGTTTCAGAGCTCAGCTGTTGAATAGAAGAAAGACTGAGAATAACGTTTCACTCTTGGGTTGGAGAGTTACACAGAGTAGGGGTGGGATTGTGTTGTAGGACGGGTGCTATACATGCTCTACGAAGAGGGGATGGTATACACTGAGAGAGCTCTGAGGAACACTGATTATTGTAGTAGCGATAGAATAGCAAGAGAGATGCAACATTGCGGCGAAGAGAGAGAGATTGCAGAGAGTTGGTGAGTGGACGGGAGTTAATGATACGAAAAGCTTTCCTTTCTACTTTGTCTAGGAGTGCGGTGTGAGAGGATCCTCCCCACACATGTGAACAATACTCAATACAAGGATGCACAGTGCCCCTGTAGGCTACAGAGCAAGAAGCTGCACAGGGGTAAAGAACCCCTTGGGCGGTTGAGCACACCCAGCTTCTGGGAGGCTGCCTTAGCGAGACTGGTAAGAGAGAGCAGAAGAAAAAGAGACACTGAGAATACTGAGAGAAGATGAAGGGTTGATTTTTGTATTGTTGAAGAATAAGGGATCTGGAGGTTCCTGATGGGTAGTAAGATGGATAAATTGAGTCTTGGAAACATTTAATGCAACAAAGTTTTCTCTACCCCAATTGGAAATAGTAGCTAGATCAGAACATAAGTGTTTTAATTATGGCTTCATTACGTTTGCTTTTGAAGGACTGCTGGCTGGGGCGTTCCGGAAAACCCTTCCTAATCTAAATATTATTGTCTAATGATAGCCAGAATAAGCTGCCAAATGCGTCATAATCCTCAAAGGGTAAATCAACGCCTTCAAAATAATACCACACGTTTATTTATTATATACTGACTTTTATTGGACTATTTTATATATTTTAGGAAGCATCTCTAGGAATCAAAGGGGTAAACATTATCTTAATTAACCTTTTGACTTCCCAAATACCTTCTTATGCTGAATTAAGTCATCTAGTGATAGTCAGCATAAAGTGAAAACACGTCCTCATACTATAAAGGTTGATTAAAGAAGAAAATATTTATGATAACCGCCCATCTTCAATCATACTGAGGGAGTGGAACTCTGCAACTAAATGATAGGAAAAGACACAAATGGAGAAGTAGAATGCACTCTATGTGGCCATGATTATGAAGATCTGAAACATGTGCCCATCAATAAATAATGAAAGAATGAAAGCTAAAGAACTAGGCTACAACAGCCATACCAAGAAAATGAACTGGGAATAATAGGAGATTATTTATTCAGAGAAGAAAATCTAGAAGAGAAAAAGGAGATTTTATATAAGATGTGGAAGAAGAGAGAAATAATAATTAAAAGTTTTACATCTAATTAAAAAAGATAAAAACCATTGAATGTAAACTAGGAAATATCAAGTAAACTTAAATCTTCAGGGAGCTCAGTTGCTAAGGCGTTCTGCCCCTTGGAGACGACATCCGATTCCGACATCCGAAGACAAAGCGACCTCCAACGTTTGTTATTGTCACCGGCGAAGAAAAGTCCTGGGAGGAAATTGGTATAAATCACCAATTATACGATTTGGAAGAGGTAAATATGGTGTTTCTAGGTTTCTACGTATATTCCTCCTTTCTCACAGAACGTAGGAGGCACCCCAATTTCTACACATTGCCCAGCATCCCGCATGTCCCAGCATCCCGCATGTCCCATGTGCCTCCAACTCGATTTGGGAAATGAAAATAATGTCGGTAGCCTACTTAGGCCTATTGCCGAAACTACCACTATTTGTTTTTCAATATTCGATGGCTAATATAGAATAAGGATAAGGTCAATATACAGGAGGCGCTACAATATAGGTAGCAAAATTATAATGGTAGTTTTGGGTTCGTATCATCATATGCTTCATTTCTATATACTTTTTATCCCCGGGGGAAAAAAAAAAATCTTGGGATTTTTCATTTATTTTCTTGGGATTTTTTGTTTTGGTCATTAACCTAACCAAAAAACCTAACCTAACCTAACAGCCCCCAAATACATTTAGGTTAGGTTAGGTTAGGTTAGGTTTTTTGGTTAGGTTAATACAAAAAATAAAAACAAAATCCAATAAAAAACAAAAAAAAACAAAGATTTTTTGTTTTTTTCCCGGGGATAAAAAGTATATAGGGTCAATATTTACGAGTCACACCACAGCTGGGATCTCATTTCTAATGATAGTTTTGGGTTCCTATCATTCTATGCTTCATTGCTATATACTTTTTATCCACCGGAAAATATATATATATAGCCTACAGTATAGGCCTATTTTTTTTTATTTTTTTTTAAGGCTAGGGCCTAGGCCTAACCTAACCAAAAAACCTAACCTAACCTAAATGTATTTGGGGGCTATTAGGTTAGGTTAGGTTAGGTTTTTTGGTTAGGTCAATGCTAAAAAAAAAAATAAAGCAAAGAAAAGAAAATATTGGTCAATATTTACGAGTCACACCACAGCTGGGATCTCATTTTTAACGGTAGTTTTGGGTTCCTATCATTCTATGCTTCATTGCTATATACTTTTTATCCACCGGATTTTTTTTTTTCTTGGCTTTTTTGTTGTTTTTTTTTAGCCTAGCATTAACCTAACCAAAAAACCTAACCTAATCTAACCTAATAGCCCCCAAATACATTTAGGTTAGGTTAGGTTAGGTTTTTAGGTTAGGTTAATGCTAAAAAAAAATAAAAAAAATAAAAATAAAAATAAAAAAACAAGAAAAATAATATTTTCCGGTGGATAAAAAGTATATAGTAATGAAACATAGAATGATAGGAACCCAAAACTACCATTAGAAATGAGATTCCAGCTGTGGTGTGACTCGTAAATATTGACCGTATATAGAAATGAAGCATATGATGATTATATGATAGGAACCCAAAACTACCATTAGAATTTTGCTACCTATATTGTAGCGCCTCCTGTATATTGACCAAGGATAATATTCAAGGACACTATAAATTGTTCATGACAACTGCAATAAAAAATAAGATAGGCTAGGGGCCTAGAGGAACATCTGGAAAAACTCAATTTTTATGTCACAAATTTTTCCCATGGATTTTTTGTATTTTTCCCTGTTAGTTTTCATCAATAGGGCCTAGCCTATATAGTGTTTGGAAATAATTACAACCCTCGGCAAAACCGTTTTCCCCATTAGGGTAAAACGCCGATGAAAGTACCGTCCGTCAATAAAAATACAGATTTTCATTTGCACATTAGCCTACGCATATAAAAACTTTCTGTAGCCTATATAACTTTCATTGGTAGCCTATATTCATAAAGAGCACACGCTAAGCTAGGGCCTAGGCCTAGGTCCTATACAACGATCTTAACTTCTTAACCCACTGAGCCCCAGCGACGCAGGGTTTGCGTCCACAATGTATGTAGGCCTAACGCTAAACCCCAGCGACGCATGGTTTGCGTCCTGGCCGGTCTGGTCCCAATTACTCCGGTCCTATGGCACCTAGAGGGCTCAGATTTGTATGGAGTATGGGAACTGTGTAAGTAGCCCACGCACCCATGCCGATGGTTGAAAACTCTCAAAGTCCAACCGCGTGCGCGTGAGCGCGCAAAAACATGTTTTTTGGGGGAAATTGCCTTCAATTTTATAGGCCTAGGCCTATTCTTGTAAAATCCGTTTTCGGGGGCTCCGTAGGACCATTTTTTGAGCTTTTTGATTGTTTTTTGTGGTTTTCCCTTCATTCCTAACCCATTCACTATTGTTTCTGGAATAAAACAAAATTTCAGAATCAGCCGGTCCTGGGTGGTAGTCCTACATTTATTAATATTTAGCTGGTACTCAGCCGGTTAAGACACGCCGCCCGATAATGGGGAGGGTTATGAAGTACAGGGAAAATGAGGGGTTAAATGCGTAAAACGGCGATAAAAACGTATTTTAGCAAAACTTGGAGTATAACTAAATAAGTTGGTCACCAATTATTTTGCAATATTTGAACACACACATGGATTTTATATGCTCTAAACATAATATGAAAATGTGTTTTAAGCCTCGGCAAAACCTAATAAAAATATATGGTACTAAAATGGAATTTTGTCGAAACATGGTTGTCAATACCTTCCTATAGACGGCACCGATTCGTACACACGCTATTTTCACCTGTCTCCCGAGGTCTGTCTACCAGCTTTTTAGTCCACTCCACCTGCCCATCTCTGTCGATAGGTTGGGTTGTTTGGTTAGGTTAATATACTAGGTTTCAGAAACAAGATTCGTAGTTGCGGTAGTATTTACGGTATCTGGACACTTCGAGCGAATTCATATTCGAGCGGAGGCGCATTTAGGTTAGGTTAGGTTAGGTTAGGTTAATTTAATTTAATTTAATTTAATTTAGGTTAGGTTAGGTTAGGTTAGGTTAGGTTAGGTTAGGTTAGGTTAGGTTGAAGTTCCTCACATTCGTATTTACAGATACAGCCGAATACCGGTAGGCTACTAAATGGGCGCCGGCCCAACCGCCATGTTGTATCCCACATAGGCCTACTAGGTACTACGGACACATTGTAGGCGTTAGGTGTGGATTAGGTTTGTATCCAATGTACTAGGTCTATGTTACTGGATATTTATGATTTAAATAAGTGCTACGTTTTCGATAAATCTGGTTATATGGCTTTGCAATTAGGGAAATCATGAGCCGATTTCCGACATTTAGTTAGTCTTTTTCGATTTTCAAAACATGATCAAAGTTTTGCCAAAAATTGGCTCGGGTTTTCCAAAATTATGCTTTTTGGGGTTTGCAATTTAGGGAAACATGAGCCAAAATTCTAAATTAGGTTACTGTAATTTGTTTACTCTTAAAATTCGCAAAATCCGAGCCAAGTTTTGCCAAAACTTTGCTCGGGTTTTCCAAAATTTGGGTATTATGCCTTTGCAATTTCGGGAAACCTGAGCCAAATTTCTAAATGAGGTTACTGTCATTTTGTTGTCTACAAACTCAAAATCCGAGCCAGCTTTGGCCAAAACTTGGCTCGGGTTTTCGAAATATTGGGTTTTAGGCCTTAGAAATACCTTAAAACCCGAGCCAAGTTTTGCTAAAATACGTTTTAATCGCCGTTTTACGCATTTAACCCCTCATTTTCCCTGTACTTCATAGCCCTCCCCACTATCGGGCGGCGTGTCTTAAGATCGTTGTATAATGGGGAAAACGGTTTCGCCGAGGGTTGCAATTATTTCCAAACACTATATATTGATGAAAACTAACAGGGAAAAATAAAAAAATCCATGGGAAATTGGTGACCATCTTATTTAGTTTTTCCAAACTTGGCTCGGGTTTTAAGGTACTGTACCGGGTACCGTATTTCAAAGGCCTAAAAACCAATATTTCGAAAACCCGAGCCAAGTTTTGGCCAAAGCTGGCTCGGATTTTGCGAGTTTGTAGACAAAAAAAATTACAGTAGGGCCTAATCTCATTTAGAAATTTGGCTCAGGTTTCCCGAAATTGCAAAGCCATAAAACACGAATTTTGGAAAACCCGAGACAAGTTTTGGCAAAACTTGGCTCGGATTTTGCGAGTTTTAAGAGTAAACAAATTAAAGTAACCTAATTTAGAATTTTGGCTCATGTTTCCCTAAATTGCGAACCCCAAAAAGCATAATTTTGGAAAACCCGAGCCAATTTTTGGCAAAACTTGGATCGTATTTTGAGAATCGAAAAAGACTAACGAAATGTCGGAAATCGGCTCATGATTTCCCTAATTGCAAAGCCATATAACCAGATTTATCGAAAACTTAGCACTTATTTAACCCTCATGGCCCAGGCTGGTCCTCCAAAGGACAGTGTGGGCTACCCGGGCGATCTGGCCGAAAAACGTCTAGGCCTAGGCTACCGTATTTTTGTTTATTTTAACTTGCTAGAAATTTCCCACGCATCTATAAACGTAGTGCGATTTTCAATCTGTAGACTGGCGTTGAGTAGAGCTCTGTAAGTCAACTGGTTCAGTTGTGATGACGATTTCAGTGGAGCGAATTTTTCCGCGATGTTGACAATATCGGAGCTTTTCAGACACTACAGTAAACCCTCGCTATCTCGGACCTCTAGAAGTCGGAAACCTGCACTACTCGGACTGGCATCGGCCTCTCGGAAAGTTCGCCGTATATCTTGGAAAATTCCGAGATGTAAGGGGAAAACTCCGAGGGCCCACATGGTCTGTCGGACAGGTTTCATATATCTCGGAAAATTCCGAGATCTAAGGGCAAATTCCGAGAACTAAGGCTACAGTGAGGTGGAGAAGGAAAGTGATATTTATAATATATGTCTGCTGGATACTGTACAGGTACTGTAATTTATCTTGAATCTATGTTGTTAGTGATAGGGAAGTCTCCGTTTTCTCTGGTGGCTCGGACTCCCTCTTTCAATTCGGACATTGGTATATTCCTGCAAAACGGCATGCATTATATCTCAAGAACTGGGCAGTGTTATAGCATATTTGTTGTTTGTACATATATATGTATTATGTATGTTGCTTCGTAGTATACTATAAATGGAAAATATACTTGGTAAATGAATAATTAGAGGGCATCTGTGGACTCACTTTTACAATTTCCCAGCTCAGCTGGTGGGCGACGAGTGGAAGTGAGTCGAGTTGTATACTGCTATTCTATTGGTCAATAAACTGGGTGTGACGTCACGAGCGATGATGGTATATGAATGGTTGTTGTGGGAGTACGTCACTGTTTAGACGGTGACGTCACAAATTCTCGCGACATTTTAACGGGTGTAGAAATACACGTCAGTCCATATAAGGAGCCTCTTTTGTTTCTCAATCCCTCTACGACGTCACATTGATTCATTTATTATCCTTGGTGTTTATAATCTCTCGGATTCGGGCCAGTCGGCCATATTTGAAATGGTGGAACTGTTGTTCAATGAATAGTGAAGTGTTTTTGCTTTATGAAAACACCTACAACATCTTCTATTTAACGGGATTACCAACGGAGCTTCCAGGGGCATTGTGTTAATTTGGCTGCAGACCATTATTGTCCAGTACACCAAGGGTAAGGGTTTTATACCGTCGTTATTTGGGTCCAAGCCTAGGCTACGATTACCACAGAATCTTTAATGAATATCCTCAATACAGACTTATTTCCTTCACTTACCTCGTCAATAATAACCCATATAGGTGGAGAGGCCCTGAATTATATCAAAGAACAAGTGATGTTGAAACATTATCTGCAATTTAGCCATGTTGATTAACTCTTAGCCCACTTAACCCCTTCAGACTCATATGACGCAGAGCTTGGCAGATTAGCAATAAGAAATAGAGTTCTCTCACTCTTATAATTACCTCTTTTGGCGACCGTCAATCTTTTATGAATTAAATACCAAACCAGCGGGGGTGTGGGGGCGGTAGCCCCCACCTAATATACTAGGTTAGGTTAGGTAAGGTTGTTAGGTTACGCTAATATTACCCCTTATTTTCGTCTTTTACCCCTCAATTTCCCTGTACAGTACTTCATAGCCCTCCCCACTATCGGGGGCCGTATCTTAAGATCGTAATTGTTTAATCGAAGTCCTCTTTTTCTAGTTATTAAAAACGTATTCTATGGTGTATTATATGATCTATAGAAGCAATAGAACTGTTCAAATTACCTGGGAAGTGTATATTAAACAAAATACAAAACTTTGAATAATGAGGTAAGAGATAGGCTATGTGGTTTTTATCACTTTTCAACCCAAGACCAGCGGGGGTCTGGGGGCAGCAGCCCCCCAGGATGCCCAGGTTACCTTAGGTTAGGTTAATGACCAGCTATGTAAATACAGTGGTGAACATTTGGTTCAGTCTGTGCTCAAAAATCCATTTTCTTTAGGAGGAGGCCATACACTAAACAATTACCGTGATGTTGAAACATTATCTGCAATTTAGCCATGTTGATTAAGTCTTAGCCCACTTAACCCCTTCAGACTCATATGACACAGAGGTTGGCAGATTAGCAATAAGAAATAGAGTTCTTTCACTCTTATAATTAACTCTTTTGCCGACCGTCAATCTTTTATGAATTAGGCTAAATACCAAACCAGCGGGGGTGTGGGGGCGGCAGCCCCCACCTAATATACTAGGTTAGGTTAGGTAAGGTTGTTAGGTTACGCTAATATTACCCCTTATTTTCGTCTTTTTACCCCTCAATTTCCCTGTACTTCATAGCCATCCCCACTATCGGGGGCCGTATCTTAAGATTGTTGGATAATGGGGACAACTTTTTTTCCGGAGATTCTAATTAATGACAACCACTGTATAATGATGAAAACTAGCTAAAAAAAAAACCCAAAAAAATCACGAAATAAAAGTTGGCCAGGTTCCTGGATATGTTCCTTAATTTGCATGAACAAATTGTAATAGGCCTATAGAAACCTAATAAATCATATAAATAACAAATCCACAAAAATACAATCATTGAAAATAGCTGTGGTCCGTCTCCTTAATATTGACCGAAAAAACGCCCATTCTAATAAATCTCAGAGCTCTTTCGGACAGTCACAGTTTACAAATGCCTTCTTTATGCAGTGTAATCAATATTTACCCCCTGCTGGCAACATAGATGACGATTTCAATAATTCATGGGGGGGGGGGGGTGAGGGGGGGCAAAGCCCCCCTCAACCCATCGTGTATCCAACATTGGCATTATAATTAAGACCATGAATAGGGCCTACACTCATTTCTCAAAATCTGGAGGAAAAAACATAACAAATAAGGGTGCGAGCCTATTCCCTATAATTACTAATATATCCGTTCATCTTGGGACGATATCGCTACTAATATACTAATTAGTATTGATAAATAGAAACGGTTTGAATATCAAGACGCAAATTACACAGTGCACTAATGACATTATAATACACGTTGTGAAACATATACACCGCTGATGTTAAATTAACCGGGTGTAAGATTAAGCGGGTGTAATGACGACATGTTGGCCGAGGGCTGGAATGACGTCATCGCTGAGGCCCGCCTTGGCTGATGACGTCACGATAATCAACAACCAATCACAAGCAAGGATACACAACGTCTTGGCTTGGTTAATCAAGATGGCTATATTCTAGTTAATCTCCGTGTTCAACCCCTCTCTTTCCCTGATATATTTCATACCCTCCCCAGCTATCGGGGTTTAGTATTGTTGAGGTAAGTGAAGAAAATAACTAAGAGATATGAGGATATAAATAAGGATCCTTAGTTAACACCTTACGAGCGGCCTATGCGGTTTATTTATATGTACCGCCCAGCGGGGTGTTTTTAGCCAAAATAGGGCTGTTTACGTGATCATTTTCATGCCTAAATAAGACCCAGAACGTAAAACAAGTACCTATACCTGAAAGGGCATAAACAGAGCTTTCGAATGACACCATAACGATCCTTTTATGATGGCTAGTTTTCTTGCAATAACCGTGCAACGTGAGTGCAAAAAGCATGTAATTCGGTACTTTCCCCATATAATTCAGTATGTAGCGAGTGAGAGAGGGAGGAGGGAGCTGAGATTCGTGTCAGTAGGTTCGCCGCGGTGGTCTGGAGCAGTCATACGCTCGCTAGTCTCCTGCCACCACTTGTCTCTCTCTCTCAGCAACATTACGTACTGAAATTGCCACTCGACCTATGTCGAGCGCCGCCACATAGTCCAGCTTTATTAAATACGACTTATGTGGTGAGCCGCTAATTAAGGGTTAATGGGCAAACAAAATACGGTGACTACCGCTACATAGGATCTTACCGTAATTTATCTTGAATCTATGTTGTTAGTGATAGGGAAGTCTCCGTTTTCTCTGGTGGCTCGGACTCCCTCTTTCAATTCGGACATTTTCCTCTCTTAAGTCGGACTTCGGACATCTCGGATTTTCGGTCATCTCGGACTGGGTCTCCCCCCAATTAGTCCGAGATAGCGAGGCTTTACTGTAATTTCGTCTGACGTCACAACAATAACATTGATCCGACGTCTCCTTGTTTTCGGAGGTGCGGTGACGCAACGATCGGCTTTGTTTACATGCGTCGGACGCTCGGCGTTCAGACCAAGCTGGATAGGCTTGAAAGCTTACTGCCTATTAACAGGACACCCGGGCTCCTGCCCTTCTTTTGTGGTGTCCTTTTAACAGGACACCCGGGCAGGAAGGGTTAAATCATAAATATCCAGTAACATAGACCTAGTACATTGGATACAAGCCTAATCCACACCTAACGCCTACAATGTGTCCGTAGTACCGTACCTAGTAGGCCTACGTGGGATACAACACGAACCCTTACCGGTGCCATGGCGGTTGGGCCGCCGCCCATTTAGTATTCGGGCGTATCTATAAATACTACCGCAACTACGAATCTTGTTTCTGATACCTAGTATATTAACCTACCCAAACAACCCAACCTAACCTAGACCCAGTACGTGGGATACTAAACTAGCCCTTGCATGCCAGCAACAGCGGATTCATAGTACTCAGTACGTGGGATACTAAACTAACCCTGGCATGCCAGAAACAGCGGATTCATAGTACAAGACTCAGTACGTGGGATACTAAACTAGCCCTTGCATGCCAGCAACAGCGGATTCATAGTATTGTACTCAGTACGTGGGATACTAAACTAGCCCTTGCATGCCAGCAACAGCGGATTCATAGTATTGTACTCAGTACGTGGGATACTAAACTAGCCCTTGCATGCCAGCAACAGCGGATTCATAGTACTCAGTACGTGGGATACTAAACTAACCCTGGCATGCCAGAAACAGCGGATTCATAGTACAAGACTCAGTACGTGGGATACTAAACTAGCCCTTGCATGCCAGCAACAGCGGATTCATAGTATTGTACTCAGTACGTGGGATACTAAACTAGCCCTTGCATGCCAGCAACAGCGGATTCATAGTATTGTACTCAGTACGTGGGATACTAAACTAGCCCTTGCATGCCAGCAACAGCGGATTCATAGTACTCACTACGTGGTATGTATTACCCATTAATTTCCGGAAGTTTAAACCTATGCGAAAAAGCTTACCTCTTACACTTCACATCAGTAGGCAGCAGGTGAAAATGGCGTGTGTACGAATCGCTGCCGTCTACAGGAAAGTATTGACAACCATGTTACGAAAAATTTCCATTTTAGTACCATATATTTTTATTAGGCTTGGCCGAGGCTTAAAACAAATTTTCATATGATGTTTAGAGCATATAAAATTCATTTGTTTTCAAATATTGCAAAATAATTGGTGACCAACTTATTTAGTTATACTGGATAGCCTATACCTGGTCAGAGGTAAGAAGAAGAAGAGTCCTGCAGTAGTCTCCTTGAATGCTACCAGAATAGCCTAAGGATGTTGCAAAGATTAAAAAAAATTTCAACCACCGGAAATGCATTTTATGTGCACTAGGCCTAGGCCCTATTTAAAGCCCTGTAAACAAAAAACTATAATTCTCCCTATTGATGGTGGTAAAACTCGTATTTAGCCCCTTACTGGCAAAATAGCCTAGATATTGATTTCAATAAGTGAGGTGGGTGGGCAAGACCCCTTTCATTCCATCCTGTATCCCACGGCAATTTATTTATTTTTTTTTTTTTTCTATAAATTACGTTTTACTCTGAAAATTACGTTTTAAGATCGTTGCATAGCCTAATGGGTAAAAAAAAAATCCGGGGATTGAAAGTAATTTAAACTAGGTTACAGTAGGCTACTGTATAATGATAAAAACTACCGGGAAGGATGTAGTTACCGGGTGTACCACTACCGACATACAACATAAATCATCTATAAATACTTATAATAAAATAAATACTTATAAATCTATAATACTAGGTTAGGTTAGGTTAGGTTGTTTGGTTGGTGTATTGTATTTTTGTATCCAAAGGCAGTCAAAATAGACGGGAACATGATGGGGGTACACCTGGTAACTACATTCTTGCCAAACTGCCTAGCCTAAAACCAAAAAGAATAACCATTGGAAAAAATTTGGTAGTTTAGCGTATAGCGGTATATTTTTCCCAGCTATGCTCACTACTGGCTACACTGCCGGCCTCTCGAGAACACAGGGAACATGAGTTAATGGGCGGCGGTAAGCCCTGGGAGTTGGCTGTCTGGCCCGCTGCGCTCCCGGCCATTTGCACTCTATTTTAACCCTTTAAAAACCTTAATAATGCTTCTAACTTGCTGCAAATTGGTGCACGACTTAAGTCGAGCGCCGCCAATAAGGGGTTAAAAGCTGTCCCAGATTAAGAGATATGACTGTAGGAATCCATAAAAGAATGAAATTAAGAAAGTAAATGCTGAAATTATGATACAGTAAACCCCGATATTTCGGACTCTTTTTACTCGGAAACCCGCACTTCTCAGAATGGCATAGGCCTCTCGAAGATGCCCCTGTATATCTCGGCAATTTCTGAGTTGGACGGGATTTGTGTCTGGTTTACAATG
The DNA here is from genome assembly GCA_032716605.1 of Paralithodes platypus. Classification (NCBI taxonomy): domain Eukaryota; kingdom Metazoa; phylum Arthropoda; class Malacostraca; order Decapoda; family Lithodidae; genus Paralithodes; species Paralithodes platypus. Next base: position 7,813,810 of record CM064572.1, read on the forward strand.
TTCTCTCACTCGGTTTTAAGTGATTTTAGGATGAATTGAAGCCTGTGCCTTTTAATTATTGTGTTAATATTAATTACTATGGTACTGTACTGTCCCTGAAAACATAATAAGGTTAGTATTTGTCATTAATATGATGAAGTTCACATGTTAAAAAAAAAAAAAAAATCATAATTTTCTTTGGTGACGCAGACTTTCCTCTTCTAATTTGGACTTTTCCCTCTCTTAAGTCGGATATAGGCTAAGTCGGACTTCGGACATCTCGGAAAATTGGGCTTCTCGGAAGTGGTCTCCCCCCCCCCATTAGTTGGAGATAGTGAGGGTTTACTGTATGGGGTATGGTATTCCAGTATAGTATTGTGAACATTCACTTGACGATCTTTCAGAAGAGCTTTTCCTCAAAACCTCCGTTTTCTTATGATGCGTGATCTCGGAGATGTTTTTCACTCTCCCGAGTCCTGCAGTGCTTGCTAGTAATTTGATGTCTCCTACATAATATTTAAGAGCAGCAGGGTCTTTGAAAGGGGTGCAGCCACAGCGTGTGAGGTGAGGTTGAACGGTCACGTTATGGAGAATGTCAGCTCATTTAAGTATTTGGGCAGTGTGTTGACACTGTTGAGTAAGTATGGGAGTACTGTATGGATGAGGAAGTGCGGTAGAGGGTGCAACAGGGGAAGAGGGTTGTAGGAATGCCGAAAGCAGTAACAAGAAGTAGGGTGGTCAGCATGGAAGTAAAGAAGTCCTTGCATGACAGTGTGGTATTCCCGACATTGACTTACGGGAGCGAAGCATATACGTTTGTGAAGAGACTCAAACCATGAGGGGTGGAAATGAGTTAGCGGTACTTGAGAAGTGCGTGCAGAGTTACATGGAGGGATAGCCAGGCGAATGAGGAAGTATGAGAGTGGTGTGGATGTAGATGTGCTGGAAAGTGTGAAAAGGAACACCTTGAGATGGTTCGGCCTGGAACGTATGGGTAGCGAGAGAATTACTAAGAGGGTGTACGAGAGTGAGGTGGAAGGATGGAGTGAAGAAGTATATGAGTGAAGGCGGTGCTGGTTGGGAGGAGGGGCGTCGATTGACTGGGGACAGAGGTGATTGGGGGTGTTTAGTTCGTGGCCACCCCTGCTGGGATCACGGCATCAGGCAATAGATAGATAGATTGGGGTCTGGCCCCAGGTTAGGTCAGGTTAGGGTAATGGAGGTTAACCTCTCGGCTGCGCATGGGGGTATGAGACACCACACGCCTGTGCGCACGTATTTGAGCTGTTCCCATCACTAACATCGTTATTTTACCATAAATATCGTTAATACTTATTCATATGCGCCTATTTTAGCATTAATATGAAGATATCAACCAGTTACAACAATAAAACCAGTGGAAACAGTGTTTGGCTGGTCAAAATTGCGAAATAAAAGCGAGTGTGTGTGAGCAAACCTTCCACTCACGAAGCTTTGAGAGACACTGGAGGTACCTCTCAATTCTCTTCCTGACTTCTCCCCTAATTCCCACGCTTGGTAACACTGATGACAACGCCCTGATAGCAGCTCGCTAATGTTAGCACGAAAATAGACCACAGAATAAGGGAATAACAGAGAAAATAGATGATAATTGAAGGGGGGGGGGAGGAGGGGATGTGGAGGAGTGATATTTGGCATGGCCCAGGGGCAAAAAATAAATAATAAAAAAAAAAAGGTTCAAGTTTTTTGGGGGTGTTTTAAATGGATTTTTTTAGGCCCAGGATCTTAACCCGGGAACTGCGGGAAGACTTAAGAGTTCCCCCGGCGGACTGCGGGAAGACTCTTAACCCTCCAGCCCCGGCTATGTATTATATATATATTCCTCGAAACCCGGGTGTTTTGGCCGAAAAACGTCTAGGCTAGGCTACCGTATATTTGTTAATCAGACTGCTTCCCGCGCATCCCCAAGCGTAGCTGTGTTATTTACCTGTAGAATGGCATTAAGTAGAGCTCTCTAAGTCAACTGGTTGAGCTGTGATGATGATTTCATTGGAGATAACTTTATGGCCAAAACAGCCACTTTACACTACTTTTCGATACTTAACAACAACATACAGGCACACACGAACAAGCGACGCTCTCCTTCTTGTGGCCGGAGATGCGGGGCGTCGGTCCAGCCGGCTGTTGTTTACATGCGTCGGACCGACGCCTCGCACACGAAGCTCACAGGCTTTCAACCACTGGGCGTTCAAGAGCCCTTCCGGGTACCTGTTATATGCTTTTTTATGGGCGTTCAAGAGCCCTTCCGTGGTGAGAGGGTTAAGAGTCGGGAAAAAAAAATCAATTTAAAACACCGAAAAAAAAAAAAAAAAAAAAAATTGCCCCTGGGCCATACCAAATATCACTCCTCCACCTCCCCTCCTTCCTCAGTTTCCTCCCCTCCTTCAGTTATCACCTATTTTCCCTGTTATTCCCTTTTCCTGTGGTCTATTTTCGTGCTAACATTAGCGAGTTGGTAGCAGGGCGTTGTCATCACTGTTAGCAAGCGAGTGCAAGAGAGAGAGAGAGTATCGATCGACAGTCTTTCTCCAGAGGTGGAGGAAAGTGGTGGGCTGGGAGGTTGCCTCAGCCATACATTGTGTAACTCCCGGCCTGTATCGCCGATTTTGACCATCCAAACGCTGTTTCCACTTGTTTTATTGTTGTAACAGGTTAATACCTTTATAATCAACCTATAATAGGCGCATATGGATAAGTATTAATGCTATTTATGGCAAAATAAATATTTTAGTGATGGGAACAGCTCAAATACGTCAGTACAGGAGTGTGGTGTCTCATACCCCCCATGCGCACTTCAGAGGTTAAGAGTCTTCCCGCAGTCGCCCGGGGAAACTCTTAAGAGTCTTCCCGTACTTGCCGGGTTAATGACAATCAGACAATATTGTCGTCGGAGGATGCGGGTGAGTTACGTGTTTGGGTATTATTCTCCTTTTACACCGGGTCGAAGATATGATCTATTATTTAGGATTATGTACAGTAGTAGTTATATCATGTACCGGTATTTCATTGGCATATACAGTAGGGTCCCGCATAAAACGAGTATATGGTCGATAAACGAGGGCGTTTTATACGATTTCGTTTTATGTGAACACAGCATTTTGGTGGCCCAATATCGTCAATTTTCACTGGAAACGTAAATTTCCGTCAGGAGCGTACGATATTTCGTACGTTTTGTACGATATTTCGGCGCTCTATATGAAAACTCCAAGGATTTGCCCCACTTTGGCGGTGGACTCGTTTTATGTGATCACATTCGTTCTGATCGAAAATTAAATATTAATATTTTAGGTCGGTCGTTTTAATCGAGACTCGTTTTATGCGGGACCCTACTGTACTGTACAGTATGTCCAAACCGTCGGTAATTCATTATAATATAGGCTACTTTATATACAGTACTGGTACTCCCTAAATCACTATAAATAAATGGGGAAGGTTGTACAGTACTGTACTGTAGTATCCGGGCGTATGGTCGTCATGATTACATAGGTCGTAGTTTCGCTTTTTTTTTTCTTCTGTTATTTGCCCCCCTGCTGGCAATATATATGATGATGACAATAAGTCCTGTGGGGGGTGAGGGCCTCAACCTATTATTGTATCCCACAGCAGTCAAAATAGCCGGGAACGTAATCACGAGCGTGCAAATATTTTGTGTTGCATTGGTGTTTTAACCCGCTGGATCCCAGCGTCGCACGTGTTGCGTCGGCAATGTTCGATCACCAGAACCCAGCGACGCAACGTTTGCGTCAGTGTCACTCCGGTCCCAATTACTCCGGTCCTATGGCACCTAGAGGGCTCACATTTGTATGGAAACTGTGTAAGTATCCCACGCACCCATGCCGATGGTTGAAAACTCTCAAAGTCCAACCGCGTGCGCGTGAGCGCGCAAAAACCTTTTTTTGGGGGGAAATTGCCTTCAATTTTTTACTCTTGTAAAATCCATTTTCGGGGGCTCTGTAGGACTATTTTTTGCACTTTTTGACAATTTTTTTTTTTTCTTTCCTTCATTCCTAACCCATTCGCTATTGTTTCTGGAACAAAACAAAAAATCAAAACCTGCTGGGCCCTGGTGGTACATTTATTAATAACTAGCTGGGGCTCAGCGGGTTGGATAATATTTTTTTTGCAATTTCTGACGGGGCTCGTGAAATAACACACCTAAAAAAAAATATATATATATATATATATATATATATATATATATATATATATATATATATATATATACATACATACATACATACATACATACATACATACATACATACATACATACATACATACATACATACAGTAAAAGTCCTTTAATCCGACGACCGATGATTCGAATCTCCCAATAGTCCGAATTTTTCAATTTGAGGCCAAATCCGAATTCACCAGATGGTCCGAATTTCAAGAGGTCCCAAAGTCCCCTTTTTGAGACTCAAATGACACATAATGGAGCACACACATATCATATGTTCATGAATTCACTTTAAAAGTTTACCATTGTCATTGTAGCCTATTACCTACTTCAAAACATTCAGATTAATGGTTAAAGGAAGCTACTGATATAAATGTAAACACCACATCGTCTGCTAGAGAGTTTGTTTTGCTCTTGAACGCATCCTTGGGACGCTCCGATGCGCTACTGGCTTGCACCGCATTTTCTGCAAGCGCATTCAGTCTTGAGTTTGAAACCGCACCTTTGGACGTTCCGATACGCTACTATTTCTAGTTCAGTGATCGGAGCGTCCCAAGGGTGCTATCAAGACAACAAGACAAGGGTGCTTTCAATACAATATAATATAACAGAGCACATCACAAAAGGAAAATCACAAAAGGAAAATTACAAGAACCTCTCAGGGAAGTGCATTACTTCCCGAACCACATCTGATCTGATCTTCAAGAGCAAGACAAACTTGCTAGTAGACGATGCGGACATATGGTGTTTACGTTTATATCAGCAGATTCCTTTGACCATTAATCTGAATGTTTTGAAGTAGGTAATAGGCTACAATGACAATGGTAAACTTTTGAAGTGATTTTATTAACATATGATATGTGTAATAGGCTACAATGACAATGGTAAACTTTTGAAGTGATTTTATTAACATATGATATGTGTGTGTGTCATTTGGGTGGCCTAATGCCTCAATGTTTTCGTCAGGCCATTAATACACAGGTTCATAGGGGTAAAGTCCGATAATCCGAAAAATCCACTAATCCGAACGAGGGCCGGTCCGCTGCCCTTCGGATTAACGGAAGTTTACTGTATATATAAAAACAAGGACAGTAAATATAAAATACTTGTAAAAATCGTCCCCGGTGTAAAACTAGAAATGTACCCGTGTTTGTTTATGTCCATTTCGCCATCGCAAGAATTTTACCAAACTCTATCCCATGTATGTATAAACTCAGGCATATACCCCCATAGCTGGGGATGGTCGACTCGATACAGAGCCCGAACTTAAATCACATTTAAAGTTTCAATTCTTAGGGTCCGGGAGCACTTTCGCGTGCAGCGTTCCCTCGCTCCTTTCTCCGTCTCTTCTAGTAGATAAATTTTACAGGGGGAGGAGGATTCCTAACCCCCTGCCCTAACAGTGAACTGCGTATTTGCTCTGGCCTTTCCTCATTTTTGCTTTTAAAACTAGGCTATTCCAGCAAGGTGTCAAACGAAAGCCGAGTCCTTTCTTTTTAGTCTTTATTGTCTGTGCAAAGATAATATTGTGGTTTATAGTTCAAATTTTGTCTTTTGATGTGATGAAATGGCCAAAATACAGTAGTGCTATTTTCTGGTAATTTTCTTGTATTCCATCTAATTTTCATTCAAGTCTTTAAACAAAATTACTCTAGTTTGACACACTGTATAATTCCAGATTTGGCCTATGCGATATGGCATTAGAAACCCGTACAATATTTTGATTCAGAACGGAAAATGTGTGGGCATTGATGATCTTGCGGACGAGTGTTTATCCTTGCAACCGGAACCCCCGTCCAATTTTTGTTTTTTATGTGAATGAGGGAGACAAAAGGCATAACTGCCTGCAGCGAGTGCCTCCCCCAGATTTCAAAGAGTGACAGGGCCGAAATCAAGGGACGTTCGAGCTAAAATGTCCGGACACACAGAGTTTGAAGCAATTTAAGTCATAGGAAGAGGGAAAGACTGATTCTGGGAGAGAGTTCCAGAGCTCAGCAGTTGAATAGAAGAAAGTCTGAGAATAGCATTTCACTCTTGGGTTGGAGACTTGCACAGAGTAGGGGTGGGATTGTGTTGCAAGGCGGGTACTACGTACCCTACGTAGAGGTGGTATACAATGGGAAAGCTCCGAGGAACACTGATTATTGTAGTAGCGATAGAATAGTGAGTATTACCTCGGTTGTCTGTAAAATGCTAGAAATACTCACAAGAGACAGACTTGTAAATCACTTAGAGGAAAATATCCTACTCAAAGATACCTAGCATGGCTTCCGTAGCAAATGTTCCAGCTTGATGAACTTGCTTGGACTTCTTCCACGATATCCTCAACCTATATGACGAGAGTATAGCTGTAGATATTATATACAGTACCTTGATTTTCAAAAGGCCTTTGACGAAGTACCCCACAAATGGTTATTGATAAAATTAAAAGTGCATGGAATACAAGGGGGAGTGTTGAGATGGATGGAAAATTGGCTCAGTGAAAGAAAGGAAAGGGTAGTCATAAATAGTAAAGCATCAAAATGGACCAATGTAACTAGCGGGGTACCCCAGAGATCGGATCTAGGGCCAGTGCTCTTCCTAGTTTATATGTATGACATAGATGAGGGCCTCACCTGTACAATCTCAAAGTTTGCAGATGATACAAAAATTGCAAATACTGTACTGTACCGGTACTCTCAAACGAACAAGCTCAGTGTGTCCAGACATTTTAATTCTATCGCTTCTTGAATTTGGCTCTCTTCACTCTTCTAAATTTTAGGGGGCCACTTGTTACAGGCAGCTTTGTCTTTTGTCTGCTTCATAATGTACACATGATAAAAACTTAATTCTTTAGACTCAGGCTTTCCGGTCTATGCCATAAAATTGGTAAGGGTTGTGTTATCGTGCGTATCACCTCACACACTGTTATGTTTGTGTCTAATTTGACCTGTTTTTTCTTTCTTCAAAATGAAAGACGTAAATCATCAGAATAACCGTAACCTAAACTAACCTTGAATTATTAATGGGGGCTGCAACAACCACACACCTCACACATAGCCTCTTAGTGGGGGTGTGGGTGCGGCAGCCCCCACTAATAATACAGTACTTGTAGGATTAGGTTTTTATACCATGCCCGAAAGAGGGTTTATGGATTTGCGATCTTACTTTCAACCATCTTGACAATTTTACCAACGCCTAAACTTCGTTTGTTGCGAAAATAGCCTCCCGAAAGTATACCTAGGATGGGAATCGAACCCGAGACCCTTGGGTTACGAGGCAGACACCTTATCAGTTAGACCAATAGAGATATACTGTACCACTTGGCCTGGTTGGCTCGACTATATTTCCACATCTTGTTGTTCAGTTTATGCTAACCTGGCCCTAGGTTAGGTTAAGAATATTTAGATAATTTATGATAATTTCGGACAAGTTTACCCTCGCAATCCCTGTTTACTCTTGTTATGACACGCAATCTCGAAGGTGCTTTTCATTCTCCCGCAGTACTTTATGGTAATTTAACGGCTTCTATATAATTTTTATGAGCAGCGGGGGCTGGGGGGAGCAGCCAGGCAGCCCCCACTCCCAGGTTAGGTTAATGATATCGTTGGAGGAGGCGGGTGAGGGTTTGTTTACGTCCACGAGTATCCCCTCTAGGCTGCGTTCACATTCGACGGATGGCTCAAGTCAAAAGAAATACCAGATAAAAATCTATATACCGGTAGCCTATACTGTAGGATGGTTGTAGTATAAGTATACCGGTAGCCTATACTGTAGGATGGTTGTAGTATAACAGGGCTAAATGGGAGTGGTAATAGTAGCAGTATCACTCCACTGTAGGATGGTTGTAGTATAACAGGGCTAAATGGGAGTGGTAATAGTAGCAGTATCACTCCACTTCTACTAAAAATAAATTGCTTACATAATACAGAAATAGTACAGTAGTAGATTTTTAGGTCTGGGTTCAATTTTGTCGGTAAATTTTACTATTTTTTGTTTAATGCTTTCTTAGTGTGTTTAACTATGTGAAACTTGCGGCAAATATATACATAGCTTATCATAGCTTATTAAGAAAGGCTATAATAAGCCTACAATAATAGAAACATAAACAAAGACCATTGCTTACCTTAAAATTAAATGCTTAGCCCAAGTGTCCAGGATACGCAATATTAATTGCGTATCCTGGACACTTGCTAAGCATTTAATTTTATTATTGTATTGTAATTCTATTATTGTAGGCTTATTATAGCCTTTCTTAACTATTGATTTTTGATTTAGATCGAAAATGTGTGTGTCTGGGCTCTGGAGCGGGCTGCCGGCCATATGTATTTTTCTCCATAAGTTATGTTATTCCTATTACTGTACGCGAAATTCCCAATATGCACCACGCTTTTCCGTCCATATAGACGCGTTTTGGGGGGTCTGACTGTACTAGGCCGTCGTATGGGGCCATCTGTAGAGTAGGGTCTGGCCAAATTTTGCATCCTACCTTATTTTTATATATTTTTGTATTACACATCTGCAGGAATGACACATACAGTTGTTGTTGTTGTTGTTGTCCAAGCTGCCTGGCCGAACAGCCCCAAGGCCCCGAGCAAGGCCAAGGCCATAACCGAGCGCCCCCACAGAACCCTCCCTGCCGACCACAATATAGCCTGGGTGACCGAAGCCACTCCATGGTGGGGAGCTGAGGAGGTAAACTTTTGAAGTGATTTCATTAACATATGATATATGTGTGTCATTTGGGTGGCCTAATGCCTCAATGTTTTCGTCAGGCCATTAATACACAGGTTCATAGGGGTAAAGTCCGATAATCCGAAAAATCCACTAATCCGAACGAGGGCCGGTCTGCTGCCCTTCGGATTAACGGAAGTTTACTGTATTAGAAACATGATTGGGGCTAGGACAGATCCTTGTGGCACTCCACTCATAATTTGAGTCCAGTTTGACGATTTCCCCCTTACTGTTGTTCTCATCTGTCTTTCGCTAAGGCAGCTCCATCCATTTCAGCAGTTTGTCTCCTACTTTTCCCTCATGTTTTAATTTCCACAGCAATCTCTTGTGTGGAACTTTGTCAAATGCTTTTTTAAAGTCTAGGTAGGCACAGTCTACCCATCCTTCTCTCTGGTCCACTGTGTTTATTACTCTAGAGTAAAAACTCAAGAAGTTGCTTACACATGATCTGCCTCCTCTGAATCCAAATTGTCGGTCACTAATTAATCTTTTGGATTCCAGGTAGTTCACCCATTTGTCCCTTATTAATCCTTCCAGAATCTTCATGAGGATGCTCAATAGTGATACAGGTCTATAATTCAGTGGTTTATCATTATCTCTGCTTCCTCCCTTAAATATAGGAATAATGTTTGCTCTTTTCCATTCTGTAGGTACTATCCCCGTGTCCAATGATTTGGTCATTATATCATATATTGGTATACTCAGTTCCTTGGCATTTTCTTTAATAATCCAGCCTGATACTCCGTCTGGTCCGGCGGCTTTGTTTGGATCCTCCTTACTCATTTTGTCTATGAGCTCTTCTCTGTTAACCGGCATTTCCTCTATACCTATCTCATTGGTTTCTGGTGCAATGAATTCTCCTTCCTTTGTAAATACTGATGCAAAATTTCTATTTAGTTCTTCTGCAATTTCTGTATCATCTTCTATGATTCTGTTTCCACTATTAATTTTTAGGATTGTGGCTTTTATCTTCCTTTTGCCGTTTACAAACTTGAAAAACATTTTTGGATTCTTTTCATAGTTCTCCACTATCCCTTTCTCATGGTTTGCCTCTGACCTCCTCATTTCTGTGTATTTGTTTCTCTCCTCTTTATACTTTTGCCTGTTTTCTTCCGAATCCCAGTTTCTCATTTTTTTCCAGGCTTTGTTTTTTGCTTCCTGTGCCTTGCCTACATTCGCGATTAAACCATTCTTTGCGATTTCCTTTTTTTCTGTTATTAATGTACTTTGGGACAAAAGATTTTATACCAGTATCATAGATCTCCATGAATGCCTTGAGTCTTTTGTCTACCTCACTTTCAGATAACACTTGATACCAATTTTGTGACTTGAAAAAATCCCGTAGTCCTGCGAAATCGGTTCTGGAATACATCCAGTGATTTTCCTTGTGCTTTTCCCTTTCCTTGGGTAGTTTATGCTTCAATAGTAGGTCTATGTCGAGAACTGCATGGTAGCTTTTTCCTAGTGGACATAGGTACTGAATACTTTGAACCTCCTCCTCCCTTCTTGTGAAGAGAAGGTCCAATCTAGTTGGTTGATCACTTCCCCTTATTCTTGTTGTCTCTTTTACATGTTGGTATATAGAATTTTCCATGGCCATACTTAAAAATTCATAGCCCCAACTTTCCTCTCGGACAAGTTCCGGGTTCAAGTTCTTCCCAATTCACTTCCTTGGAGTTAAAGTCCCCACACATGACTATTTCATCCTTTGAAGCTAAGATATTTTCTAGCACACTAATTATTTCCTTACGCATTAGGCTATGCTCCTCCTTACTCCATGTCTTCGTCTTGGGAGGTACATACGCTACTATCACTACTATTTTTTCATTTCCACCAATTTCTAGTGCTAAAACTTCTGCTGTTGAAGTTTCTAGTTTTATCTCAGACACAATCAAATCTTTCCTAGTAAGGATGCACACTCCACCTCCATGTCAAAGTTTTCTGTCCCTCCTCCAAATCTTGTATTCAGACCATCCTAGCAGATTTATATCAAGTTCCTCTCTTAGTTTTGTCTCAGTGAGACATACTATTTCTGGTTTCTTAGTACAGTATTGTATTGAGTAAGTCTGATAGTTCTAATTTCTTAGAGAGTAGCCCATCGACATTGCTATATAGAAACCTTATACTTTCTAGTCCCCCATTTCCTGATTCAAGTGCCTTATCTGCGGCGGTCTGTACCCTACCCTCTTTTTCTTTTAGTTTCTCTTTACCGGAAGTTTCATAATCTTCCCTTTTCTCACTCCGTAAAACACACGCTCGATCGCCCAATTATTGCACTAAGTATCGTATTACATGATACTGTACTTTTGTTGAGCTTATAGCAGAGTTCCAAGCAGCTCATTCTTGGGCGCTCCTCTTAGTTAGTCCTTTGGCTGCGAGAATAGTTTGTACTACCTGATCCCACGTCTTTCTTGGTCCACCTCTCCTTGCGACTCTCTCCACGTTCATATACTTGCTTTTCTTGACCCAATTATTGTCATCCATCCTTTTCACATGTCCACACCAACTAAGCCTGCTCTTACGCATATCCTCATCAATAATCTCTTTGCTTAAGCTCCTTCTGAGTTCTACATTTGGGTTTTTGTCTTACATTGCAGACCCACATATCCATCTCACCATCCTCATTTCATTTTGTTTCATTGTATTTATATCTTTCATATTGATAGGCCAGGTTTGGCTAGCATACACCATCATACAGTACCGGTACTTGTAACGCATGTACTAGGTTTGGCTAGCATACACCATCATACAGTACCGGGGTACTTGTAACGCATGTACTAGGTTTGGCTAGCATACACCATCATACAGTACCGGTACTTGTAACGCATGTACTAGGTTTGGCTAGCATACACCATCATACAGTACCGGTACTTGTAACGCATGTACTAGGTTTGGCTAGCATACACCATCATACAGTACCGGGGTACTTGTAACGCATGTACTAGGTTTGGCTAGCATACACCATCATACAGTACCGGTACTTGTAACGCATGTACTAGGTTTGGCTAGCATACACCATCATACAGTACCGGGGTACTTGTAACGCATGTACTAGGTTTGGCTAGCATACACCATCATACAGTACCGGTACTTGTAACGCATGTACTAGGTTTGGCTAGCATACACCATCATACAGTACCGGTACTTGTAACACATGTACTAGGTTTGGCTAGCATACACCATCATACAGTACCGGTACTTGTAACGCATGTACTAGGTTTGGCTAGCATACACCATCATACAGTACCGGTACTTGTAACACATGTACCAGGTTTGGCTAGCATACACCATCATACAGTACCGGTACTTGTAACGCATGTACTAGGTTTGGCTAGCATACACCATCATACAGTACCGGTACTTGTAACACATGTACCAGGTTTGGCTAGCATACACCATCATACAGTACCGGGGTACTTGTAACGCATGTACTAGGTTTGGCTAGCATACACCATCATACAGTACCGGTACTTGTAACGCATGTACTAGGTTTGGCTAGCATACACCATCATACAGTACTGGTACTTGTAACGCATGTACTAGGTTTGGCTAGCATACACCATCATACAGTACCGGTACTTGTAACGCATGTACTAGGTTTGGCTAGCATACACCATCATACAGTACCGGGGTACTTGTAACACATGTACTAGGTTTGGCTAGCATACACCATCATACAGTACCGGGGTACTTGTAACACATGTACTAGGTTTGGCTAGCATACACCATCATACAGTACCGGTACTTGTAACGCATGTACTAGGTTTGGCTAGCATACACCATCATACAGTACCGGTACTTGTAACGCATGTACTAGGTTTGGCTAGTATACACCATCATACAGTACCGGTACTTGTAACGCATGTACTAGGTTTGGCTAGCATACACCATCATACAGTACCGGGGTACTTGTAACACATGTACTAGGTTTGGCTAGCATACACCATCATACAGTACCGGTACTTGTAACGCATGTACTAGGTTTGGCTAGCATACACCATCATACAGTACCGGTACTTGTAACACATGTACCAGGTTTGGCTAGCATACACCATCATACAGTACCGGTACTTGTAACGCATGTACTAGGTTTGGCTAGCATACACCATCATACAGTACCGGTACTTGTAACACATGTACCAGGTTTGGCTAGCATACACCATCATACAGTACCGGGGTACTTGTAACGCATGTACTAGGTTTGGCTAGCATACACCATCATACAGTACCGGTACTTGTAACGCATGTACTAGGTTTGGCTAGCATACACCATCATACAGTACCGGTACTTGTAACGCATGTACTAGGTTTGGCTAGCATACACCATCATACAGTACCGGTACTTGTAACACATGTACTAGGTTTGGCTAGCATACACCATCATACAGTACCGGGGTACTTGTAACGTATGTACTAGGTTTGGCTAGCATACACCATCATACAGTACCGGTACTTGTAACGCATGTACTAGGTTTGGCTAGCATACACCATCATACAGTACCGGGGTACTTGTAACACATGTACTAGGTTTGGCTAGCATACACCATCATACAGTACCGGGGTACTTGTAACGCATGTACTAGGTTTGGCTAGCATACACCATCATACAGTACCGGTACTTGTAACGCATGTACTAGGTTTGGCTAGCATACACCATCATACAATACCGGTACTTGTAACACATGTACAGTACTAGATTAGAAAAGAAAAACAATAAACCAAACCTTTGCCTTAAATCACATAGCGGTTTTGATTTAGTTATTTTGTCTTTTTACTTTGTTGGTATAAGTTTTGGTTTGTTTATTTTGCAAGTTTTACATTATAATCTAACATATCCTTAACCTCATACAGGTTTGAGAGCGCCAAATAGAAGATACAACGAGATTGAGTGGTCCCTGTTTTCTGGAATTGGTGAAGATTGACTTGACTGGGACAAGAACTCTATGAAGGAGATTACCAATTGCCTAACTTCAAGAGTTACACTCAATGTGAGGACCAGCATGTACGGTAAGTTTATAGAGTATTTTTTGTTTACTTAAAAAAAATGTATATGCCTTTCAGTAAAATGCCTTTATTACTTCCATTATGGGTGATGATACACAAATTTATTGCGTATAGAAAATATTTATAGAAATTAAACACGTAAAAAGTACAGTACCAGTAGCCTATCTCCTTTTTGAATGCCATAAAACCTTCTCATTTTTTAATTGACAGATAGGCTGAATAGTTTTACATTGTTCATTTTATGATTACTGTAGTATGTATGTCTTTCGCGACTTCCCAAATTGACTAATTCCTTGAATGTGACGATAGTGCGTTATGTGTGCGATTACTGTAGTTTGCTTTGGAAACAGATTAACTTGCTCATGTAGTAATGTACACCCTATGTGGTGGATAGTGTTCTTTTATTTCATAAATGTTATTTTAGTAAGCGTTGTTTCCACATAGCGATTTTGATTAGTTATTTTGTCTTTTTTACTGTGCTCGTATAAGTTTTGGTTTGTTTAGTTTGCAAGTTTTACATTTTAATGTAGTACACTGAGGTATATATTCAGTGCTCTAATACTCAAAGCCGTCATAAATTTGGAAATGGTGAAGTTCATTTGGTGAAAGATTTAACAATGTACAGTATACTGGTACAGTACTGTATACTGTACATGTAAGCAGGTTGTCAAACCGGGACAATCTGCTGTTAAGACTGGAATGATTATGAGAAGAAATACAAGAAAATTAACATGAATTTGGATTGGTTTGGTCATTTTATCAGTCCCAAAGACATAATATAAACTTCCAAGCATAAATGTAACTGTGTATATATTGTTATGGTGACTAAATACAAGGGAATAGGCCTCTTTTTTGACACCCAACAGTAGTAACATACTAACTTGCACACACAGTACAGTCGCGCTAATAAGTAATGTCTCGGCACCAAGTATGTTTTGATCAATAATCAGTAATAGCTAAGCATAATTTCTTCATATCGTGTGAAATATACAAACATGTTCCTACACTTGCCCACCCTATTCAACATCTGACAGACATTAATACAGCACAGAGCAAGCCAAACGTAATGACAGGTGGGACATGACTTGTTAGCACGACCGTACATGTACTTATACATACATACATACATACATACATACATACATACATACATACAGGTTTAAAGACCGCAACCGTCCACAGTGAATGTGGCTTCCATGGTACAATCACAGTACTGCACACAGTGCACAGCAATCACAACACGGTGGCTACAGTCTTTACTGCAGCACAGTACAACATATATAACTAGACAGTCCTAAGTTACTACCAGTGTTGAGGTGAGATGCCATAATGATTTAAGTACTGGTACAGTAATTCCTTACTTCAAGTTGTATTTCCATTCCTGGTTTTGTGTTCTTTTATTTCAAACATTTATTGTGCTAAATCGTTATTTCTACAGTGATTTTGATCGATTATTTTGTCTTTATAGTGTGGCGTTCCTGGTTTGGTTTGTTTATTTTGCAAGGACTTGTGCAGCAAACTGTTCATTACATGTCAATAAAAGGGGACTTTGGGATTTTGGCTGGGACAAAAAAAATATATCCCATAAGGTACTGGTATGTTATTTCTGTACCGCGTTTTTCGGTGACACTCTGCTGTATGTATGTATATAGTGAGGCACATACCCCATTGCTGGGGGTGGTTGACTTGAGGCAGAGCCCGAACAGAAACCTTTTAAGTTCCAATTCTTAGGGTCCTGGACCACTGACGCGTTCGCTTACCCCTTTCTCTGTCTCGTTGAGTCGGAGAATTTTACAACACTGTGCTTTGAAAGGACAAATTAACCGTGTTACCGAAAGCATGACTGTACTGGACTGTAAAAGGATGAAAATCTATACTTATACACCAGAAGAACAAAGACATTCAAATTCAGGCTTTTTAGACATGGACAAAACAAAAACATTAAGGGGAATCTCCTTGTACTGTACTGTACTGTACTGTACTGTACTGTACTCCCTTAAAATTTATGATGTCATGACTTGGCGTTTTTCTTTACATATGGAATGTTCAGCATAAAATATTTAGCAATCTCCCTTGATGTCCACTGAATATTGATAGTACAGTTAGGAGCATAAATTGGGACTCGCCTATTTTACCCTTTCTGTCTGGAGTTGGCCACCCCTTAGCTATGGGGTATTTGCGTGAATATAATACACATACATATGTACATTTAACCCTTTCAGTGATTGTGACTTGTTTTTATTTGATTTCAGCTACATTTAGACAATTTGATTAAGCTTAGGAAGGATATGTGGTAATGTAAAAGGATTGAGAGTGTATTAAGCTTAGGAAGGATATGTGGTAATGTAAAAGGATTGAGAGTGTATTAAGCTTAGGAAGGATATGTGGTAATGTAAAAGGATTGAGAGTGTATTAAGCTTAGGAAGGATATGTGGTAATGTAAAAGGATTGAGAGTGTATTAAGCTTAGGAAGGACATGTGGTAATGTAAAAGGATTGAGAGTGTATTAAGCTTAGGAAGGATATGTGGTAATGTAAAAGGATTGAGAGTGTATTAAGCTTAGGAAGGATATGTGGTAATGTAAAAGGATTGAGAGTGTATTAAGCTTAGGAAGGATATGTGGTAATGTAAAAGGATTGAGAGTGTATTAAGCTTAGGAAGGATATGTGGTAATGTAAAAGGATTGAGAGTGTATTAAGCTTAGGAAGGATATGTGGTAATGTAAAAGGATTGAGAGTGTATTAAGCTTAGGAAGGATATGTGGTAATGTAAAAGGATTGAGAGTGTATTAAGCTTAGGAAGGATATGTGGTAATGTAAAAGGATTGAGAGTGTATTTACCTAATTGTAGTTTACAGGAGTTGAGTTAGTTAGTTATGTAGAGCAGATTAACCAGACCACTGAGCTCCATACGGAACTCTCATAGGTCTGGCAGCTAAGCTCCCTCCTCCAGCCTATTCCATTTGTCAATACATCTATAGGGGAAGCTAAACTTCCTAATGTCGTTCTTGTAGGTAGCTTTTTTACTTTGTGGCTGTGGCCTCTAGTTATTCCTGTAAACATATTTATTATATCCACCTTAAGCCGCTGTCACACGAGCGCTTTTTCCGTCAATTTTCGAGGAGCAATTTTTTTCTCGTAATTTTTCGGGACTTTTTCGCACTGGTATTGGTAACTAGACTGAAGGTAGATTATGTTACGCAGCTGAATTCTGATAAAGTGTAATTTTTTAAGCTTCCAGACCATAACTGCCCGTAAATATTGCTCGAAAAAAGGCTCGTGTGACTCCAGCTTTATCCAGCCTCTCCATCCCTAGCGTGCATTTGTACATCATTATCATGTCTCCTTCTCTCTCGTCTCCTTTAGACTCGGTAGATTTAATTTGTCTAGCCTCCCTTCATATGGCAGTTCTCTGAGACTTGGAACCAATCTAGTAACTGTTCTCTTGATTCTTTCTAACTTGTGAATATGTTTTTTAAGATGCGGGGACCACATCACTGCTGCATATTCCAGTCTTGGTCTAATCATACCTTTTATAATTTTTGCTAACCTGTTCTCATCCAAGTAGTTCAGAGCAACTTTCATATTCCCGGCCATTGCATACATTCCGCTAAAGAGCTTGTTAATATGTTTCTTTGGCGACAAGTTATCTTGTATAATCAACCCTAAGTCCTTTTATTTTTCAGCCTTGCTAATTATATTGTCTCCCATCCTGTACTCCCAATTTGGTCTATTGACACTTCTTCCCATATTTAACACATGACATTTACTTATATTAAATTTTATTTTCCACTTGGTGCTCCATTCGTATATTTTATCTAAATCCCCTTGCAGCTCCTCACAACTACTTTTATTTGTTATTTGTCTCATAATTTTTACGTCATCTGCAAACATTGACATGTACTGTAGGAGTTTATGCCTATCTGATTAAAAGACGTCTTTCCTAAGCTGCATAAAATAGTTTAATATTGTACCATTCCTGTTTTGGTTTGTTTGTTTTGCAATTTTTACATTTTGATTGTCGGGATATAAGTCGGAATAGCATCATCCGTATTGAAGTGATTAATATAGTTTTGACTTTATTGATATTACAGTGGACTCCCAGTATTCGCGCCTATGTTGTACCAGCCCCCTTCCGCGAATGCGTGGTTTTGCGGATACGTGGGCAGTGTGAAATATAAGCCTATGGGAAATAGGCTTAGGTCGTACCTGACTCGGCCATCTTGGACCCTCAAACCATTATTTTGACCTACTTTATGACAATAATATGGACCAAATTATAAAACAGATACGGTGACGGACCTGGAAGAATGTGGAAGAAAGTGTGGTACCGTCAGTGACGGTACCGTTACCACACTTTATTCCACATTCGTCCAGTCACCCATAAAGTACCCATTTCCCCCCAAATATATCCAATAAATACATATTATTTGAGAATACTTATAAATACATATTATGAGGAGATAACTTACCACACAAACTTTATTTGTAATCAGTCATTAGGCCTAGGCTAGCCTTACGCATCGGCATAATTTGCCCGCTTTCGTCCGACAGCGTCGGTACGCTTGCTCTCTGTTTTGATGGTCCCGGGCATTTATTTCCATCATGATTACCATTACCATCAGGCCCTCTGTCCCTATCACTGAATGCTCTAAAGGCCCTAATAAATGCAGGAGATAAGAGGTTCGTGCAGAAAAAAAGCTTGTAAACAGGTGGTTTTCGACTTTTCCAACACTGGGTTGTGAGCTACTGCCTCAGCTGGGACGCTGTGTTGACAGAATGCAAGATGGCCGACCAAAGCAAGACTCGGGATGTGCACCGACCCGCCCGATTCAAAGCCGTGAATAGCTGATATTTTGCCGTTTGTTTGCGCGGATGACGAGTAATGGGATATTTATTGGTGTCCGCGAATAGCAAGGAGCGCGGATACTTTGAGCGCGGATAACGAGAGTCCACTGTATATGTTTTCACCAACCAACTTCACTTCTAAACTCGATTAATGAAATCAACAAATACATGTGGCACTCCAAGGACTCGAACCTAGGATACTCACACCGAAATTCCGCGCATTTATGCATTACGCTATCAAGACAGTTAAGGAAATATGCTATAACAACAACATTATAACCTGTACAGATTGGTGGTGGCTTCCAGTACAACCGTTTGGAGGACTACAAGAGGATAATTGTTGAACCCTTCAACTACGGGGCCATCGGACGCAACAAAGACAAGAACTCTGCCAAAGTAATGTGAGTGTGTAGGAATGTAGTGTTTACTGTTGTTTTGGTGATAATGTAGAGTTTATGTTTACTGTTAATGTAGTGATAGCGTATAGTAGTGTGTAGGAATGTAGTGTTTACTGTTGTTTTGGTGATAATGTAGAGTTTATGTTTACTGTTATTGTAGTGATAGCGTATAGTATGTTTCATAACAGCCGACGGTAAATATCCATGTGAGTGTGTAGGAATGTAGTGTTTACTGTTGTTTTGGTGATAATGTAGAGTTGTTGTTTACTGTTATTGTAGTGATAGCGTATAGTAGTGTGTAGGAATGTAGTGTTTACTGTTGTTTTGGTGATAATGTAGAGTTTATGTTTACTGTTAATGTAGTGATAGCGTATAGTATGTTTCATAACAGCCGACGGTAAATATCCATGTCCCCATCGTGATTGCTCTGCTTGGCTAATTATGTTGTTAATTAGGAAAAGTTGGCATTAATATGATTTAGATATGTAGGCTAATACAGTAGTTTCATATATTTCAATGAAGTAACGAGGGATATGTTGGTAAGGAATTCAATTTACTGCCAGGTGAAAAAAGACTGACAATAGTGATAATTAGTGGATGGACTAGCTGTATACCAGTGTAGAAAAATAGTTCTAAAAAGATACATAGGGGGCCTCCGAGTCAGACGGACCCGAAGTTGACAGGTCAATCCTGTAAGTTTAATTACACTGCCACGGATTGTCCTATTCACTGGGGACAAGTCCACTTGGAGACGTTTTATGTATAGCCACCCTCATAAAGAGGAATAAGACATCCGGCAATAGATAGATGGACAATTACAATAGTACTTGCCTCATAATAAGACATCCGGCAATAGATAGATGGACAATTACAATAGTACTTGCCTCATAATAAGACATCCGGCAATAGATAGATCGACAATTACAATAGTACTTGACTCATAATAAGACATCCGGCAATAGATAGATGGACAATTACAATAGTACTTGCCGCATAATAAGACATCCGGCAATAGATAGATCGACAATTACAATAGTACTTGCCTCATAATTGTGTTGTTTGAATTCTGTTAAAGTGATAACTCTGGTGTAGGGCTTTGTTTTGTTTTAATAGGCTATCAATCTGTTAAAGTGATAACTGGTGTAGGGCTTTGTTTTGTTTTAATAGGCTATCAATCTAAAGGGTCGCTCTACTGGTGATCTTCTTTCATATCTTACTAACTCTTGGTCATCCTCCTTTCGGGACTTCGGTGAGACTTTTTCTATTGCACTAGACATATCGAAAGCCTTCGATAGAGTCTGGCATAAATCTTTAATTTCTAAACTACCCTCCTTCGGTTTCTATCCCTCCATCTGTGCCTTTGTCTCTAATTTCCTTTCCGGCCGTTCCATAGCTGCGGTTGTGGACGGCCATTGTTCACTTCCTCACCCTATAAACTCCGGTGTTCCTCAGGGCTCTGTCCTATCTCCTATTCTCTTTCTAATTTTTATAAATGATCTCCTTAACTGTACCTTAATTCCCATCCATTCATACGCAGACGACTCAACCTTACACTACTCCATTAGTTTTTCAGAACGCCCCAGCCAGCAATCCCTCAACGACAAACGTAATGAAGCCATAGAACTCTTAAATTCTGATCTAAATACTATTTCCAATTGGGGCAGAGAAAACCTTGTTAACTTTAATGCTTCCAAAACCCAATTTCTCCATCTATCTACCCGTCAGGATCTCCCAGCGGACTATCCCTTATTCTTCAACAATACAAAAATCAACCCTTCATCTTCTCTCAATATTCTTGGTGTCTCTTTTTCTTCTGCTCTCATTTGGAAGGACCATATTACCAGTCTTGCTAAGGCAGCCTCCCAAAAGCTGGGTGTGCTCAACCGCCTTAGGGGGTTCTTTTCCCCTGCACAGCTTCTTGCTCTGTACAGGGGCATAGTGCGCCCTTGTATTGAGTATTGTTCACATGTGTGGGGAGGTTCCTCTCACACCGCTCTCCTAGACAAAGTTGAAAGGAAGGCCTTTCGTATCATTAACTCCCGTCCACTCACCAACTCTCTGCAATCTCTCTCTCTCCGCCGCAATGTTGCATCTCTCTCGCTATTCTATCGCTACTATAATAATCAGTGTTCCTCAGAGCTATCCCAGTGCATACCACCTCCTTTACGTAGGGCACGTGGTACCCGTCTTGCAACTCAATCCCACCCCTACTCTGTGCAACTCTCCAACCCAAGAGTGAAACGTTACTCTCAAACTTTCTTCTACTCAACATCTGAGCTCTGGAACTCTCTCCCAGAATCAGTCTTTCCCTCTTCCTATGACTTAAATTGCTTCAAACTCCGTGTGTCCAGGCATTTTGGCTCGAACGTCCCTTGATTTTGGCCCTGTCACTCTTTCAACTATGGGGGAGGCACTCGCTATAGGCAGTTATGCCTTTTGCCTCCCTCAATCACATAGAAAAAAAAAAAAATCTGTTAAAGTGATAACTCTGGTGTAGGGATTTGTTTTGTTTTAACACCTTAAGAGCGGCCTATGCGGTTTATTTATATGTACCGCCCAGCGGGGTGTTTTTAGCCAAAATAGGGCTGTTTACGTGATCATTTTCATGCCTAAATAAGACCCAGAACGTAAAACAAGTATCTATCCCTGAAAGGGCATAAACAGAGCTTTCGAATGACACCATAACGATCCTTTTATGATGCCTAGTTTTCTTGCAATAACCGTGCAACGCGAGTGCAAAAAGCATGTACAGTAAACTTCCGTTAATCCGAAGGGCAGCGGACCGGCTCTCGTTCGGATTAGTGGATTTTTCGGATTATCGGACTTTACCCCTATGAACCTGTGTATGACGAAAACATTGAGACATTAGGCCACCCAAATGACACAATGGTGCACACACACATATCATATGTTCATGAAATCACTTCAAAAGTTTACCATTGTCATTGTAGCCTATTAACTACTTCAAAACATTCAGATTAATGGTCAAAGGAATCTGCTGATATAAACGTCTTCTTCTTCTTCCGTCTACTAGCGAGTTTGTCTTGCTCTTGAAGATCAGATGTGGTTCGGGAAGTAATGCCTTAACAACGGCACTTCCCTGA
This sequence comes from Paralithodes platypus, assembly GCA_032716605.1. Taxonomy (NCBI): domain Eukaryota; kingdom Metazoa; phylum Arthropoda; class Malacostraca; order Decapoda; family Lithodidae; genus Paralithodes; species Paralithodes platypus. The sequence continues at coordinate 7,836,074 of CM064572.1, forward strand.
GAGGTTCTTGTAATTTTCCTTTTGTGATTTTCCTTTTGTGACGTGCTCTGTTATATTATATTGTATTGAAAGCACCCTTGTCTTGTTGTCTTGAAAGCACCCTTGGGATGCTCCGATCACTGAACTATAAATAGTAGCGTATCGGAACATCCAAAGGTGCGTTTTCAAGCTCAAGACTAATACGTCCAAAGGTGCGTTTTCAAGCTCAAGACTGAATGCGCTTGCAGAAAATGCGGTGCAAGCCAGTAGCGCATCGGAGCGTCCCAAGGATGCGTTCAAGAGCAAAACAAACTCTCTAGCAGACGATGTGGAAGAAGAAGAAGACGAAGGTGTTTACGATTATATCAGTAGCTTCCTTTGACCATTAATCTGAATGTTTTGAAGTAGATAATAGGCTACAATGACAATGGTAAACTTTTAAAGTGAATTCATGAACATATGATATGTGTGTGCTCCATTATGTGTCATTTGAGTGGCCTAATGCCTCAAAAAGGGGACTTTGGGACTTCTTGAAATTCGGACCATCGGGTGAATTCGGATTTGGCCTCAAATTTAAAAATTCGGACTATTGGGAGATTCGAATCATCGGTCGTCGGATTAACGGACTTTTACTGTAATTAGGCACTTTCCCCATACAATTCCGTATATAGCGAGTGAGAGAGGGAGGTGGGATTCGTGTCAGTAGGTTCGCCGCGGTGGTCTGGAGCAGTCATACGCTCGCTACTCTCCTGCCACCACTTATCTCTCTCTCTCAGCAACATTACGTGCTGAAATTGCCACTCGACCTATGTCGAGCACCGCCACATAGTCCAGCTTTATTTAACTCGACTTATGTTGCTCGCCGCTAATTAAGGGTTAATAGGCTATCAATCTGTTAAAGTGATAACTCTGGTGTAGGGCTTTGTTTTGTTTTAATAGGCTATCAATCTTTTCACTATGACTTAAATTGCTTCAAACTCCGTTTGTCCAGACATTTAGGCTCGAACATTACTTGATTTTGGCCCTGTCACTTTTTCAACTTGGAGGGAGGCACTCGTTACAGACAGTTTTGCCTTTTGCCTACCTCATAACAAAAATAGTTTGAAAAGTGAACGTCTTGCAAATATTCTACTTTATTTGCTATTGTGCTCCCTCAATCTTTGATTTAACAATAATAATAATACGGTTTAGCCGAGCTAGAAATAAGCCATAATCCACGAACGAAGCTTTGTCATTTTTAGTATGACGGTATTATTGGTATATTATTTAGCTATAAACTCCAGAAGTTCCTATATAAGTTGAGAAAATTGTCTACAGCCAGGTATGCCTAGTTAGAAACCTACAAAATCATCATCATCAGCCATTAGGAGTCCACTTGCTGGACAAAGGCCTCCCTTAACCTTTTCCATGACTCCCGAGACTTTGCCATCCGTTGCCATGTTACCCCTGCAGTCTCTTCACCTTCTGTCCGGTGTTCTCCTATCGTCCTTTCCTTCTCTGGGGGCCCAGTAAGTTGGTGTTTTACTCCACCTATTGTCCTCTCTTCTCTGGGGGTCCACCTATTGTCCTCTCTTCTCTGGGGGTCCACCTATTGTCCTCTCTTCTCTGGGGGTCCAGTGAGTTGGTGTTTTACTCCACCTATTGTCCTCTCTTCTCTGGGGGTCCAGTGAGTTGGTGTTTTACTCCACCTATTGTCCTCTCTTCTCTGGGGTCCAGTGAGTTGGTGTTTTACTCCACCTATTGTCCTCTCTTCTCTGGGGGTCCAGTGAGTTGGTGTTTTACTCCACCTATTGTCCTCTCTTCTCTGGGGGTCCAGTGAGTTGGTGTTTTACTCCACCTATTGTCCTCTCTTCTCTGGGGGTCCAGTAAGTTGGTGTTTTACTCCACCTATTGTCCTCTCTTCTCTGGGGGTCCAGTGAGTTGGTGTTTTACTCCACCTATTGTCCTCTCTTCTCTGGGGGTCCAGTGAGTTGGTGTTTTACTCCACCTATTGTCCTCTCTTCTCTGGGGGTCCAGTGAGTTGGTGTTTTACTCCACCTATTGTCCTCTCTTCTCTGGGGGTCCAGTGAGTTGGTGTTTTACTCCACCTATTGTCCTCTCTTCTCTGGGGGTCCAGTGAGTTGGTGTTTTACTCCACCTATTGTCCTCTCTTCTCTGGGGGTCCAGTGAGTTGGTGTTTTACTCCACCTATTGTCCTCTCTTCTCTGGGGGTCCAGTGAGTTGGTGTTTTACTCCACCTATTGTCCTCTCTTCTCTGGGGGTCCAGTGAGTTGGTGTTTTACTCCACCTATTGTCCTCTCTTCTCTGGGGGTCCAGTGAGTTGGTGTTTTACTCCACCTATTGTCCTCTCTTCTCTGGGGGTCCAGTGAGTTGGTGTTTTACTCCACCTATTGTCCTCTCTTCTCTGGGGGTCCAGTGAGTTGGTGTTTTACTCCACCTATTGTCCTCTCTTCTCTGGGGGTCCAGTGAGTTGGTGTTTTACTCCACCTATTGTCCTCTCTTCTCTGGGGGTCCAGTGAGTTGGTGTTTTACTCCACCTATTGTCCTCTCTTCTCTGGGGGTCCAGTGAGTTGGTGTTTTACTCCACCTATTGTCCTCTCTTCTCTGGGGGTCCAGTAAGTTGGTGTTTTACTCCACCTATTGTCCTCTCTTCTCTGGGGGTCCAGTGAGTTGGTGTTTTACTCCACCTATTGTCCTCTCTTCTCTGGGGGTCCAGTGAGTTGGTGTTTTACTCCACCTATTGTCCTCTCTTCTCTGGGGGTCCAGTGAGTTGGTGTTTTACTCCACCTATTGTCCTCTCTTCTCTGGGGGTCCAGTGAGTTGGTGTTTTACTCCACCTATTGTCCTCTCTTCTCTGGGGGTCCAGTGAGTTGGTGTTTTACTCCACCTATTGTCCTCTCTTCTCTGGGGGTCCAGTGAGTTGGTGTTTTACTCCACCTATTGTCCTCTCTTCTCTGGGGGTCCAGTGAGTTGGTGTTTTACTCCACCTATTGTCCTCTCTTCTCTGGGGGTCCAGTGAGTTGGTGTTTTACTCCACCTATTGTCCTCTCTTCTCTGGGGGTCCAGTGAGTTGGTGTTTTACTCCACCTATTGTCCTCTCTTCTCTGGGGGTCCAGTGAGTTGGTGTTTTACTCCACCTATTGTCCTCTCTTCTTGCTACATGTCCTGCCCATCTCCACTTCGGCTCTTTAATAGTTTTAAGAATATCCTTGACTTTGGTTTGCTCTCATACTCACGATGCTCTCTTCCTATCTCTAAGTGTTATTCCTAGCATTGATCTTTCCATTGCTCTTTGCGCACTTCTAAGCTTATTCTCCATTGGTTTTGTTAGTTTCCAAGTTTCAGATCCATAGATCATGGTTGGTAGCACACACTGGTTATATACTTTACGTTTAAGGCATATTGGTAGTGTACTTTTCATGATGTTGTTGTTGTTGTTGCTGTTCCTCAGGCTGTCTGGCCGAGCAGCCCCAAGGTCCCGAGCAAGGCCAAGGCCATAACCGAGCGCCCCCACAGAACCCTCCCAGCTCGCCACCAATAATGCCCAGGTGACCGAAGCCACTCAAAGGCGGGGAGCTGAGGAGGCTGCGGAAACGCCCGGGAAACAAAAGCCCCACCCAAGGTCCTGTGCCCCTCAGCAATTATAAAGGGAAAGTTGAGGGGCAAAGGAAAAATGTGACGCTTTGGCTCCCAATCTGCCAGGGTTGGCAGTAGGGAGGTCAATCCACGGAAAAGACGCCGTCACTTGAGATATAGAAAATATATAAGTAAAAGGAACAGTCAGAGTAAGCTATGGGTATGGCAGAGAACGCTCAACTCTCATTCTGATAGACCAGCCCATCACCACACTTTTCATGATGTTCTTCTGTTTGCTGAATGCTTTCCATCCTAGAGTGATTCGTCTTACTATTTCATGTTCATTGTCTTTTGTTAGTTTCATTACTTGGGCAAGATAATTGTATTCTTCTACTTCCTCTAGAATATTGTTATCAATCCTAATTATTCTGCGTTGAGCCTTATCATTGTACATAACTTTGGTTTTACTCCTGTTCATTTGTAGACTTATTTTGAGTTTCTTTATTGAGATTATTGAGCATATCTTGGAGTTTTTCTGCATTATCTTAAATTAATACAAAGTCATCTACAATTTGGAGATGGTTAAGGTATTCCCCTTCTACATTACAGTAATTTCGTTTGATTCCCATGAAAAGTTCTGAAAACCCCTTCAAGACAAGCTGTGAACAGCTTGGGTGAGATTGTGTCTCCCTGCCTCACTCCTTTCCCAAGCTTTATCTTCTTTGTGTCTGTGTAATCGGACCACAGCAGTGCCTTTTGCATATACTGTATATTTTCTTAAGAGTTTTATATATGTTTCATTAATTTGTTGTTCATGTAGCAAGTTTGGTATAGCTGTTATCTCTACTGAATCCAATGCCTTTTCGTAGTCTACAAAAGGTAAACAAAGAGGTTTATTATACTCCGAGGTTTTCTCTATTAGCTGGTTCATTGTATGCAACTGATCCATGGTTGAATATCCAGTTGTAAATCCTGCCTGTTCCCGAGATTGATTTTCATCTATAATTTTACCTAACCTACAGTGTATTTGTGAGGATTTTTGAGAACAACTTGTAAATAACTGATAAACTAATGGGACGGTAGTTGCCGAGATCTTTCTTATCGCCTTTTTTGTGAAGTAGAATCACTATTGCATTGCACCAAGTTTCTGGAACATCCCGCTCACACAAACATTGGGTGAACAGCTGAGCTACATTAGACCTCTTCTCCTGCATCCTTCAGAAGATCTCTTGTTACTCCATCATCTCCTGGAGATGTTCCACTTTTCATTTTGTTTAAGGCAGACCTTACCTCATCTACAGATATATGTGGGACCTTACCTCATGTACAGATATATGTGGCACCTTACCTCATGTACAGATATATGTGGGACCTTACCTCATCTACAGATATATGTGCACTTACCTCATGTACAGATATATGTGGGACCTTACCTCATGTACAGATATATGTGGGACCTTACCTCATCTACAGATATGTGGCACCTTACCTCATGTACAGATATATGTGGGACCTTACCTCATGTACAGATATATGTGGGACCTTACCTCATCTACAGATATATGTGGCACCTTACCTCATGTACAGATATATGTGGGACCTTACCTCATGTACAGATATATGTGGGACCTTACCTCATTTACAGATATATGTGGGACCTTACCTCATCTACAGATATATGTGGCACCTTACCTCATGTACAGATATATGTGGGACCTTACCTCATTTACAGATATATGTGGGACCTTACCTCATGTACAGATATATGTGGGACCTTACCTCATTTACAGATATATGTGGGACCTTACCTCATCTACAGATATATGTGGGACCTTACCTCATTTACAGATATATGTGGGACCTTACCTCATGTACAGATATATGTGGGACCTTACCTCATTTACAGATATATGTGGGACCTTACCTCATGTACAGATATATGTGGGACCTTACCTCATCTACAGATATATGTGGGACCTTACCTCATTTACAGATATATGTGGGACCTTGCCTGTGTCTGTTGTTGAATCATTTGATGGAACTGTTTTCTTACAACTTTTTGACTTGTTCTGTACAGTTTATTATTTCACCATTGGTGTCTCTCAAAGGATTAATTTGTTGCTTACCTAAGGCTAGTTAAGTTGTGTTAGTTTGAGGCTTTTTCCTTTCCTAATAGTTTCTTCAACTAAGTCCATGCTTCTTTTGTTTCTTGTTCCCGTCGTCGTTTGTTGATTAGCTCGTTTAGTTCTGCTCTCTCTATTTCATCTCTTTGTTTTGATTTCCATCGTCGTTTGTTGATTAGCTCGTTTAGTTCTGCTCTCTCTATTTCATCTCTTTGTTTTGATTTCCATTGCTTTTCTTCATTTTATTAGATTTACAAGAGTCTGTGAGTACTTGCTTTCTTTACTGGTGTTTGTGTTCCCTATCTTTTCTGCTGTTTGTGTAATTGTTAATGTTTGGTTTTCGTTTACTTTGTTGATGTAATTTTCATTGCTGTTGAGAGCTTGGAATATATTTTTAAGTTCTAACTGGAACTCCATCTTATTTCTATAGGCATATTTCCTTCCCGGGAACTAATCTTATTTCTTTTGGCTTTAAGATTGAACTTTTCTATGCAGCATATCATCACTGATATGGTAAAAGGGAAAATTGAGACGTCGTAAATAGGGTAGGCCTGTAGGCCTGTAACTGCAAGGTCTTTACTAAACTGAATAAAGTCTTGGGCCTAGAAAAATTATAGTCAGTCTAAATCATAAACGTCCCTCAAACTCTTTTACAGTACTGTACTGTAATTAGTAAACAGAATATATAATATCATATTATCACCAACCCACCAATTAACTTGCAAATAAACCTAATGAATGAAATCAATCTATCTATCTATCTATTGCCTGACGCCGTGATCCCCGAAGGGGTGGCCACGAACGAACCGCCCCCATGCACCTCTGTCCCCAGTCAGTCGACGCCCCTCCCCCCAACCAGCACCACCTTCGTTCATGTACTTCCTCACTCCATCCTTCCACCTCATATTCGGTCTACCTCTCCCCCTCTGTCCCTCCACCTCGCTCTCATACACCCTCTTAGTCATTCTCTCGCTTTCCATACGTTCCATATGGCCGAACCATATCAAGTTGTTCCTTTTCACACTTTCCAGCACATCTACCTCCACACCACACCTCCTTCTTACTTCCTCATTAGTCTGTCTATCCCTCCATGTAACTCCGCACGCACTCCTTAAGTAATTCATTTCCACTGCTCTCACTCTTGGTCTGAGTCTCTCAACCAACGTCCATGCTTCGCTTCCGTAAGTCAGTGTCGGGATTACCACACTGTCATGCAAGGACTTCTTCACTTCCATACTGACCACCCTATTTCTTGTTACTGCTTTTAGCGTTCCTACAACCCTCTTCCCCTGTTGTACCCTCTCCCGCACCTCTTCATCCATAGTCCCATCTTTACTCAACACACTGCCCAGATACTTAAAAGAGTTGACGATCTCCATAGCCTGACCGTTCAGCTTCACCTCACACTCTGTGACTTCACCCCTTTCGAAGACCATAACCTTGCTCTTCCCCGTATTTACCTTCAAATTCCGTTTTTCGCACACTGTTCCAAACTCATTTACCAGACCCTGCAACTCCCATTCATTATCACTCATCAGAACTGTATCATCCGCAAACAGGAGTATAGGTAGCTTCCACTCAATTCCCTCCCTTTTCAGCGATACACCAACATCCACTGCTCTTGATAGTATTTCTTTCATAACTCCATCCATATATACAGTAAACAACCACGGGGACATCACACACCCCTGTTTCAAACCAACATTCAGGTCAAAGAACTCGCTCTGCTCACTCTCCACACGTACTGCCGCCTTTGCACCCTCATACATGCTCTTCACTGCTTTCAGCAACTTGCCCTCTACTCCGTATATTCTAAGTACTTTCCACAAACCTTCTCTATCCACTCTGTCATAGGCCTTCTCCAAGTCCATAAAGGCAACATACACCTTTTGTTTCTTCTCCAGATACTTCTCCACAACACAATTCAGGGTAAAAATCTGATCTACACATCCTCTTCCCTTCCTAAAACCTCCCTGCTCGTCGCCTATCCATTTCTCCGTTCTCACTCTCACTCTCTCAATCACTACCCTACTGTATACCTTCCCTACTACGTTTAGAAGGCATATTCCTCGGTGGTTACCACACACTCCTCTTTCCCCTTTGCCCTTATATAGGGGGACTATTATGCCAGTCTTCCAGTCATCGGGTGCACTCCCCTTCTCCCATGCTAGTTTGCACATTTTCCATACCCATTCTATCACTATCTCACCACCATACCTCAACATTTCCCCACACACTCCATCTGTTCCTGGTGCTTTCCCCAACTTCACTCTTTTCATGGCTTCCCACACTTCTGACCTCCTGATCCCCACCTCCTCCTCCACTACTTCTCTTCTTCTCCCTCCCATACCATATCCAGCTATGTTTGCTGGCTCTTCATTCCTTTCATTTAGCAACTCACTGAAGTACTCCCTCCATCTTTCGACTCTCTCTTGCTTCTCGGCTAGCATTCTCCCATTCAATGAAAGAAGTAAATACATGTATGTGGTACTGTACTCTAACGATTTGAACGTAGGATACTGGCACAGAAATTCCAAAATAAAGCCAGAATAAAGTTTAAAAGACGTCACCGGTACTGGACGCGTTAATAAAATTGTTTATCCTAGCCGATTCACAAGTTGTGCCACCAAATTTTTGTACTATCGCTTGTTTTTCACCCACAATAATCGCCTTAACCGTACTTTACTACCGTATGCATCACATAGTGATTTTCTGCACTCAAACACGATATATTTTGGAACGTCACAAAATAACTATATAGCTACTATATACTGTACGTTTGTAATACGAAAACACACTTATTTGTTTTAGTTTTCGAAGGTTCATAAAAATATTTTCTAACAGCAATATTGGAATATACTGTACTGTGTATATATATAATTTAAAATGGTAATTTTCTGCTCATATACAGTAATAGGGCCGTCGGGTGGAAAATATTAACTCTCGGTCTGTTTTTGACCATACATACAAGTTTAAAGACCATTTTGTCCACAGAGAATGTTAGTCTCGCATCCTAAATGGCGGCAGGGCTGCATTTGTTTTCAATTTTTTTTTAGTTTTTAGATCGGACTGAAGTACTGTACTTGATCCAACATAGTTCTAGGTCTACTCCTACGCGCCATAAGAATAATATTTTATACACTTTATTATACATACATAAAACGAGGAAAGGGTATTTTATTAGTTTCAGTTATAGGCTAAAAATAACCCGTCCGTGCATATCGGTAATTGAACAGACAGTTTTAAGAATATTTTCAGTGACAACCTAGAATTTTGAAGAGTGCACTAAATAGTATTTTTTATGTTGTTGTTGTTGCTGTTCCCCAAGCTGCCTGGCCGAACAGCCCCAAGGCCCCAAGCAAGACCAAGGTCATAACCGAGCGCCCCCTCAGAACCCTCCCTGCCTACCACAATAAAGCATGGGTGACCGAAGCCACTCCATGGCGGGGAGCTGAGGAGGGTGCGGAAACGCCCGGGAAACCAAAGCCCCACCCAGGGCCCTGTGCCCCTCGGCAATTATGAAGAGAAAGTTGAGGGGCAAAGGAAAAATGTAACACTTTGACACTTGTGACACTCCCAATCTTGGTAGATTGGGAGGTCAATCCACGGAAGAGATGCCGTCACTTGAGATTTAGAAAATATATAAGTAAAAGGAACAGTCAGATTAAGCTATGGGTATGGCAGAGATCGCTCAGTTCTCACTCTGATAGACCAGCCCATTACCACATGACTAGAACCCAATCCTCTCAGCATCAGCTAGGAAAGGCCCTAGAAAGCCGCCTTTGGCGGGGGGATAGCTCCCCTATTTCAACCCCTTTCGGGGTTGGGCACCCGCCCTATTTTTTATGTTATTTCCATCGGTATCATCAAAATTAATGTCCCATGAATATTTGATTTTTGTTTTAAATCGGTTGTTGCTTCTTCATATTTTGCAATTATTTGCCTTTGCCGAATTGATGCCAATCCTGACCATGACAAGAATGCCTCTCCCCCTGAAGGGAAAGGCGTATGCCTCATGTGTTAGAAGTGCAATGACGTATGCCTCAGAAACATGGGCCGTTAAAGTAGAGGATGTCAACAGAATGGAGCATAATGAGATGAGAATGGTGAGATGGATGTGTGGGGCCAGGCTACAGGATAGAATAACAAGTGATGAGCTGAGGAGACGTTTAGGTATAAAGAGTATTAGCAAGGTGATGCGTACAAGTAGACTGGGATGGTATGGACATGTGGAGAGAATGGATGAACAAAATTGGGTGAAAAAATGCAGGTCTGTGATTGTGGAGGGAGCTGCACCAAGGGGTGGACCGAGGAAGACCTGAGATCGGACTATACGCGCCGATCTCAAATCCAAGAACTTGACAAGTGAAGCAGCCCTTAACAGGATTGCCTGGAACGCCGCCATTAGGAGAGAGACTGAAACTGCACTTATGTGTGGAACACTCGGTCTTAAAATTTTATGTATGTATGTATGTATGTATTCATTAAAAGTCGGCCAAAGCTCTTAAATACTAACCTCTAGACCTGATCACTTTGTAAGGAGAACTCCAAAGAAAAAATGAGCTACCGTATGCAGCGTTGGGAACTTCTCACCGAGACGCTATGAACTCCATGTCATAGCGTCTCGGTGAGAAGTTCCCAACGCTGCATACGGTAGGTCATTTTTTCTTTGGAGTTCTCCTTACAAAGTGATCAGGTCTAGAGGTTAGTATTGAAGAGGTTTGGCCGACTTTTAATGAATACCTGTACACTATAGCGTTTCCAGTATTTATTATCTGTGTTTTATGTTTATCGAAAGTCTGTACAGCCATTCTTGACTTCATAAATTAGTGAACAAAATTAACTCTGCTTCAAAATTCCTCACTTCCGATCGTCTGTGACACACGGATATAGTTGCAGGCAGAGGTACCAACCCTATTGAGTTGTACACACCTGATGATCAGCGTAGGGGTGCAGATACTTTTTTGACCGACTGTACATACATAAATCCAGAATACGATGAAAATAATAATGGCGGTGAAGGGGTTAAGTGAGGAATTTCTGTTTTGTGTATTATGTTTAATATTTTGTTTTGCTAAATATATTTTGTTCCACATACCTGTACCTGTACTGTATTGACTTTGATTAGTTGTTTTTTGTCTTTATATTGTGTCGTCCCAGTTTTGGATGATATTAAAATTGGCTACTGACTAACTTTAGGAATAAAATGCAAGTTGTTACATATATTTTCTTTTCTTTTCAGGTCAAGTGTTCCCATGAAGTAGCAACAATCTGTTGGCTGTTGCCAACAGTATGGCTGCCTGGTCCCGGCCTCTACTGCTTTAAGAAATGTAAGTACTGTATATTCATAATAGTTTTGTTTTTGGTTGCTTAGTTTATCATAATGTATGTTCCATCAATTGCATCTATTCAATCAACTTCCAGTTACTTAAGCAGTTGACTTGTGTTGATGCTTTTAATAAAGCAGTGAAGTCGCACTTATTTCTGAAGGCTTATGATACTGCGGATCATAGAGTTACTGTACTGATGACTATAAACATATATTTTGTGTTTGAAAAATTGAAGTTAATGCGAGCGCTCGTGAATCATCTTTGAGAATTGGCGCTCGTACAGTACAGTACCAGCCTATTATTATTATTATTATTATTATTATTATTATTATTATTATTATTATTATTATTATTATTATTATCTACAGTTGTTGGCTTTGTTGTACTTTGTTGTGTACGGTGGCACTAATAAGTCATGTCCCAGCTGTCATTACGTTTGGCTCGCTCTGTGCTGTATTAATGTCTGTCAGATGTTGAATAGGGTGGGTAAGTGTAGGAACATGTTTGTATATATCACTCGATATGAAGAAATGAAGCTTAGATGTTGCTGATACGAATTATTGATCAAAATATACTTGGTGCCCAGACATGACTTATTAGCACCACTGTACTTTGTTGTGTACTATTATGCATTTCTATGGTTGGTGTTTACTTGTGAATATTTTGATTGTATTGTTCTTTGCTTGGGTACTTTATATATTGGTTAGACACTTGTGGTTTTCAGTATGGCTTGATTTGAGTAGTTTGCTTTGTCATTGGAACTCTCTCCCAGAATCAGTATTTCCCTGTTCTTATGACTTGAATTGCTCCGTGTGTGCTGGTATTTTGGTTCGAACATCCCTTGATTTTGGCCCTGTCACTCTTTCAACTCTGGGGGAAGACACTCGCTACAGGCAGTTTTGCTTTTTGTCTCCCTCACTCACATAGAAAAAAACAAATAGGTTTTGCTTGTGTATATATTTGATAAGCTTTTGTTTGCTTGAATAGTTACTTTGATATTTTCTCTACTTGTGAAATGCCTGTGTTGTTGCTCCCTTTTCTTTGCTTGTCAGTTTGTTTTTATCAATTGTTTTGTTTGGATATTATGTTAGTTTCCTGAATGTTTAGCGTTCTGTTGCTTTTGTTGCTTATCTTATATAGTTTGCTTAACCCCTTCATGATTGACACATCTTGACAGTACAGTAACTTGGCTATCATTGTGCATTGTTTTTGTCTGTTAACCCTTTGAGTACCAGAAGTAACTTGGGTATCATTTTGCATTGTTTTTGTCCGTTAACCCTTTGAGTACCAGCGATGTGTGATATATTTGTATTGTGGCTATATTTTGACGATTGGTGGTTAAAAGGGTTGGTTGAGATATTGAAGCCTTATTTTTTGGCTAGAGGTCCTTCCTAAGGTGAATAAAATAGTCTTGCTGTCAGAAGATTATAAAAAGGACCTCTCTGGTATTGAATGAGTTGATGTTGCTTATTTTAATGTGAGAGTTGCTTATCTGTTATGCGCAGTGATTTTGATTTGATCTTTTGTCTTTATATTGTCTCGTCTCAGTTTGTTTATTTTGCAAGTTTAGGTCTATTGGTTTGGATATTCGCTTTACTTCATTTCTCATTAAAAACAAAAATTAGGTTGGTCATTATTGTTTGTGCATTTAGTTGTCTTGAGCATCCAGTCATTAGATACCTGTTGATGCTTGATTTCACTTTAAATTTGTTGCTCAAGCATAGCTTCCACAATGTTGAGAAGTTCTTTTGATTATGGTAATATTTGTCTGATGAAAGATAGGCTATATAATTTATTTGTTTCCATATAGCAATTTTGCCTTTGTCCCAGTTTTGGTTTGCTTAGTTTGAAATTTTAATTTATTGATGAAACATTGCCTAGCAATAATAGGTATGGCATATTTACTTAGGTCCTTACTATGTTGTATTTCTCAGTACCAATAATTTTAGACTTTTTTTTATTTGTATAATTACTATCAGTATATACTCAGGCAGTCTCTAAGCCACTCAGACATTTATATTCTTGTCAAGTCCATGATTATTTATATGCATCAGTCACTTGAACCAGTTGACCATTGTATCCATGAAGTCCAATGTGTAGTCCAAATTTTGGTTTGTTTATTTTGAAAGTTTTAAATTATAATTTGGCAAAGCCAAATGTTACAAGGTTTATGGAGAAACCTAAGTATACCAAGTCAATTTTATTAGTAACAATAAGTTTTAAAAGTTTATAATGGTCATGTAAAAAACATCCAGTACCCAAATAAATTAAAGTACAATCTTTTAGTAATTTCAGTTTCCAGTTATTTTGTCCTTATATCGTCTTTGGAAGTTTTAAATTTTAATTTGTCATGTCCAATGACTTTAGTTAATGCTGCTTTATAAAGTTATATCAAGAGTTGTATAGTAATCAATTGAAAGTATCATTGTCACCGATGCTTTAAAATTAAATTTTAGTGATATTACTAAAGTATTGAAAGCGATCAAATGTTATCTATTTAAAACGGCATATACTTTAGTTGTTGATAATCCTAATGTTTGTAAGTGATGGAACTAGTTGAGTCACATATAACAGTTGTGTAATATTTGGAAATACAGTAAAAGTGTTGAATACCATAATATCTTTGTTTTATTATAATACATGTTGTTGTTTCTCCCCAAGGCCCCGAGCAAGGCCATAATACATGTAATAGGATACAGTTCACCTTAGGTTCATACCAAAGGCTGGACTCTGAATCCCATTCAGTAAAGTAAGAGTATTTTGTTAAAACAATGAATGGAATTTAGAATTCAGTTAGCTTTGTCACTTTGCAAAATGTTGCCAGTCAGAGCTCCGAACATATCAGAACTGTTGACATGCCAAAGGCCAAACCACCAAATTTTTTCAAAGTCCAGTCATAGACTGGACTCAGGATTTTTTTTAATTAGTTTGGATTTTGGAAAATTCAGTTCAGATATGTTCGGCAAAATTTTTCAGTGGAACTTCTACAAATTTCAGTGGTGTAAACTTGGGAAAACATAGTCTGATGAGAACTAGACTTGTGAAATGTTCCACAGTTTACAACACTGAAATTTTGCTAAGTTCCACTGGACTTATGAAAAATTTCAGTCACCCCCAGAAATTTGCTAAGTCCAGCCTCAGAGGCTGGACTTTGAAAAATACTGGGGGAAATCAGTGACAAGTCTAAGGGGTGAAACCCAAACATTTTGCACAGTGAAAACTTTTCTATCTCTAGATTCTTGCTGGCAATTTGTGGAGTCTTGTCATTGGCTCAATTAACCCTTTCACTACTTATTCTGGCTAACCTCAAAAGATTTTAATCAGCTTCGGAAAGCGGTCCCGATTAAAATCATCTGAGGCTAGCCAGATATAGTGACAGTACCAAAAGGGTTAATAGAGCTCATGACAAGCATGGGCTATGGAGGTTAAGTTTGAAATGCACTAAGAACACGTGCAACCCAGAAAAAACATTACACAACCAAAGACTGTCAGAGAAACATTACTTACCATCTTAAGAGACTTTAAGACCAGACAAATAATGAGGGCTCTGAACTTTATCATTATGCTTCTAGAACATTCAACCACATAACTTAAAAATAACTTTGGTTTAGCACTTTCAGTAATGATGGTTGAACATATCCAGAGTTCATAATGATCGTTGTCAAACTGTTCATTCTAGGTTGCTAAACTTTATATCATGAGTGTGCAGTATATAAATATGGTCAACTATCACATAACAGCCAAAGAAACTTTTAATGATTTATAAAAAGTCCGTAAACAAATCTTAGTAAAATATCTGTATATGGTAACAAATTTATTACTTTTATTATGCATGTTATTTATGAAAATAATATTACTTTCTTTGCATGTTAAGTGATATTTTCACTTACCATGCAAACAAAGTATGTATTTTCATAAATGGCATATGCATCTTAAAATAATATAATTTTACTAATTTAAATACTTTAAATCGACCAGCTATTTTGAAATCTTTAAGGTATTTTGGCAGATTTTTTCAGTCAGTGATAGACAAACCAACATTTAAATATGCAAACCCAAGATATAAAGTTTTAAACCTACATAAATGCAGCCAAACCATTGCTTACATGATACAGTACACTCTTAAGCAAAAATAAGTACACCAATGGAATCATGAACCTTTAACCCTCTCATAAAAGAATAAGTCATGCTGGCTTAAGGAGAAATTGTATGCACTTCAGGAAAACCTCTAGGAATAATAAAGTATAAAACTCCATTAGACCCAGATCCTTCCAAAGCTTAATAAAATCATCCAATAGCCAGAAATAACAAGTCATGCTGGCTAAGAGAAATTCTATGGACTTAAGGAATAATTAAGAGCATAAATGCCAAAATAATTCCAAAGCAACATAAAATAATAAAATATCCAGAATTAACTTACTCATTTATCAAGGGGCTGATAATCACTTGCAGTAAATATATAAAGGCCAAAATTCTAAACCAATTCAAATATGATGCACTTTGGGAATATTGGCTAGCATTCAATTATATTCAGCTTAGGAAGTACCATATCAATCTCAAGGGTTAATACATTACTATTACCCCGCTCATTGCTAAAGTCTTCCTAAGCTGCATATAAGTCAGGTAACCAAATTAACTTAGTGGTTCATATTCCTCAATGGGTTAACTAAAAAGGCTAAAGTAAATAAACTGTATTACCACACCTATTTTCCTGGTCAACTCTTCCAAAGTTATATAAATCTCAGTGATTACCCATTATTAATCTTAGTGGCAAAGATATCTGGCTTAATTATAATAGAAGTCTTATAATTGCCCAATATTCTTTACCATTAACATCAATAAACGGGAATCAAGCATGGGATTTTCATAATTTGGGAAGAGTCAGCCAGGGAATAGGATACAAAAATGTCAGACCATTTCTTCTAGCCTTTTAGAGTTTCAAGAAGGTTGGCCTATCATATTAAAATACAGAACCAATTTGTAAGCAGTCCATTTTCTATGCAATATCAATATAAATACCAACACAAAAATCAAGGGACATTAATATATATCAATATGCACAAGTACATTTCCATAAATATTTAATCTGTTAGATTTCAGTGGGCATTTTCTAATAATATAACTCGTTAAAACACTGCATACAAATCTTATGCTGTATCCTTAATTACTTTTTCTCCAATAGGTTCTATAGATTCCATAGCATGTACTTATTTATGGCTAAAGAGTATCTCAACGGAATAAATTTTAGAATGTGCAAACTCTTAGTGATGTCAAGTAGACAGTCCTTGACAACATCTACTAAAGTATCTGGAGTAAAATAATTTCTACTTCATATATTTTAATTTTTGTATATTTATTAAAGATTATTTTAAGTATCGATTTGTTTAAGTCCCCGATAATCAGGACACCCACCCTACCCCAGCTCTTGAGCAAGGAGTGTATGGTGGTAAAAACGTAATAATTTTGAAAGCATATATAATATTCCTCTTAAATATATCATGAATTACATTGCCTTCATAAATCAATACTGAATTAGTCTTCAAACATATACAAAATAATGCACATTCTAAAACATCATTCCATTAAAGATTTCATTACTGTATTATGCAGTTGTAGAAAAATATGCATAGCTTCTATATCCAGTATTAATAAAGACAACTTTGAGTCGACATAATAGAAAAATGACAAAACTTTTAAATATTGCAAAATTTCTAGTACTTCTATTTTATTTTTATTTTTTTAGGAAAATTGGGATTGGGCCAGAGTATATAGATAGAATTTTTCCTGCTCTGTCTCACGTTGGCCAACCCCACCTATGGGGTATGTGCCGGAGTATATACAAATTCCCAAATTAATTACTTTAAATGCAAAGTATTTTGACAAACACTAAGATTTAATTAAATTTCAATTTGGGCTCTGTCTCAAGTCTGCCAACCCCAGCTATGGGGTATGTGCCTGAGTATATACATAAATCCCCAATTTCATTACTTTAAATTTTTCAGTCTTTGGACAAATGCTCAAATATTCCTAAAATTATATTTATTTAAATTTTAAACTCCCTGTGCGGGCTCAGTTTCAAGTCCGCAAACCCAAACTATGGGGTGTATACATTTAATTACTTTAATTTCAAAGTCTATTTTGCAAGCAATATTGGGTTATAAATTTCTTTCTATTGAAGTCTCAAGTTGTCAATATTAAAACTCAATCAGAATAATTATGAATCATCTACAACTGCATCTCAAAAAGTAAACTTTAATAATCTACACAAACAGAACTTGCACCTTAAACTTTCAGTATACAATTAGTTCCTTTATTCTGGCTAATAGATTATTTATGCAGCTTAGGTAGGCCCTGTGAGAGTCCGAAGGTTGATCTAGTCATTGCCCTTTACACTCTCAAAGGTCCCTCTTAAACTGCTCAAATTTGTCAAAAAGCCAGAATATGGACAAATATATTGCATTCCAAAAGGATTAATACACCATGGGGTTAGTGACATTTTTAGCTCCATGTTAAACAGGCAAATAAATACATAAATCATAAATATAACCAATAAGCCCTTTACAAATGTAGTAATTCTATAAAACTATGTATGAACTAAACCTATACCAATTGTACTAATCATTCAATAAAACTATGAACTCACTAAAAGCCTATTAATTATACCTAATGTAGTAGTAATTCTATAAAACTATGAACTAAAAGCCTATTAATTATACCTATAACTAAAATCTAACTTTCATACTGTGACCAAGGCATCACTATCTCAATCAGTCTTCCCTAGTAACATAAAACAATCCTTATTACCATATAGTACAGTACTGTATTAACCCCTTCAGACTCATATGACGCAGAGGTTGCCAGATTAGCAATAAGAAATAGAGTTCTCTCACTCTTATAATTACCTCTCCAAAATTAGTTTTCTGCCCACAGCTAACTCAAAGACAGCTGCAGAGGTTGAAGTAACTAAACTAAAGGTTTGTAAATACCCCTGATGGTAATAAAGGCTTTAAAGTATCCCTAATAGGCTTAAAATTGCGTCATATGTTGGAGAGGGTTAATAACAACTCTTCTCATAAGCTATAACCAAGTTTCAGCCATAAGCAAAAATAACAAATGTAACCTTCAGATTCAAAGTATTTTAACCCTTCCTACCCGGGCTACCTTAGGTAAGGACAGCTCGACAGAAGGGCCGCTACCCGGCCATCCTTACCTAAGACGGCAGCTTAATAGCCTAATTAAGCTAGGTCTGAACGCCGTGCGTACGACTTATGTCAACAAACCCAAGCGTTGCGTCACCGCACCTCCGAAAACAAGAAGACTCTTCAATGTTATTGTTCTGACGTCAGACGAAACTAGTGTCTGAAAAGCCCCCATATTGGCAACATCTCTGCAATATTTGCTCTACTGAAATAGTCATCACAACTGAACCAGTCGACTTACAGAGCTCTACTCAACGCCAAAATACAGATTGAAAACCGCACTACGATTATAGATGAGTGGGAAAGTTCTAGCAGTGAAAATAAACATAAATACGGTAGCCTAGGCCTAGACGTTTTTCAGCCATTTCGCCTGGGTACGGGCGACCGTCCTTAGGTAAGACAGGCCGGGTAGGAAGGGTTAAAGATATATATACCGTAAAATTTATAACTTTCAATCCTCCCTCCTAAATACAGCTATATATCCCATATATGTACAGTATTCCCAATGACCAATTAGAGTTTACAGAAATCTACAATAATCTGACTACAAATTTACTTTCAGATAACTGGTACTGTACTAGAGAGTAATAGAAGCTAATATTTCTAGCATTTGGGAAGAGTCAGCCAGGGTATCTTATTTTATAGGCAAATTCCTCAGAGCATCAGTCATATTTTCAGCCCAAATTATATAGATTACACTAGTCTTCCACTTCACTGGACTTCATATAAATGACCAACAGTTACTTTCTTCAGGCTAACATTTGTTATTGAATTCTTAGCCTTCCAGCCTATTAAACTAATTTTCAGAATGTATAGACCATTAATCCACTTTACTCAGCTTAGGAATGATCTAAAGTTATAAATGGACAATTATGGTTTGCTTCCATTCCCGTAGTATTTTTTAATTATTTCAGGTAATTTACTCATTACACCACTAGGTAAATCTTTTACTTATACATTTAATTTATAATTTAAAAGTTCTATACAAACACTTCACTTAGGGATACTGCATTTGCAACTATAATATATAGTACTGTATATTCTTTAAGAGAGTACCGGATCAAATAAAAAAATTGACTGCAAACTTATTTCAGTTATTTGCCATTAGTCTCACAAACTAGAATTGAGTTTCACTTATGCCAAAATTGCTCTTGCTTTATAATATTTAAAACTTTATTGCTAATTGCTATTTTGACAAGTACTTGGTCTTTATATAGTCATTTGTGTTTTGGTTTCTTTTGCAAGTTTTACTTTCAAATTAGCTGCCAGACTAATTAAAAAACCCATTAAAGACTACAGTATATAGAACCAATCATTATCAGATCTTTTACCAAACTTATTCCTAGCATAGTTTACTATTTATAACTAGTCACTACTACAACTAGGTACTTCGATTTTCAGCCTAACCCTATCCATTGAACAATACAGCATATCAAAATGTATAAAGGGCTTATATGGTATAGATACCATCACATCTCATTTTTTTTATTTACCAATGGAGCAAAATTTTTTAAAAACTTACAATAGTGCATTAAAATCAGCGTCGGTAAAATAAATTATGTTAAAGCTTGGATACTGCAGATAAATTCCTTTCCTTAACTTAGGAGAGTTAACGAAAGTAACTCTAATCAGTAACCAAAGCTCTCCCATTCACTTTTACCTTGCCAAGTTCGGTTTGTATAAATTTACTCCGTTAGCAATGTTTACAGAACCCTTACAAACTTAAAATATTTCCAAAACACCAGGATGGAAATTCTTTAAAAGTTAATAAACACCTTCAGGGTTAGGAAGCGTTCAGTTTATTCGACCATTAAATGCTTTTATTCAGCTTAGGAAGGATCTATGGATTCACATTTTTTCACCAACCAACTTTACTCTAAACTCAATGAAAAATACACGAGACACTCCAAGGACTCGACCAAGGATATTACTAAAGTAAATTTAATGAAAAATACTGTACATGTGGCACCCCAAGGACTCTAAACCTGGGAGACACAGAAATTCTGCACGTTTATGCATTACGCTATCAAGACCGTTAAAGAATTATGCACAAGGCTACGATATATTGGGTAGATTTGAGTTGCCAAAGACCTTCCTAAAACACAGAAATTATGTAAAGATCTAATAAACTTTATGCGCATCTTAATACCGAGGGAGCCAAGACTCTCCAAACATTGCTTCCGAAGGAATATAAATGATACCAGTGGAACAATTAATACCCCGAAGCTAAGCCTACATAAACAAACTCTCGCGCTCTCCGTTCATCCCTATATCCCGGGCACCTCGGGGGCAGGACCCGACGTTCGGAATCACTACTTATTGACAACCTTGTTGCGTACTAGCAGGAGACTTATGAATGACCTTACTAGTTTTCAGGCTGCAGTCGTGGGCCCGGAATATACTCAAAAAACAAATAAAATAAAAGTTCTACAGCTAAAAACATTAAATTTAAAGTTACCCTTCCTAGCATAATCCCACCCCCACCCTCCCAGAATATACTAACAAAACAATACAAATAAGAGTAATAAATCTAATAAGTACCACCCCATTTAAATAAAAATTATAAATCTAATAAGTACCACCCCATTCTTATCAATTACAAACTCATATTTACTTTAATAAACCGATGGTCCTCCCGGGATTGGAACCCGGGACACCACACCCAGAACATAAGCACCTTAAGCCATTACACCAACAACTTTACTTCTAAACTCAATGAAATCAAGAAAAACATGTGGCACTCCAAGGACTCTAACCTAGGATACTCACACCAAAATTATATTTAATTTTGAAGTTTCATCCCCCCACCCAAAAACCATCTCCCCCGCCCGAGAGGTATGCTCCGCGGTTCCAATATTCAATATGTGAACTAACTTACTGCATTCAATCCCCATTTTAGGGTAGCAGTACTGTACAAGGGGCAGATCCCTTCTGTCACTCCTCCATTCACATTCCAGATAAGTAGATAGGTTACGGGATTACATTTTTGGCAAGATTCGGATATTATCTCTAATAACTTTAATTTTACTTTCATCACAGCTAACCATAGACAGTTTTATTAAGCTTAGGAAAGATCAGTACGAATCAAATACTCTTCGATGCCATACACCCTTCATAAACTTTATAAAATTGAAAGAAAACTACAATAAAGCAGGAATTAAAGTCTGGATTTAAATTTAGTGAACACTTTTCTATAAATTTGTGATAACCGTTCACTGAAATCCCGATCATCAGGGCACCCACCCTAGCCCAGCTATTTAGCAGGGAGTGTATGGTGCTAAAAACTGCATCAAGTTAAATACTAATCAAACCGTTAAAAAAGATGGTTAAACATTATGACATTTGCCCATTTTTTGTTTTTTTGGCAATTTTCATATTCTTCATACAATTTAGGAGAAACCGGCCTCTGGCCGAGCCATTTTTCTACCGAAAAATGCACAAATTTATTTTGAAAGTGTCTGAGGTCCAAGCAAAATTATAAATTCATATTTTTTAATCAACCAACATTAATTCTAAACTCAATGAAATTAGCAAATACACTTGTCACTCCAAGGATTCGAACCTAGGATACTCACCAAAATTCCGTGCATTTATGCATTACGCTATCAAGAAAATTAACATGAAAGGTCATACTTTAACCATTATGCCATCAAATCATGCCAAAATGTTAAAATCCATCGTAACCGTACCTATTCTTCCACCATTATCATACAGTTATATTAAGCATCCTAATATTGTTCACTAGTATCATTTTAAAGTTTACCCGGTAAGCATATCATTTGGCTACATTCATGTTTATAGAGGATATATCACATTAGGCTGGATTTGGAGATTGTAATGAAAATGGGGAGGGAGGGAGGGGATTCAGTGCACCATCATGGGACAGACCGTAACTTTCAACGTCAATAATCATATCCGCCGCGCTCCCTTCAAGGTCCGGTATTAATGGCGGATACTTTCTCTGACATGTAGCCTACTGGTGAAATAGACCCGTCTTCATAGGCACACTACTGTATATACCAAAATATTATAGTATGGATAATTTTCTATCAAAATATTGTACGAAGGGCACTTTTTAAGCTTGATTGAAGTCTAGAGCAAACTACATTTTGTCTATCGAAAAATGTAAAATATTTGTTTGTAAAGTTGGATTGAAAGTCTACAGAGCAAACCAAGATATTTTTTTATCTAAAACTACCCAAGGGTGCTGTATTTTAAGCTTGATTGAGGTCTAGAGAGCAAACAAAGTAATAACAAATAAATAATCAATTAAATACGCCGCTCTATAGATAATATTTCTTATATTTTATTTTAACCCCTGTGAGTCTTGTTAAACAAACTTTTAATTAATTTTAGCAAGAGTTTCTTCCACAGCGATTTTGAAGTTATTTTGACTGTCAAGTTTTGGTTTGTTTACTTTGCAGTTTTAAATTTTAATAAGCCAATAAATAAGCCGTTCTATAGCTATTAATAATAATAATAAATACAATGGGGAAGGTGACCGAGTATAGATAAAGATTAAGTACTGTGGGATCAGGTATTTTACTTTTAATTGTTAATTTGCTAATGCAATGGCGAACATTTAGGTAACCAATTTTAAAGCAATATATTCTAATTCAGTGCACGCTCATTTTATTTCATTATTTTATAGGTTTGTAGTTTTAAGTTTAATTTCCGATTAATTTTAATGCGTTTTACCACATATAAGGTGGAGTTTCTATTAGTTTAAATTTTAAAGTTATATTAATTTGAACAGTAACTGTTAAAGTTTTATATGTACAATTTACTTGCTAATGCAATACCGAAGATTTAAAAGGAACATTGTAATTCAGTCCAGTCATTTTATTTCACATTAGAAGTTTGTGGTTTTCAAAGTTTAAATTCCGATAATTTTAAATAAATTTTACAAATTTTTGTTAGTGCGCTTCGATAATTTTAGATTTTAAAGCGTTATTTTTATTAATATGAACAGTACTTCGTTTTAGAGTTAGGCTATATATTTTAATTGCTGTACAAAGTATCCATACTTAAAAACTTTGTTGGATTACCCACTTTAGATAGAGATTAATTATATTGTCGACTTTTACTTTGCCAGAAAACAAGTCCAATTCTATACAAAACTATCCAGCAATTTTAATATTACTTTAGTGCACATTTACTCTTAATTTCATATATATTTATACTTTTAATTTCCCTATTTATATTTAGCGTTATTCCTTCCTATAGCGATTTCTATTACTCATTTTGACTAATTTGAATTTGTCCCAGTTTTAGTTTGATTATTTTAAAAGTTTTAAAATGAATTATCTATATTTATCTATACAGTATTATTACTTAGTTTATTAAGGGGGAGGAGGGGAGGGTGGAGCGGATCATTCTTAACCAACAGTCAGACTAATTTCAACAAGGGCCGTTAATTTACAACCAACAAATCCAACACAACATAATATATCCTATCTAAAACTCTAACCTTAGTGACAGAAGCGACGTGTAGATTGGAGAGAGTAGCGACGTTTATCTTCAGACGTTGATTTGGCGAAGGTTCTTATCTTGAGACGATGAGCTGGAGATAATCTTGAGAAGTTGGGAAGGTCTTGGTCGGCTGTACGATCCTTGTGCTGTGAAGCGTAGACAAACACGTTAGTGGATTGCATGGTATACAGATGTGGATATACATGCATAACATTTTAAGACCGAATGCTCCACACATACGTGCAGTTTCAGTCGCGTTCCAGGCAACCCTGTTTAGGGTTGCTTCACTTTTCAAGGTTTTGGATTTGAGATCGCCACTTATAGTCCGATCATAAGTTTTGTGTCCAAAACATAATTTCCGATAAATTTAAATGATTTTTTTTTTCACAGATTTTGTATAGGGCGTTTTGATAATTGATTTTAAAGTTTCTTAAAATTAAAACATACCTCAAGTTACCGTTCAAATTACAAACAAAACTTTTATACTATAAAATATTTATTTTCAATAAAAGTGACCCATAATTCTTTACCATCAACATCTACAGCTCAACAAGTCAAATTATACCGGTAGCTATAATAACCTATACCGGATTCCACACAACTATGCTGAACATCTTCAACATTAACCTCTAGCCTATAATTATAAGATTTCCAAACCATCAGCCAGGGAATGGGTAGAAATTTACAGCTCATTTGCTCTAGTCCTTTTTGAATTAAAGACAATATAACCCCATACAATTAAAGACAATATAACCCCATACAATTAAAGAAAATTATAACCCCATACAATTAAATATATAATAGATAGAAGGGGAACTGGATAGATAAAACAATGTCTAGCCTACCTATATAATAAACAGGCTATAGATTACTATTATTATAACACTAAATATTATCTACCGACGGTTTTTTTCCGCGTTTTATTAAGTGGACTCCTTCCTCCCTCATGAATAGCCCCCATTACTTTGGCAATTTTAAGACCTTTTACCCCATATTCAATATTAGGACTCATTGTGCCATTTATCCAGCTTTCCTGCTGGCCAATAGGGACTCATAGAGGGAACCGCCCATATGTCCATACAAATGTTTTAAAAAAACATTTACAGGGAGTCTTGGGGTATATTTTTAAGTATCAAGGTCTAGGGAGCAAACTATATTTAAATTTTAAAATTTTCAAAATAAACAAACTAAAACTGGGACAACACAAGATACCGGCAGAACTAATCAAATATTAATCAAACTTTAAATGAATACTTTCACTGAAACTTCCCATTTTACATTAAAAAATGCAACTATATTTACAATAGAGTATGTACAGTTGTCCACATAACTTCTGCCTACATTACATTTTATAACACTAAATACTATCTACTCAACTCTCAGGTCAACCTTTTTTTCAGTTTTATTAAGTAGACTCTTTCCTTCCTCATGAATAGCCCCATTACTTTGGCAATTTTAAGACCTTTTACCCCATAGTCAATATTATGACTCTTTGTGCCATTTATCCAGCTTTTCTGCCGGCCAATAGACTCATTTACAGGGAACCGCCCTTATGTCAATACATTTTTTTTTTTTTACAAAGAGTGAGTATTTTTAAGCTTCAAGGTCTAGGGACCAAACTATATACACCTCTTCTTAAAGTATAAAATACATTAAAACTATTATTCCTTAAATTGTAAAATTTTCAAAATAAACTAACTAAAACTGGGACGACAAGATAAAGGTTGAAGAACTAATCAAATATTAGTCAAACTAAATTAATACTTTCACGGAAACTTCCCATATTACATTAAACAAAGAAACTATTTACAATACAGTATGTACAGTTGTCCAAATAACTTCTGGTCCTATGTCATCTTATACATTGAAATTTTATGTGCACATTAAGATTTATTATGCAGTACAGTAGTTAACTTGCTTGGGAAACAGATTAACTTGCTCATGTAGTAATGTACACCCTATGTGGTGGATTGTGTTCTTTTATTTAATAATTTTCATTTTAGTAAGCGTTGTTTCCACGTACCGGTAGCGATTTTGATAATTTAATTTGACTTTATATTGTCCTTGTCCCAATTTTGGTTTGTTTAGTTTGCAAGTTTTACATTTTAATTACTCAACTCCTTATTCATATTTTTTCACCAACCAACTTGTGGCACTCCAAGGATTCGAACCGAGGATACGCTCGCCAAAATTCCGCGTATTTATGCTATAAAGATGAATAGTAGGCCTATACTGATAATTTCTTTAATAATTCACTCCAACATCAAACACCTCTCAATGAAATTAATGAAAGCATGTGATCCACCGGGATTCGAACCCAGTTACCGCATTCAGATTTTAAACACTATCCATTACACCGTCAAGACTCAAAAAAATAACTAGGAATAACTTTGATGGACAACTGTACAAAGACTGCTAAACTAAAATAAACATACCTAACCAAATAGGCCTAGTAGTCTTTTAGGGAAGTAGTGGTAGTCGTTGTTGTTGTTCTTCCCCAAACAGTAGTCCATTGCAGAGAACATTAGTCCAGTCCTGTAGTAGTAGTAGTAGTAGTAGTAGTCCATTGAAGATAGTAGTCTTGTAGAGTACCGGTAGATGGTAGACTATCGTTGAATCCAGGTACCCTACTCCTAGGTCTGCTTGTGCTGTAATAAATGTACAACAAATATATTAGTTATATGGATTCCGTGCCATTTCCTAGCCTAAGATTTTATAGTCTAATTTGTTGTTATGTAGTAATTTACTGTACACCCTATGTGGTGGATTGAGTTTTTATTTCTAATTATTTTGCGCAAGCATTTTTTCACATAGCGATTTAGTCAAGTGCTTTTGTCTATCCAAATAGTGTGTAAATTACTACTCTATTCATGCACTCCTTTTACTATCATATTATAATTTAAAACTTGCAAAATAAACAAACCAAAACATATACGAACACTATCTATCTATATGCTCAGGCCCAATCCCCATTTTGGGGGTAGCCGACTCAAGACTGAGCAAGAACAGAGAAAACAAAAAAACAACGAATAAACACAGATAAAAAGCACAAACTCACACACATCCAAGTCACCCAGGAAAAGACCCAGAGACCAGGGTCACCAAGGTCGCTCCAGCACTCCCCCGACCACCCGGAGAGGTTCCGATCTCGGCAGGCAGACATGCAGCGGAGCCAAAGCCACAAGCCCTCCCACCACACTTCCAGGTGCACCCTTCATATTAATAGTCTCCCCGGGCCAGGCGCCTGATGGACTATTATCTAGTCCAACTTGCGCCCGACCCCTTACTCCTAATGGCCACGTGTTCACTCAACTATTCACAAGCATTCTCCATTCACTCCTGTCCACCACCACTTCCCCTGCCTGATCTATAGTCATTCCTCTTTCATCCAAAGCTTTTCTTTGAAACACAATAAAAAGAAAAAATAATCAAAATCATAACTAGAAACATAACTTATGTGGCTAACTGTACAAGGATCACCAAAGTTAAAATACCAAACTCATCAAAATACTAACCGATTAGTCCTGTAGAGTGGTAGAGTCCCACGTTCAGTCACCGAGCCTCAATACCATGCCCTACGCTGCATCCAAAAGTCTGGTCCCAGACGACAGGGCAGCAGTGTCTACCCACACAGGGCAGCAGCGTCCACCCACACAGGGCAGCAGCATCTACAATACAATTCTACAATATTTTAGTCAACTTAGGAAAGAGATCTTTCTCAAGCAGACTAAAGTATTGAGGTTAGCCAAAATCAAAGTTTTAACTCATGAAAGATTTATGGAACCAATCACAAGCATTGGCTAGTGAGAGGTTAAGTTTCAAATGCACTAAAGCCATAAAAGACCACTTACGCAACCACAATGCACAGTTAAGACAACCAAAGACCAGTCAGAGAAACATTACTTCCAATCTTTAAGACCAGACAAATAATGATTGTTCAGAACTTAGTCATTACAAACTTAGAACATTCAACCATCACTCAAAACAACTTAACCAATGAAACTAAAAGGTAAACTCTTAGAAACTTTGTTTACTCTTCCAGTAGGGATGATTGAAATTATCAATATTTGAATGACAATCAGTCACAGAAAATTCATTACTACCAATCTTAAGAAAATAAGACCAGACAAATAATGAAGCTCTGAACTGTCATTATGTTTCTACAACATTTAACCACATCACTAAAAAGAACTTGGCTACTACCAAAGGTGACTTTCATTCAGTAATGCACATCACTAAAAAGAACTTGGCTACTACCAAAGGTAGAGACTTTGATTCAGGTCTTTCAGTTAATGCACATCACTAAATGAAATTAGCTACACCAGAGGTAGAAACTTAGATTCAGCTCTTTCAGTAATAGTGATTGAAAATGTCTAGATTTCAGAATGATCTTGGGTTGTCACTGTTCATTCTAAGTTGCTAAACTTTATATCTTGAGTTGCAGTATTTAAATAGTTTAATTATCACGTAACAGCCAAAGAAACAATTTTTAAATAAGCAGTCAGTACTTAAATTATAGTAAGTAGATACACTTCTTTGTGTTGATTGAAGGGGTGTTTGGGCCGGACCATAAACCCTGCCACAGACCACCAAGGTGAGGGAATCCCAGGCGGTCGAGCTGACCAACAATATCTTCACGTGGTCGAGAACACAGTCACAGAGGTTGGAGTCCAGGCCAGTCACCGCAACAGGACGGGGAGGGTCAAGAAAGAACAGTGTGTTAAACTAATCATTTGGTTTGATGACTGGAATGTATAGGATTAGAAATTCATATCACCAACCCACCAATAAACTTCCAATTAAACCTAATGATTGAAATAAATTAAACTAATTACCATGAAAGGCCATTTTATCCCTTATGAAGATAATTCAAATTATATATCCCATTATCTTTCCATATACAACAAGACATTTATACTTGCCTTTCACTGTAGATCCCCGACACCACCACCGCCAGGGATCTGCGTCCACCACACACCATCAGCAGGGCTCTGCGTCCACCACACATCACCACCAGGGATCTGCGTCAATCACATCACCATCAGAGTCTGCCACACACCACCACCAGCAGGGCTCTGCATCTGTCACACACCACCACCAGCAGGGCTCTGCATCTGCCACACACCACCACCAGCAGGGCTCTGCATCTGCCACACACCACCACCAGCAGGGCTCTGCATCTGCCACACACCACCACCAGCAGGGCTCTGCATCTGCCACACACCACCACCAGCAGGGCTCTGCATCTGCCACACACCACCACCAGCAGGGCTCTGCATCTGCCACACACCACCACCAGCAGGGCTCTGCGTCTGCCACACACCACCACCAGCAGGGCTCTGCGTCAGCCACACACCACCACCAGCAGGGCTCTGCGTCAGCCACACACCACCACCAGCAGGGCTCTGCGTCCGCCACACACCACCACCAGCAGGGCTCTGCGTCCGCCACACACCACCACCAGCAGGGCTCTGCGTCTGCCACACACCACCACCAGCAGGGCTCTGCGTCCGCCACACACCACCACCAGAAGGGCTCTGCGTCCGCCACACACCACCACCACCAGCAGGGCTCTGCGTCCGCCACACACCACCACCAGCAGGGCTCTGCGTCTGCCACACACCACCACCAGCAGGGCTCTGCGTCTGCCACACACCACCACCAGCAGGGCTCTGCATCTGCCACACACCACCACCAGCAGGGCTCTGCATCTGCCACACACCACCACCAGCAGGGCTCTGTGTCTGCCACACACCACCACCAGCAGGGCTCTGCTTCTGCCACACACCACCACCAGCAGGGCTCTGCGTCTGCCACACACCACCACCAGCAGGGCTCTGCGTCTGCCACACACCACCACCAGCAGGGCTCTGCGTCTGCCACACACCACCACCAGCAGGGCTCTGCGTCCGCCACCACCAGCAGGGCTCTGCGTCCGCCACACACCACCACCAGCAGGGCTCTGCGTCCGCCACACACCACCACCAGCAGGGCTCTGCGTCCGCCACACACCACCACCAGCAGGGCTCTACGTCCGCCACACACCATAACCAGCAGGGCTCTGCATCTGCCACACACCACCACCACCACCAGGGCTCTGCGTCCGCCACACACCACCACCAGCAGGGCTCTACGTCCGCCACACACCATAACCAGCAGGGCTCTGCATATGCCACACACCACCACCACCAGCAGGGCTCTGCGTCTGCCACATCTCTAGGCCTAACGTCTCGCCACACCGCCTCTCAGGTCTCCCTCGGCACCACACATCTCTCAATTTCGACAGCCCACATCAGACCTGATTCAGCAGGTTTAGAAAACTTAGTGAAAATTGAAACTAAAGCCCCTTATTCCTGGATAAACGATCATGATCAGTGAAAATATAGTTCGGCCATATTCCTAGTCAGTCGGTAGGATACGCTAGTTTTAATGGCAACAAGAACTAAATTACTGTAACAACGCAGTACTGTATGAAATTGAACGCCAGTGACAGACCATTATAGAGTTTAGTAGTTATAATGCCATCAATAAGCAATTTCTTTTGAATATGTTTATGTGCTTTTATTGAAATTTGTTAGACCAGTTGCCATCCATTTGAAGAATAACGGTAGGAGAGGTACAACGTGGGTTTATTAAGTTTTGCAGACTAAATTTTTTAATAGGGTTGATTTGGCAGATTGGATGGCATTTTAGGATGTTTTAACCGAAACATTGCATTGGTACCAAATATCAATCTGCTTTAACCCTCTCACCACGGAAGGGCTCTTGAACGCCCATAAAAAAGCATATAACAGGTACCCGGATGGTCTCTTGAACGCCCAGTGGTTGAAAGCCTGTGAGCTTCGTGTGCGAGGCGTCGGTCCGACGCATGTAAACAACAGCCGGCTGGACCGTCGCCCCGCATCTCCGGCCACAAGAAGGAGAGCGTCGCTTGTTCGTGTGTGCCTGTATGTTGTTGTTAAGTATCGAAAAGTGGTGTAAAGTGGCTGTTTTGGCCATAAAGTTATCTCCAATGAAATAATCATCACAGCTCAACCAGTTGACTTAGAGAGCTCTACTTAATGCCATTCTACAGGTAAATAACACAGCTACGCTTGGGGATGCGCGGGAATGCGGGAAGCAGTCTGATTAACGAATATACGGTAGCCTAGCCTAGACGTTTTTCGGCCAAAACACCCGGGTTTCGAGGAATATATATATAATACATAGCCGGGGCTGGAGGGTTAAAAATGTATTCAATAGTTCTCAAGGTAAAAGGGACCTAGTGCAAACTACCAGAATAACCACTTCTGTACCGGCCAGATACATTTTGGTTCACCTACAGCCTACATGGAAATTTTATGAAGCAGTGATCAATTGACATGCCTAGCCTTTTCATTGGTAGATCCTTCCTAATCTGAGTAAAATCTAATATTTGAACTGGGAGTAGAGTAAGCATCCCCACACATACCGTATTCTTCTGGATGTTAAATGTGCAGTTTGCTTCGAGGGTTGAGTTTTCTCCAGATTACTACACAGGCGTCATCAGTCTCCTCTTTTAGTGTCTATTCAAGGGGGGTTTGAGCTGGACCAATAAACTCCGCCTCAGACCACAACAGGGAGGGAAACCGAGGCAGCCCAGCTGACCAAAGCCGCACAATCTTGTGGTTCAGATCACCGTCATGGAGGTTGGAGTCCAGGCCCCAGTCACCGCAACAGGGAGGATCAAGAAAGAACAGGGTTAAACTAATAATTTGGTTTGAAGACTGGAATGTATAGGATTATAAATTTATATCACCATCCCACAAATTAACTTTAAAATACTGTACTGTAAACTTAATGAACTCAATGAAACTTATTACCACGAAAGGCTATTATTTATACTTGCCTTTCACTGTAGAACAGAGATCCCAAAGAAGGGTCTGATAGAAGTGGAAGGGAGGGCACTGGAGCTTTTTTGTTTAAAGACTTTAATGACTAAGAGAAGGAATAAATGAAAATAACTGAAATAACATGGTTTTCACCACTATCACTTTCAAAGGCATAATTTGAACTATAAACTATATA
Organism: Paralithodes platypus; assembly: GCA_032716605.1. Lineage (NCBI taxonomy): Eukaryota > Metazoa > Arthropoda > Malacostraca > Decapoda > Lithodidae > Paralithodes > Paralithodes platypus. Next base: position 7,867,799 of record CM064572.1, read on the forward strand.
TATCTGATCCATGCTTCTACAATAATAAAGACTAATAAGAGCCATGGCATAGTCAGGCACGTCGGCTGCTGATCAAAGGGTCGGTGGATCGAGCCCGCATTGTCAAAATATTGGTAGGTCAACAAATTTAATGCATGGTTTACCAAAGAGAAAGAAATGGTGAAAGTTGCAAAAAAGTAAGCTGTAACAAAATATGCCAACAGAAACTACATTACCGTATAATTCATAATTATAATGCGAAACTTCAAAATAAACAAACCAAAACTGGGATGACAAGATAAACGCAATAGAACTAATCAAAATCGCTGTGGAAAACTCTTGAACGGAGGGGTGGTGAAGGGCGACTCTGTTAACATATTTGGAGTACTTTATAGAGTAGGGGGAAAGCAAAGATCTCAATGGGAATGAAGAGTTAGAATAAACAGGGTAGATCAGTCAAAACTAGCGTAACACACTGTACTGTATACATGGATGCAGCGATTCTATTTTTTCACCAACCAACTTCAATTAATGAAATCAACAAATACATGTGGCACTCCAAGGACTCAAACCTAGGATACTCACACCAAAATTCTGCGCATTTATACATTACGCTATAAAGACCGTTACAGAATATAGAGCGTGATTAACCCCTTCAAAACCATGACTTTATTTTAGTCTTACTGTACTCTGGTTACCATTAGACAATATTATTTAGTATGTTGTTGTTGTTGTTCCCCAAACTGCCTGGCCGAAAAAACCCAAGGCCCAGAGCAATTCCAAGGCCATAACCAAGCGCCCCCTCAGAAAAGCCTGGGTGACCGAAGCCACTCCATGGCGGGGAGCTGAGGAGGGTGCGGAAACGCCCAGGACACCAAAGCCCCACCCAGGGCCCTGTGCCCCTCGGCAATTATGAAGAGAAAGTTGAGAGGCAAGGGGAAAATGTGACTCTTTGGCTTCCAATCTTGGTAGATTGGGAGGTCAATCCACGGAAGAGACGCAGTCACTTGAGATCTAGAAAATATTTAAGTTAAAGGAACAGTCAGAGTAAGCTATGGGTATGGCAGAGATCGCTCAGTTCTCACTCTGATAGACCAGCCCATCACCACATGACTAGAACCCAATCCTCTCAGTATCAGCTAGGAAAGGCCCTAGAAAGCCACCTTTGGCGGGGGGGGGCACCCGCTTATTTAGTATGTAATCAGGAGTTCCTTTATTTCAGAATTTTATTTTGCTAGAGCCTTTTTTCCACATAGCAATTTTGTTTAGTTCTTTGGCCTTTATATTGTCTTGTGTATTTTGCAAGTTTTACCTGTACGACTCAAATGGGTAAATACAATCTCAATAAACTAGTAACAGATGCTCCTAAACTGAATAAAATATAATTTTAGCAAGAATCAAAGGTAAAATGTAGTCCTGGTGCCGAGGGGTTTAATGGGTATAAGAGCTACGCCGGAATAACAGCGGCTCGCTTGGTGTAGTGACTAGCGTCTCGGACTTCCAACCAGAAGGCCCGGGTTCGCGCCCACGCTCGGCGCATTAAAGATTTTTCACAAGCACGGAGTCGTTACCATCCCTCATGAGCAAAGGGATGGGGTAGTAGTACAGGACCCCAATGGAAATACGCCTAATCGGCCTTATTGAGCTATCCTTAGCTAGCTTAGCATGCGCTAGCTTTAAGAACTATTATTATTATTATGAACCGTGGAATATTTTTACATGCCTATATGCAGACTATGCCGTCCTGTTGGCGGAACAGGGTATGCAAAATTAGGAAGCTAAAGGTCAATGTAGGGAAATTTGAGAGAATCTACTTAAAGAATGCATGAACACAGAATTTTAAGGAAAATTCTAGATAAATAACAGAACACTTAACAGATATATTAAGTATTGCAACAGTTTTACAGTACTGGGCAAATATGGTAAAATAGAGAAAAAAAGGTAAGGGAGACTGATTTTGAGAACTAATTTATTCTTAAAGCAAAAATAGTTAATTAAACGTGACAAAAAACTGTGCTGCTCCTAACACTTATGGAAGCGAGAAATTTACAGGAAGTCTTCTCCAAACACAGCTGTGGAGATTAGATTTTTCAGAATGGTAGCCGCTGTGAATAGGCTAGAAGAGCCAAGTAATTGGTAAAAAGGAAGCTTTGGTCATTGAATGTGGGGTGGTCGAGTGGATAAAGAGAACTACTTAGGTGGTATGGTAATTCGTAGAGAATAGATGAAGACAGAATGCCAAGAAAGATATGGGAGAGTCTGGCGAGAGGAGCAGCTTGTTATGGGAAAAGTAGATAAATATTGTGGCACAGCCAGAGGAATCAACTGACAAATTAGCCTCTAGCAGTTTCGATCATGGCCAATCCTTTGGCGGGGGTTTGCAAGGGAGAAACTAGGCATTCAAGAGGGTTCTTCAGTTTGATCTGGTACAGTTTTTCACATACCTGGTCAACAGATTTTTAGCTTTAGTGTTAGACCTACTTTCAAACCGAAATTTATAAAACCAATTAAACCAATGAATAGGCTATAATCTTTTACGTAAAAGTTTTATCCACCAGAATATATTAGCTGCAGTACATAGTATACTACCTGCTAATAACTTTGATGCGGGAGATGCGTAACCAGCGATATATAAAAAGTTAGTGTTTGATCCCATATACTACAGACACTACATGGTAGGCTAAGGTTAGTCTTGTCCAAAATACTCAGGCCGCCTCTACGTACTAATGCCGTCTACTATACCATGTTCTAAGTAGGTAGGTGAGATAATGACACTAGGTTAAACAAATAAATACAAATTAAAAATGCATAAAAACTAAAAAAAAACTAAAAAAAAACTAAAAAAAAAAAGCATATGGGCTGTAAATAATTATCTACACACTTCCCTCCCTTTGACCCTCCCCAAATGGTAGATATATTAGCCCAATTACTCAATTTTTTTGTGAATTATAAGTTATTGATTTACCAAACTTATTTGGAACAGGGTATAGCTGGTAAGTGTTAGTATTATCCAACATACTAAGTGTTAGTCTTTACCCAAGATTAAATTTTTCCAGCAGACAGTAAATTGCTATATCCATCTTAATTACTTTGCTACAACAAAGAATTATGAAAACTTGACAATTTCATACAGAAACTATACTTTATTTTTCTATCATAACAAACTTATCTGCTAACCCGTGGAGCCCCGGCTAGTTTTGTAAGGCTTGTTCACCAGAACCCGGCCGGTTTTCAAAAAATGGTTTTATTCCAGAAACAATAGCGAATGGGTTAGGAATGAAGGAAAAACCACGAAAAACCGCTCAAAAAGCTTAAAGAATGGTCCTACAGAGCCCCCGAATACGTATTTTACAAGAGTAAAAAATTGAAGGCAATTACCCCAAAAAAACAGGTTATTGCGCGCTCACGCACGTGGACTTTGAGAGTTTTCAACCATCGGCACGGTTGCGTGGGATACGTACTCAGTTCCCATACAAATCTGAGCCCTCTCGAGTGGCTACACCTGAGGTTACGGTCGGAGCAATTAGGGTGACTCGTCAGACGCGTCGCTGGGGCTGTGCGTTACATACATCGCCGACGCGTCAGACGCGTCGCTGGTGCTGGACGGGTTAATGGATTAAATTTACTGTCAGCCGAAATGAACTCTACTACAGGTTTAGGTTAAGTAATGTGGTTAGGTTAGCAGCTTTCTCTATACTGTATATATCTTTGTACGCATCTACGGCAGGAATGGAATATGGACTGGTAATATACAAAGCACCTGATCTATTATGGTAGATAACATGGACCGCTTAAAACACTCAAAATGATTATGTAAAACTTGCAAAATAAAAAAACAAAAACTGTAAAAACACAAAAGAACTTTCAAAATCGCCATGTGGAAACCACGGCAAAAATGGGTGGGGGTAAAGAGGCGTGAAAAACATGGCGGACGGAAATTTTCGATCGACGCAAGATGCTCATATGAAAATACAGCATTCATAATTATAAAATAGAGTTCTTGTAGTACAGAGCTGGTTCTTTTAAAATTATAATCTATTATTTGCCGATATACTTATTTAAAATCTCTGAAAACTGTATCGATCCTTAAATTATATTTAAATAGAGCGTTATGTGAAGCAAAGATTTTGACCAGTCTGAGAGGACGGAACTGACTAAAACTTGCGCGCCACACTGACTAAAATATTCGGGAAAAATATTAAGTTTTGATCGTACATTGATGATATAGATACCATTGGAAAGCTAATGAAAATTCCTATAATGCCCTCGCTTACTATATATTAATTTTCCAAAAAAGTACCTGTCGTAATGGGGAAGGCAAATTCGGGCGGACTGAAGATATGCTTTCACCTATGGTGAAATTCCACATGATGATATTTATTATATACCGTCAATGGGGGTAAGTAGGCCTGCTGTTTTTAGGTATTGTGCAAGGCAATTTAATACAAATTGGATTTTTATTGATTTTATTGCCTACACATATAAGCTTAAACTATGGCTCTTTATGGTAGTAATATAGGTTGTTGTTGTTGTTGTTCCCCAAGCTGCCTGGCCGAACAGCCCCAAGGCCCCGAGCAATTCCAAGGCCATAACCGAGTGACCCCACAGAACCCTCCCCGCCGACCACAATAAAGCCTGGGTGACCGAAGCCACTCCATGGCGGGGAGCTGAGGAGGGTGCGGAAACGCCCGGGAAATCAAAGCCCCACCCAGGGCCCTGTGCCCCTCAGCAATTATGAAGGGAAAGCTGAGGGGCAAGGGAAAAATGTGACGCTTTGGCTTCCAATCTTGGTAGATTGGGAGGTCAATCCACGGAAGAGACGCCGTCACTTGAGATCTAGAAAATATATAAGTTAAAGGAACAGTCAGAGTAAGCTATGGGTATGGCAGAGATTGCTCAGCTCTCACTCTGATAGACCAGCCTATCACCACATGACATAATATAGGTTGTAAATGACTTTAGTAATAAGGCACATGAATTCAAACATGAGACCCACTTACCCCATGCTTTGGGGCAAGTGGGCAAAAACATGAAAACTTTGATAGAAAATAGTGAGATACCACATATGAAATTATGTAGATGCATATGACCAATTATGTAGATGCATATGACCAATTATGTAGATGCATATGACCAATTATGTAGATGCATATGACCAATTCACACAAACTCCAAAGACAATTGGGCCATAACAGACAAACTCATGAGTCCTCTATCAGGATAAACATGCCAATAAAGTACAGTCCCCTTCAACTTTGATCTGAGAGTGAGGGTTGAATGTTCTGTACGTTGTCTAGGGAATATTGAAGGGAACTGTACATTAGAAACAAAACTAGTACCGGTACCGTACTGGTGCCTTTAGATCAGCGAAACGTGTGGGCCCACTTGCCCCGGGTGATCTGTGGCCCTCCCTATTTACTCTAGAAGTAGAACTATTTGACACAATCTACCTAGTCAGAAATGTAGTTCACAGCCAACATTTCAGACAATTTGAGTTAATATTTCTTTCCTTACCAATTAAGTTTCTGTAATCGGAAAAACCCTAAATTTTCAAAATCATATAACTTCTGAAAAACACTCACCAAATTAACAGACTCATCAAATTGCGTTGAATTACATCTGTGTGTCTTATCATCTTACCACACTCACAAAAACACCTGAAAATAATAGGAAAATGGAGAAATTGAATTATTTGGGCCCACTTACCCCTTTGAGGGTCCACTAACCCCAATTTACGGTATTATATTTATTATTATTTTGTATTTTTTATAGAATCTTATAGAATACCCTTTACTCTTGCCGATAACAAGATAAAAAAAAAAAAAAAAAAACGCATTAGGCCTATGGGTGAAATCCGACTAAGTGAATATTTCGGTGCGGCATGGATTTCGACGCGAGCGAAAAACTTAGATTTATTTCTATAAAATCCAATATGGATTATAGAATATTCTAAACACCCCCATGTTCGGCGGAAAAAATAGCTGATTTAGTACGGCAAAAAAATCAGTTACTTTGTAAGTTTCGGAAATATTTTTAAGTGAAAAATATCACAATTTTCAGCAGAAATATTTACACCATTTACGATAACCATTCTAGATTCACTATTTTTTTGTCGATAGAAATATTGTAGTACAGACTTCCCTCTATCGTGTGAAGTGTATCTAGATGCAGTTGGGGCGATTTGTGGGTGAAAAACTAGCAATAAGATTATGTTAGCCGCGGCTGGACGATTTATGGGCGGGAATATTCCAATTCAGTGATGTCAGTCCACAGATCAATAGGGCTTAAGTAATAATGCTCCAGCTGAAGGGGTTAAGGGTACCGACCGGTTAATTACAAACTTCCAGGTCTTACTTGCAATTTAAATGAAATTTGGCACGGGTGTATATGACCATAAAACTAGATAAAAAAATATTTTTTTTTTTTGCTTTTTTCTTGCAATTTAGGTAAACAAATGTTGAAAACCATAGCACTGCAGAAAATTATAAACTCTTACAGAAATCCCCATAGCACATGTTTTATGTGATCAAACAACTCACAAAAGGTGTATCTATAGTTTCTATAAAAAATATTTTATATATTTGTTCGATTTAGGTGATTACGGATTCAGGCTAATATATTTATAGAAAATTAGAACTTCGACGACATATTGTGAAATAAATTAAATTACTAGAGTAAATTAGCTATTAGGCCTTTCAGGGTTTTTAATTACCTTTCCAATGGTATATACACCATTCCTATAGGTCCAATAATAACTGTAGAATAACATCCGAAAATGCGACAATATAGGTTCTGAGCAAAACAGGTGAAAGTCTAAGGTAATTAGGTGTACATTTTTACTTTTGTTTTTTAGATTTACAATATTTTACGCAGGAACATGGCAAAGTAGAAGATAAAGCGTATGGGAGGTTGTAGAGTAGCTTACGCGCTCTCTATTTATATAGGTATGCTCCTCATACGACCAGTAGTTACTGAGCATGGTAATTTCAAAGTTCGCTATATAACTTTTTTAGAATTACAGGAAAAGTTTGGAAAACATAAAAAAAAATATTTCCAATGGGTTTTCACTAATAACATTTCACTGGCTTATGAAGGGATGTTGAGTAAACACCTATTGGTATTTTCAGGGGTACGATTTTAGTTATTAGACACCTATTTGACAGGTACCGCCAACGATTTTTTTTTTTTTCGGTTTCCACGCATCCAACACCAAGCTACACCCTTTTCTGGTGTATGGAACACTAAAAAAGCAATGGGGACACTTTAATAATGATAATATGAGACGAAATATAAAGACAACTCTTGCGTTCGTGGAAGTAGCGTCGCTTTGTTTACTTTACGCTATGAGTGACTTCCCGGTCCCGCCTTGGCGGTAGACATAAAATGGCTAAGCTTATAACCAGTTGTTTGGTCAATTTTTTGATAAAGACTTGCGTTATAGGCTGTGGGATACAGGACAGGGTTGAGGGGGCTAGGTTAGGTAAGGTTGTTAGGTTAGGCTAATGTCCTTTCAAAGGGGTATAGGGTAGTAAACACCAGGATAGCCTATACCCGGTCAGAGGTAAGAAGAAGAGTCCTGCAGTAGTCTCCTTGAATGCTACCGAAAAACATTAAAAACTAATCACAGTTTAAAAGGTTAAGAGGCAAATCTTCCAACCAAAAATTATCACAATACGATTCACAGTTTAAACAGCTGGAGGCAAATAGTCAAAGCAAAAGTAGGCTAATCAAAATAAGAAATTAAGCAATAGAATTTAAGTTAAATCTTATACGTAGCCTAGCCTAGGCTATAGGCTAGCCTCCCTGAACCCCCACACATCATGCTAACCAGGGGCAGCCATAGCAAGGCAGTCCTAATAAGATAACTTTAAATACCAGAGACTATTGGAGTGGAAATTGAGAAGGCACCATTTTTCAGGATTGTCGAGTAACTCTGGTTTAGCAAATTAGCCTATCGCTAGGCCTAGATACATTTATGAAATTATTATGTTCTCTCCACCAACTCTACTCCTAAATTAGATAAATGAAATTAACCCTTAAAGAGCAGCGCTCGACTTAAGTCGTGCACCAATTTGCAGCAAGTTAGGAGCATTATTAAGGCTTTTAAAGGGTTAAAATAGAGTGCAAATGGCCGGGAGCGCAGCAGGCCACACGTCCGACACCCAGGGCTTACCGCCACCCACGGACTCGCGCTCCCTCTGTTCTCGAGAGGATGGCAGTGTTACCATTAGTGAGCGTAGTGGGAAAAAATATGCCGCTATACGCTATGTTGGTGGCACCACTGCACGAGAACCACGAGTGCTACGTAGCTCATTCTGGTCTCATTTTGAAGCTTTTAGCGCCTAGTTTTTTGCTGAATGCATTTCTTTTCATGCAGATACTTGATTGATCATTCAGGAGGGCCTGAATATGCCCAAAATAGCCCAAAACACTCCGCTAAACAAGGGTTAACAGACATGTGGCAGTCCGGGGATTCGAACCCAGGATGCTCAAACCAAAAATCAACACACTATGCACTGCACCACGAAGACAGTTATATCCGGTTTACTTACCTCTCATTTTGGAAGAGTCGGCGGATCCAACCCTCTCTGTCAGAATGTTATTAGGCTAGAAGTTCAAGCCCGGGGAACTTGATCTAGCGAAACTTCGCCATACCTCCTCAGGTTTCGGGCGTCTGAAAAAAATAAATAAATAAATAGGCTAGGCCTAGAAAAAATAAATAAATAAATAAACCATTCCGGTGGATAAAAAGTATGTAGCAATGAAGCATAGAAAAAAAAGAATGATAGGAACCCAAAACTACCATTAGAAATGAGATCCCAGCTGTGGTGCGGCTCTTAAATATTGACCAAAGAAAAAAAAAAAAAAAAAAAAAAAAAAAAAAAAAAAACCTAGCCTAAACAAATACAAATACAATAAACTGTGGCAGTGAGAAAGGCTCGCTCATAATGTGATGCTAGGATAGGCCTATTCCTAGTTTTTCGCCGATGCAACTGATACACCAATTTTGGGTAAAAATTGAGACCCCAGACAGCCTTTTTACTACTTAATTCTAGTTTTTTGCTTATTTTTCTTTGATATACAGTGTTGTTTAATACCGAGGACCGTCGCATTTTAGTATTTTCAACATTAGCCTAAATTAACTTAACCTAACCTAATCGAAAACTAACAGATGGTCTAAACCCAGCTCACGTTCCCTGTTCATGGGTACGCGACTGTCTAAACCCAGCTCACGTCCCCTTTTCATGGGTACGCGACTGTCTAAACCCAGCTCACGTTCCCTGTTCATGGGTACGCGACTGTCTAAACCCAGCTCACGTTCCCTGTTCATGGGTACGCGACTGTCTAAACCCAGCTCACGTTCCCTGTTCATGGGTACGCGACTGTCTAAACCCAGCTCACGTTCCCTGTTCATGGGTACGCAACTGTCTAAACCCAGCTCACGTTCCCTGTTCATGGGTACGCGACTGTCTAAACCCAGCTCACGTTCCCTGTTCATGGGTACGCGACTGTCTAAACCCAGCTCACGTTCCCTGTTCATGGGTACGCGACTGTCTTCTTCTTTTGAACCCGCCCGCAGACCGTGCAGATCCACAGGGCTGACCTTTGTATCGGTACTGGCTCAGAAACGTTAGTAGGAGGGAAAGTTTAGAGTAGAAGGATAGTTTAAGAGACAGTCTTTGTTTTGTTTGTATAAACCCCCCCCCCCCTTCACTCATTTCTCTTCCTCCATATTTTCTCCAATATCCTCTTCATCATCTCCATGTCTAAACCCAGCTCACGTTCCCTGTTCATGGGTACGCGACTGTCTAAACCCAGCTCATGTTCCCTCTTTAGTTTTCAGTTAGGTTAGGCTAGGCTAATGTTGAAAATACTAAAATGCGACGGTCCTCGGTATTAAACAACACTGTATATCAAAGAAAACTAAACAAAAAAATAGAATTAACTAGTAAAAAGGATGTCCGGAGTCTTCAATTTTTACCCAATGTTGTGTCTGAATAAGCCCTTTTTCAATATCAAGAATTCCCTCTAGTAATTCAATCCTTTCATGAACGAATTACCGTCATCCAGCTTAGGTATAATAAAGACTTCTGTCGAGGCTTAGGATCGTATAGTGGATAAATTGTTTGAAGACCCTAATGGAAGCGAAGCAATTAGCCTAGGGGGAAGCATTGTATCGTCTCACCTTTTATGTTATTTCACGTGGCCTACATATATTTTAATGGCCACCACTTAATATTTATAGACTTAGTTGACTACTGGAGCAGGTTGGTGAATGATAGGTGCTCGGATAGTCAAGATTTAGACCGATAAAAGAAGATGGCTAACTAGCGTTGCCGGCTGGTGTTGTTGTTAAGGAGCGAGGCCTTCTATAGGGAACATGCTTCGGACATCAACTCGGTAAACAAATGAAACTAGACGTGCGCAATCATTCTTGATCCGTTCTCCATATTACTTTAGTAATGTCAAATAGCATTTAATAATAGCCTACTTATGGATTACTAGATTTTGTTATTAAATTTATACATGTAGGCTACACCATGGCAGTCGTGCATATACACAATTATTGAATCCGCCCAAATATCTATGGGATTTGACCACTTGCGAGTTTCAAGAGTCGGGGGGGGGAAAAAAAAAAAAAAAAAAAAAAAAATCATAAATAAATACATTAAATAAATAGGCCTAGCCTAGGATATAGCCTAAACAAATATATAAATACAATAAACTGTGCCAGTGAGAAAGGCTCGCTCTATGGTTAATTTAGATAAAGTAGACCGTATATAATTAATTTGGAATTAGCATTAACACATAGCATAATTACCCTTTATGATGAACTCGGCTGGTGATTGAAGGATGGCGGAAAATAGGCTAGATGACTAAGTGGTTAGTAGGATAAAGAAGCGTATGGAAAGAGGCTAGAATAGGCTAGATATTTGTTATATTTCATGATAACTAACCAAAGATGATTATGTAGAAACTATATGAATAAGAGATGAAGGTGAAGTGAAGACACCTAATATAAGAAACTATGAAGAAGGCTTAGCGTGTGCAGCTGGGACGGAGGTTGGTTGGAGAGGGAGGCCGAGCACGTTGCGACCATAGAATACCTAAGAGGGGTGTCTTGGAATATCAGCCGTGTTAATAGTAGTTGGCCATTATTTACAGATTTGGCTGGAATCCTGCAATAGATGGCGGTAGCGCATAGCTCCTCCCTATCGCGGGAAAATACTTGTGTCGTCTGTTTATTGACAGTTCCTCTCCCTTGCTGCAATGGTGTACACGTGTCTCGTGTAGAGTCTATAGAAACTCATGTAACTTGTTTGCTATCACCATATCAGCCATAGTCATTATGAATACAATGATTTAAGAGTACACTGATATGCAAAAGCACTCCAAAGTAATGCCTACACTGAAATGTGAACAATACTCCATTAACCCCTTCTGTACCGTCTTCGTATGTTATATTTTATTCTAGCAATAGCCTATGTAGACGATTTTATACAGCTTGGAAAGGATCTGTGGTAGTTAAAAGGGTTGATTGAGATAGTTCGAAGCCTTATAATTGCTAAAGATCCTTCCTAAAGTGAATACAATCGATTAGTAGGAGCCAGAATAAAATAAAAAGACTCGTCGGTATAGAAGGGGTTAATTACATAGCTTACCAAGCCTCCGTGATGATGTAAGGAGGCTGTGGTTGACCTTGAGAATAAGGATATGGTTTGCAATGGATCATGAAGGCTGTTGATGATTATTTGATATTGACTGTAAATTTATTAACAATGAATGTAGCCTATATGAAAAACTAATCTCAATTAAAGACAAGTATTTACATTGTAATATAAGTTACTAACCTGGAAGTACACTGTACACAGCCACACTCAAACTTTGGCCAAACATATATAATATATATATATAGGCATATATATATATATATATATATATATATATATATATATATATATATATATATATATATATATATATATATATATATATATATATATATATATATATCGTATATACAGTATACTGTATATATATATAGAGAGAGATGGAGAGAGAGAGAGAAGTAGTGTACCGGTACATATAATTAAAAACAAAACCAGAATGGAGGGTAGGCCTACATCCGTAGATTTATTCACGTTGAGTAGTTCTGGAACCCTGCAATAGATGGCGCTGAAAACAAATGTCGAAAAAGGGTAACTGGCAACGTTTAGAGGCACCTTTTTATTAATAGAATACATAGGAAGACCTATCTCCTATACACAATCTCTGGTTGCGACGGTTGCGTTTGTCTCTGTCGTGACCTACCGCGCACGCGCATAACATATGGAAAATGTATCCCATCTTTTTTACAATGAGATTCTTATGAACAATCTTAAATAATACACCAATATATATATATATATGGAAATTATAATCCTACAATACTTTCCCATATACAACTACAAAATAATATATTCTACCCAATCATGGAACGTCCGACCAAGGTTACAGAAGCGTTCAACTTAAGACTACGGAAAGATACGTAACGCTACATCAACCCAGATTACGTAACATCGAGACTGTTCATACTAGATAGAGTATACTAAGTATGGACACGCTCATAATGTGAAGCTAGGGTATTCATAGTTTTTCGCCGATGCAACTGATAGACCAATTTGTTTCTGAACTATCAATAATTCCTAGAGTAATCAAATCCGTTGTTCAAGAACGAATTAACGTAATCCAGCTTCGGTATAATCAAGACTTTAGGATCCCCTTTGGGGGTCACGGCGTCAGGCGATAGATACATAGATAGGATCGTAAAATGCCCCAGAACGAGAAGCCCACCACGGAAGCCACGAGCGAGCACCACCAGGAAACGGGAACAGAAACACCCGAAGGAAAGGCCCACAGAACGAAAGGACCAGGTGACCAAGCCAACCAGTTAAGACAGGCAGAAGCCCGCAGGGCTAAGCAGCTCCAAACCACACCTGCCTATCACTTCTAACCACTGACCCTTCCCCCACCTCGCGTATACACTACCCCTCGTGTCCTACACCTCTACCTACATGATGATGAACATGAATACACCTTAATGTAATACACCCATGCCCTGTCCCTAGGTTGAGCCAATGCCAACCAGTTCAGACAGGCCTAAATCTATGTATGTTTTTCCATCCAAGATGTAATAAATGTTAACCCCCTGTCTGGCCAGACTAAGCTTCTGAAGACAAACTGCCCCCATAAATCTATGTATGTTCTTCCATCCGAGAAGTAATATGTTAACCCCCTAAAATACCTTGTCTTGCCAGACTAAGTTTCTGAAGACCAACCGCCCCCATAAATCTATGTATGTTCTTCCATCCGAGAAGTAATCTGTTAAAACCCCATGTCATAATTGATAAGAAACTATGATACCCACGGGTACACCAGTGTATATATAACCATTATTCCTGTAAGACCTAGACAGAAATGACTGCAGATGTTAGCCACCATGCAGTAACTCTAATTCTTACCCCAACCAGAGATTGTATACACCACCCTCTTTTACCATTGTCTCGACGCCTTTCCACCACGAAACAATACCGAAGCTACCCCTACGAACTGCCGCTTTCTTTGATATATATGTCATAGAAAACGCAGTTCCCAGGAACAACTAGAATCAGCAAGAAATAGTGTCAGAGTAACAGTGTCCATAACCATCGTATTGACGAGTAATAATACACCATGTTTTTCTCTACTTTTATCCACAGTCAAGCACACACCTACAGTTAACCTCCTCTTCCCCACAGCCCACAGTCCACATGATTCTATCATTTCCAAACTCATATACCACCACTTATTGCTCATCCCCCGGTAGCGTTTGGCTAACGTACCTTCCCTGTCATTAACCCCCAGGCAACGATACCAACTGTAGCCTAATGCCACCCCTACGCCCAGAGACCTTAGGGTCAAACTTCCACGTAACCCCCCTTAACCCTCTCCCTCTCGTTAACCCCCCACGCTCCTCAACTCCCTTCCGACCTAGCCTCTCCAGCATACCCCCTGAATATCCTTAACTTTTCCGTTACTAACCTTCTCAAACCTTTTGTATATATACTCCTATCCAGCCTACCTTCCCCCAGTAGGAAGGAACACCATTAGAACTTTACTAACCCTTTGCATGCCATCTATTCCCTTACAACCCATTCACAACCCTGTACCAAATGATCGTCAGTGCGAGGCTAGCCGCCTCACCAGTGACTAACTTCTATTGCCATACTTCCAGATCAATGTGGCAGAGTTAGCAACCCAGTCTCCACCACATCCAACCACCCATGCAATTAACAACCTAACCAAGTAAACCAGCTGATCAAGGCACCTTCGGTTTTGGTATTACGAACACCCACATCTGTCTCATAAACAGAGGGTTATTACAAACCCTTGTGATATGGCAAGCCCCCAGCCACAGCCGTCCCGACGACCATCACAGAGAAGGGAAACGCACCTCCCCCTTTCACCCACCCGAGGAGGGAGACCCCTACCCCTGCGGAGGTATACCTGACCCCTGTTTTGACTTCCGGGTCATTGCCAGGTAGCACAGGAATTCTTCCTATCAATGAACTAACCATGTATGACTAACACCCTTACTAACCTCTATTAACCCACAATAAACCATTAACCTTCCTTGCATACTCCGATAACCAAATTAGCACCTCAGCTATACCCTAGAATGAAGACTGAGCAATTTAAGAGAGACGCTCCTAGCACAGCTGTCCCAAACCTCCTCGCAAAGTAGATCCGGTCTTTCTCCCCTAAATACTTCCAGTATAGCCAAAATAGTACCTCTTACTAAGGCTCAGTTATATTACAGTATGAAGGCTCCATACAGCCATGTGCCACAACAGTAATCACCCCCTGACCTAGTTCCCATATCAATTGAGAGCTCAAATAAGTCCATCAAAACTCGAGATCCCTATGGCCGACAGGGTCCAAAACCACACCTATAAATCAAGCTCCAGCCCCCAGTAAAATCAGTTGAAAGATAGACACCAACCAGTGGCTGGTCCCTTAAGTTGACCTCTAGCTCTGCCCTTGTTTTGTTCCTGAGAATTGAGTTCCAGAGCCGGCAGACTCCGTGGCAGATTGAGATAGAAGAATCTGTCCACGTAAAGGAAATCTATGTGCACCTTATAACCTTCACATAAACCAGTGGGGATATAAGAGTGTAGCCAGCAACGATCGCCAAGAGATCCGTCTTGAGAACTTCTACATATGGACCATCTGGACGGCCGCGGAACCAGTCGCTAGCCCCCAACCTCACGGACGCAAGATAACCAGGACCAGACCAATCAAATACGACCCAAGATTCACTCTATCAGCACTACAGTGTTACAGTGCTATTTAGAGACTCACTTATTAATATTTCTATGAAGTGGCTATATCTTTGCCCCAGTATAATTCACATATAACCATTCCATTAGGAAGTGCTAAGCGTATCAGTGTTTATTAATTAACAGGCGATATTAACTCTCGTAATTACCCATATATCCAGATATTATTACATAGAAGTGAAACCCTAGTGATATCTGAATGTTCGTCCACTGATTTGCGTTCTATGTATTTCTGATACAAGAATATAAAACTTAGATCAGTACCCCCCTGAGGTTACTAGAATTCCCGTGCTCTAAAATACGCGTGTCTAATCTAGTCTGTGAACTACTACTTGTGCATCAGAGCTACCAGTGATAAATCTAATAGTGAATATGAATATATAAGTAACATTTATGGACTTCAGTATATCAACTTGTGAATAAAGCCAGTGATCAGAAGATTAATACCTGAACGTTGGAAGTGGGAGACTAGGCTCCATCCAGATCCACTTAATGCTAGTTGTTCAATTCTATCATTTGTCTTGTACGAGTATTCATACCTTCTTATGCTTCATATTAATCATCATCAAGGAAACTACAGAAGTGTGTTCATCAATAAAAGTGATCGTGTGTCTTGTTACCGTGTGTTAATTTTGTGTTCTCTATTCCTCATACCTTGTTTTGTGCATGCAGCCTTCTATACCCAGTCAGTTAGAACTCACATTACCCAAGTTAATCCTGTAGAAAAACAGGGCATAACAGTTGACCTCATAAGCTGCCAGACCAGTGTTGAGGATAAATGTTGAGGGAAAAGGCGCTGGTGTGATACCTTGTATACTGTAAATACATACAGTGCTATACTATCAAATAGGCTGTGTGAAAACTTACTATATTTCATTTCAATACAATATATACATGAATCTCAACAACTTAAGGGGGGTCACAGGCTTCTTTTATCTTTCTCTCCTTTTCTCTCTTTCCCTGGCTTGTATCCATTCGGCCCCAATCAGCCAACTGTTTTAAGACGTTTATCCCCATCCAGGTGTCGATTTCTTCCTGGCGAGGGATAGCGAGCCAGCATTGTATGAAGAAATCCGGCTTCGCCGGAGACATTTTTCTATCGAAAAATGTACAAATTTAGCTTGCTGTCTAAACAAAAATATATATATGCTGGCTCACTGCCGCTCGCCAGGAAAATATTGACACCTGGATGTGGGTAAATGTCTTAAAACAGTAGGCTGAATGGGGCCGAATGGATACAAGCCAAAGAGAGAGGGAGAGAAAGAGAATAAAAAATGCGAGGTGGACTCCCTCAAGTACAAAAGTAGTATCTTATCGTACTTACCGAAGACGGAATTATCTGGCTTGGAGAGTTGACCATATGGGCCAGCCTTAACCCCTTCTTTACCGGCTAACTCTTTTATCATTTGTCCTGGCTACTATTAGACGATTTTATGCAGTTTAAAAAGGGTCTCCAGCAGCTAACAGGCTTCTAACTATCTCGCTTAACCCTTTGACTACCACAGATCCTTCATAAATGGCACCAAATCGTCTATATATAGCTACAATAAAATAAAAGAGACGACGCCGGTACAGAAGGGGTTAACAGAGTCCATAGTGCCGGGTTCCAAGTCGACCAAGATATCGCGAGGGACATAGTGTTGGTAGCTGGATCCCTCGTTGAAGTAGATGTTAATCCTCTCCAGGTGTAAGTGCGGGGGACATAGTGTTGGTAGCTGGATCCCTCGTTGAAGTAGATGTTAATCCTCTCCAGCTGTAGTAAGTGCGGGGGACATAGTGTTGGTAGCTGGATCCCTCGTTGAAGTAGACGTTAATCCTCTCCAGCTGTAGTAAGTGCGGGGGACATAGTGTTGGTAGCTGGATCCCTCGTTGAAGTAGATGTTAATCCTCTCCAGCTGTAGTAAGTGCGGGGGACATAGTGTTGGTAGCTGGATCCCTCGTTGAAGTAGACGTTAATCCTCTCCAGCTGTAGTAAGTGCGGGGGACATAGTGTTGGTAGCTGGATCCCTCGTTGAAGTAGACGTTAATCCTCTCCAGCTGTAGTAAGTGCGGGGGACATAGTGTTGGTAGCTGGATCCCTCGTTGAAGTAGACGTTAATCCTCTCCAGCTGTAGTAAGTGCGGGGGACATAGTGTTGGTAGCTGGATCCCTCGTTGAAGTAGACGTTAATCCTCTCCAGGTGTAAGTGCGAGGGACATAGTGTTGGTAGGTGGATCCCTCGTTGAAGTAGACGTTAATCCTCTCCAGCTGTAGTAAGTGCGGGGGACATAGTGTTGGTAGCTGGATCCCTCGTTGAAGTAGACGTTAATCCTCTCCAGCTGTAGTAAGTGCGGGGGACATAGTGTTGGTAGCTGGATCCCTCGTTGAAGTAGACGTTAATCCTCTCCAGCTGTAGTAAGTGCGGGGGACATAGTGTTGGTAGCTGGATCCCTCGTTGAAGTAGACGTTAATCCTCTCCAGGTGTAAGTGCGGGGGACATAGTGTTGGTAGCTGGATCCCTCGTTGAAGTAGACGTTAATCCTCTCCAGCTGTAGTAAGTGCGGGGGACATAGTGTTGGTAGCTGGATCCCTCGTTGAAGTAGATGTTAATCCTCTCCAGCTGTAGTAAGTGCGGGGGACATAGTGTTGGTAGCTGGATCCCTCGTTGAAGTAGACGTTAATCCTCTCCAGGTGTAAGTGCGGGGGACATAGTGTTGGTAGCTGGATCCCTCGTTGAAGTAGACGTTAATCCTCTCCAGCTGTAGTAAGTGCGGGGGACATAGTGTTGGTAGCTGGATCCCTCGTTGAAGTAGACGTTAATCCTCTCCAGCTGTAGTAAGTGCGGGGGACATAGTGTTGGTAGCTGGATCCCTCGTTGAAGTAGACGTTAATCCTCTCCAGCTGTAGTAAGTGCGGGGGACATAGTGTTGGTAGCTGGATCCCTCGTTGAAGTAGACGTTAATCCTCTCCAGCTGTAGTAAGTGCGGGGGACATAGTGTTGATAGCTGGATCCCTCGTTGAAGTAGACGTTCATCCTCTCCAGCTGTAGTAAGTGCGGGGGACATAGTGTTAGTAGCTGGATCCCTTGTTGAAGTATACTGTTAATCCTCTCCAGCTGTAGTAAGTGCGGGGGACATAGTGTTGGTAGCTGGATCCCTCGTTGAAGTAGATGTTAACCCTCTCCAGCTGTAGTAAGTGCGGGGGACATAGTGTTGGTAGCTGGATCCCTCGTTGAAGTAGATGTTAATCGTCTCCAGCTGTAGTAAGTGCGGGGGACATAGTGTTGGTAGCTGGATCCTCGTTGAAGTAGACGTTAATACTCTCCAGCTGTAATAAGTGCTGTGACGCTCCTGCATAGTAGCCACGTGCGGGCATGCGCGCGTGTCGGCTGCCCAGCCGTTTAGAAACCGGCTGGCGGCAGCCGGCCGGCCGGCTTTTCCTTAGTATATATCCTACGACAATGTAACTAATGTCTGGGATATTCTTATGTTGTTTCACAGCTTGAAGCTGCCCTTATTCTTAACCAACGCATCTTAGTATATTTTATTCTCGATAGTTGATTGTTTCATTATAATATATGAGATGTAAGTCTAGTGAGAGTGGGAGGAGACGAGCGGGAGAGAGAGAGACCGGCTGGGGGACGTTGCTTCGCGCGGGCGCGGAGAGTCTAGCTTGGGACGAGCCTGATGTTGCCAAATTGATCGCAACGTTAGGCTTAGTTTCAACTCACGCAAGGGGTAGAGGATTTTGACCCGGCAACGGTGTTGAGTGTTGCCAAGCATGGGATGTATTTCGCATGCCTAGGGTGGGGTCCAGACAGATTCAAGACTTAGAGCTCACCTCACTGTTGTACCCTTCGGACCCCCTTGATATCTATCCCTCTCAACCCCACTTCGAAACTTTCTCTCTTACTTTGTATACCTTCTTTCCACTACTTCACCAATCTATTTAATTATCCCATCCCCTTGATAGACCTTATATCTATTATTGTATTAACGACGAGCTCTCAGATAATTAGATAGGATTTTGGGCCTTATGCAGAGATGTAATTGTTAATGAGACCTAGGAACCTTTTTTGTTGTCTCATATTTGGTGGTTTCATGCTTGCTAGTGTGTTCTTGTGGCAGGTGAGCAGGGGCTAGACCGGAGGGGAGGCTTCTTGCGATCCTTTAAGTAAAGTCTGCTGGTGCGAGTCCTGTGGACCCGCACGACTTTACTAGGATACCCGTGGGAGTCTGGGGGCATTTTCTTGTCTGTGTGCCTGTGTGTCTAGTGTTGTGTTGTGTGAGGGCCCTTGCCTAGTCCACTCAGCACTGCGCTAGCACGTCTTGCGTTTGTTTTAGGGTCGCCAGGAGAGAGTCAGATACTTGGGATCTGAGTCTCTCAAGCGAGCACCCTTTCAATTAGAGTAATTTGGCGCACAGACTTGGGAACGTCCCTAGGCTAGAGCAGGTGGCTCAGCCCGGGTATCCGAAGCCTATATTCTTCCGGCTAGACCTCTGCCACCTGGCAGATTAACAACTAGGGGTTTATCATCTCTGTATGCTTGTTATTGTGCCACAGTTTACCGTTTTTGTGAGCATTGTGAGTCAGGGTGTGGCTTAAGACTCTGTCCGAGCAGGCTTGCCTGACTAAGAGTGAGAAGCACACCTGTATGTGGTTATGTTGCGAGTTGCTGCCTTTATTTAATTATACCTATGCCATTATACACTGTATGGCCTATCACTAGTATTTATTCCTGCTTATGAGTTAAGAGTTCTCTAAATCCGTAACGTACTTTCTTTGCTAAGCATCAGATCCTACAGTAGCCGCATGCAGTTTAGAAACCTGCATCTTGTCTACCTGTACGATGTTTTGAGGACTGTTTGCTTTCACCTTCTTTCACGCAGGAGTGATTAGTTGTATTAATTAACGTAACGTTAAATGTACTTTCTTCTAGTTTGTTATTAAATTGTTTCTGCAATTTAATTCCGTCATCTATCTTTTCCTTGAAGCTTTAAGTCAACTTAATTGTGTGATCTTTTATATAGCCTGCTTGACTATCAGCAGTCTATAGTGCGTGCACCCTGTAACCGAGTCATAGGATACCTCGTTGTCCAGGCAGGACTCTTGACGGTTTAGGGTGGTTTGTTGCCTGGGTTTATAGATAAGGGTTGGATCTAGCGTTTTCCGTTGTTGCTTGTTGCCGCATACCTAGTCCAATAGAAAGAGCCCAGCGTTTATATATCCCAGGACGTAACAGTGCGGGGGACATAGTGTTGGTAGCTGGATCCCTCGTTGAAGTAGATGTTAATCCTCTCCAGCTGTAGTAAGTGCGGGGGACATAGTGTTGGTAGCTGGATCCCTCGTTGAAGTAGACGTTAATCCTCTCCAGCTGTAGAAAGTGCGGGGGACATAGTGTTGGTAGCTGGATCCCTCGTTGAAGTAGACGTTAATCCTCTCCAGCTGTAGTAAGTGCGGGGGACATAGTGTTGCTAGCTGGATCCCTCGTTGAAGTAGACGTTAATCCTCTCCAGCTGTAGTAAGTGCGGGGGACATAGTGTTGGTAGCTGGATCCCTCGTTGAAGTAGACGTTAATCCTCTCCAGCTGTAGTAAGTGCGGGGGACATAGTGTTGGTAGCTGGATCCCTCGTTGAAGTAGACGTTAATCCTCTCCAGCTGTAGTAAGTGCGGGGGACATAGTGTTGGTAGCTGGATCCCTCGTTGAAGTAGATGTTAATCCTCTCCAGCTGTACGGGGGACATAGTGTTGGTAGTGCGTTGAAGTAGACGTTAATTCTCATCCAGCTGTATAGACATAGTGTTGGTAGCTGGATCCCTCGTTGAAGTAGACGTTAATCCTCTCCAGCTGTAGTAAGTGCGGGGGACATAGTGTTGGTAGCTGGATCCCTCGTTGAAGTAGATGTTAATCCTCTCCAGCTGTAGTAAGTGCGGGGGACATAGTGTTGGTAGCTGGATCCCTCGTTGAAGTAGATGTTAATCCTCTCCAGCTGTAGTAAGTGCGGGGGACATAGTGTTGGTAGCTGGATCCCTCGTTGAAGTAGACGTTAATCCTCTCCAGCTGTAGTTCTTCAATGTCGCGGGTCACTTGCTGGTACTGGCCGTTGGGGTCGATGCCATGCTCGTCACTAATGATCTCCCAGAACTGTTGGGAAAAATGTAGTTTTAGTCATCAATATCCTTTGAGACTGTCTCGAAAAATAGAAAATAAAACTAATAATAATAATGAATACAATAATAATAATAATAATAATAATAATAATAATAATAATAATAATAATAATAATAATAATAGTAATGATAATATTAATAATAATAATAATGATAATAATAATAATAATAATAATAATAATAATAATAATAATAATAATGATAATATTAATAATAATAATAAAAATAGACAGAAGTAACACTAAAAACGATAAAAGTTTCTCTATTCCATGAAATTAACCCCTGTACCGGCGACGTTTTTTACATTTTATTTAGAAATATTTAGACGATGTTATGAAGCTTAACCCTATCTGGTGCAACGTCTCGGGGGTTATTATGGTATTTTGTTTAATTATTATCGAGGGTTTTAATTGTTTTAGACATTTTCGAACAATGTGTATTTAGTTAACCCCTAGACTTGGAAAAACGCCTCTCCAGACCCCCTTCAAACAAAAAAAACGTTCCCCAGACCCCCTTCAAGCTAAATAAGTACATTTTTTGGTAGAAAAATGTCCCGGCCAAAGGCCGATTTCTCCCAAATTGCAGGCTCGCTTTCGCTCGCCCAGGAAAAATCAACACCTTATTGGGTTGATGCATCATATAATCGCCAAACTAATGAGGTGAAACGTCTTAAAATATCCAAGCTAATGGAGTAAATCAGGGCAGCTCCAAATTGGCCCGCCCTGCACCTAATAGTGTTAAGGCAGGACGTCTACCAATGAAAATGCTACAGACTATCTTAACCCTTTCAAGCTCCAATACGCGTTTCTGTTCTGTTTCTGGCTACTATTAGACGATTTTATTCAGATTAGTAACGGTATATGGAAGTTAAAGGGTTGATTGAGATAATATTTATCATTTTAATACCCACATATACTTCCTAAGCTGCATAAAATTGTCTAATGATAGCCAAGATGAACAGCTAAAATGCGTCAGAGCTTCAAAGGGTTAATTAATCCTTTTAGCTACCACATACCCTTCCCAAGCTTCCATCAAATCGTTTAACCCCTTCTGTACCGGCGACTTGCCTTTAACTCTATTCTGGCTAATATTAGACGATTTTATCCAGTTTCAAAAGGGTCTCCAGCTATTAAAAGGCTTCGTACTATCTCACTTAACCATTTTTACTATCACAGATCCTTCTTAAGAGGAATGGCATAAGAAAATGTGAGAGAGAGAGAGAGTGTTTACATTTCATTACTCATTGTTGTTCAGCGGGGCTCACAAGCCGGGTTACCAAATCGAGTCCCCTAGCTAGTAAATAAATGCCGAAAATCACTAGAATAATGAATGCCACAATCTCTACAGTATTGCTCTAAAATGGATCAAATTCAAATCACTATAATAATATGGTACAATCTCTACAGTATCGCTCTAACATGGATCAAATCACTATAATAATATGGTACAATCCCTACAGTATCGCTCTAACATGGATCAAATCACTAGAATAATATGGTACAATCTCTACAGTATCGCTCTAAAATGGATCAAATCACTAGAATATGGTACAATC
This sequence comes from Paralithodes platypus, assembly GCA_032716605.1. Taxonomy (NCBI): domain Eukaryota; kingdom Metazoa; phylum Arthropoda; class Malacostraca; order Decapoda; family Lithodidae; genus Paralithodes; species Paralithodes platypus. The sequence continues at coordinate 7,890,841 of CM064572.1, forward strand.
TCTACAGTATCGCTCTAACATGGATCAAATCACTAGAATAATATGGTACAATCTCTACAGTGTCGCTCTAACATGGATCAAATCACTAGAATAATATGGTACAATCTCTACAGTATCGCTCTAACATGGATCAAATCACTAGAATAATATGGTACAATCTCTACAGTGTCGCTCTAACATGGATCAAATCACTAGAAAAATATGGTACAATCTCTACAGAAAGACAAAGACAAAGAGGGCAAGACCATACAGTAAAAGAGAAAATGTGTGAATATAATGCATCCAGTTTGAACATTACTCAGTCTTTCGAAAAATGTTTGAAAAAGTGAAACTGTTCAGTATATCACTCCTACAAACTTTTTTTCCCAGACATGATTTTCGCATATTTTCTCTATTAAGCCAAATACATTCAAGCAAATAACATCTAAGCATGGCACAGACCCTATTGCAAAACCTCTTGATTCTCGCTCCACCAAGCTGCGGCATTTGCAAGAATTCTATCCCGTCTTTTCCTATTAAACCGGGTCCTTTGAGTCGCTGTCATATTACTTGGATAGGGCGTAGCATCTGGATGCAAACTTAAATACTGGTTTACTATATCTTGACTAATCTTTTCGCTCGCAACTTGATTTTTTGCTGTCCTCGTGTTCCGTTTCCTTTGGTTACGCGAAAATGGGGTGGGCTCCACCACTGGTTCATTGCAAAGTGGGGTGGGTTCCTCCACTGGTTCATCACACAGTGGGGCGTGCTGCTCCACTGGTTCATTGCAAAGTGGGGTGTTTTCCTCCACTGGTTCATCACACAGTGGGGCGAGCTGCTCCACCAGTTCATTGCAAAGTGGGGTGGGTTCCTCCACTGGTTCATCACACAGTGGGGCGGGCTGCTCCACCGGTTCATTGCAAAGTGGGGTGGGCTCCTCCACTGGTTCATCACACAGTGGGGCGGGCTGCTCCACCGGTTCATTGCAAAGTGGGGTGGGTTCCTCCACTGGTTCATCACACAGTGGGGCGAGCTGCTCCACCGGTTCATTGCAAAGTGGGGTGGGTTCCTCCACTGGTTCATCACACAGTGGGGTGGGCTGCTCCACCGGTTCATTGCAAAGTGGGGTGGGCTCCTCCACTGGTTCATCACACAGTGGGGAGGGCTGCTCCACCGGTTCATTGCAAAGTGGGGTGGGTTCCTCCACTGGTTCATCACACAGTGGGGCGAGCTGCTCCACCGGTTCATTGCAAAGTGGGGTGGGTTCCTCCACTGGTTCATCACACAGTGGGGCGGGCTGCTCCACCGGTTCATTGCAAAGTGGCGTGGGCTCCTCCACTGGTTCATCACACAGTGGGGAGGGCTGCTCCACCAGTTCATTGCAAAGTGGGGTGAGTTCCTCCACTGGTTCATCACACAGTGGGGTGGGCTGCTCCACCGGTTTATTGCAAAGTGGGGTGGGTTCCTCCACTGGTTCATCACACAGTGGGGCAGGCTGCTCCACCGGTTCATTGCAAAGTGGGGTGGGCTCCTCCACTGGTTCATCACACAGTGCGGCGGGCTGCTCCACCGGTTCATTGCAAAGTGGGGTGGGTTCCTCCACTGGTTCATCACACAGTGGGGCGAGCTGCTCCACCGGTTCATTGCAAAGTGGGGTGGGTTCCTCCACTGGTTCATCACACAGTGGGGCGGGCTGCTCCACCGGTTCATTGCAAAGTGGGATGGGTTCCTCCACTGGTTCATCACACAGTGGGGCGGGCTGCTCCACCGGTTCATTGCAAAGTGGGATGGGCTCCTCCACTGGTTCATCACACAATGGGGAGGGCTGCTCCACCGGTTCATTGCAAAGTGGGGTGGGTTCCTCCACTGGTGCATCACACAGTGGGGCGAGCTGCTCCACCTGTTCATCACTCAGCGTGACAGGCTCCGATAAATCATTGTGATGGACGGTATAATATTTAATGAAAAAACGATCAACAGGATCCACGATGTTTTGTTTTATATCTACCGTATGTTTTTGGAGAGTTTTCCGCCCCAATTTCCACTTCAATTGTATTTTTTCAAAACCATTTTCAAATTTCACTATTATCCCTGAATCAAATTTATAACTAGCCCCCAGCCTAGGCAGAAGCTGCCAATTGCAGCTGTTAAGTACAATTATGCTTTGTGTTTTGAAGGCTTTTCGACTATACCACTTTTTACATTTATTTTCAAGTTTAATTTTGAGTGATTCAGGTAATTTTACCAACTTTGCTGATGACGGGGGGTAATACTCAATGACATTAATTATTATACTTTTCATACCCTCAGACAAATGTGGTTTTTGGTCATTCGAGATCATATTTAAATTATTTACAAGTACGTTTATGGATAATTAATGAACAGAACTTGTCAATAGTACACAATTACGATTAAATAATTATACTTATGATAATTTGTAAACAAATTTATCGCACACGTCTAACAAATCACCGACGAAAAAACAAAACACGTTGATCAACGACCTCGCAGAACAATACTAATACACCCCCTTCCTTGAGCGCTCGTTATAGCCTACTAAAATATCCACATAGAATTATGTTATTATATTGCTTCATATCAATTAACTTTTGCTCTTTATTTCACATTATAAATTTTGTGTCAGTGAAAAAATAGACTATTCAATATTGCAACGGTTTCAAATAAATGATACGAGCAAAATTATTGAAAACATATATATGTGATATTCTTGAGTTACCCATATAAATTTAACTTTCTATGAACACGTTCTTTAAGAAAATGTTATTTATATGGGTAATTCGTATATTAAACCTAACCAGCTCATAATTGATCAATATATTTCTATTTATTATGTTTTTATATATTTTATTTGTCAGTAATCTTTTATTATCTTATGTTATTTTAAACGACACTACTGCAGCGTTATGAGAAACAATTTATTAGGGAAAATAGGCACCAATAGATTCGCCTTATTTTTCTCCATATAGTCCGCATGGAGAATTTTTGTTATCGACAAATTGAAAAAATACCCATTTCACAGACAAATACACCAAAAATCTAAGTAAAAACTTTCAAACAGTGGGGGTGTGGGGGCGGCAGCCCCCACCCATAATACTAGGATAGGTTAGGTAAGGTTGTTAGGTTAGGCTAATGTCCTTTACAAAGGGTATAGTAAACACTTGGATAGCCTATACCCGGTCAGAGTAATAGGAATTCCTTGAGTTTTAATAAAGATTCCCATAAAATGACCACTTGCGAATTTCAGTCTATAAGGAAGTTGGAGCTTCAAACATAAATATTTAGCAGAATTACTAGTGCTATATGAGTTTTTGATTGATAGGATTGCTACAACCGTATTTTCGCTTCTAATTCTGCTAAACGCTGAGGAAAAAGACTTCTCCTTTCACATAGCCTAAAACTCGCCAGTGGTCATTTAACGATTCTGTATGTCTATCTATCTATTGCCTGACGCCGTGATCTCTGAAGGGGTGACCACGAACGAAACGCCTCCATGTACCTCTGTCCCCAGTCAGTCGACGCCCCTCCTCCCAACCAGCACCGCCTTCATCCATATATATACTTCACTCCATCCTTCCACCTCTCTTTCGGTTTACATCTCCCTCTCTGTCCTTCCACCTCGCTCTCGTACACCCTCTTAGTCATTCTCTCGCTTCCCATATGTTCCATATGGCCGAACCATCTCAAGGTATTCCTTTTCACACTTTCCAACACATCTACCTCTACACCACACCTCCCTCTTACTTCCTTATTCGTCTGTCTATCCTTCCATGTAACTCCGCACGCACTTCTCATGTAACTCAGTTCCACCCCTCTCACCCTTGGTCTGAGTCTCCACCAATGTCCTCTAAATATAGCTAAAAAAAAAAATATATATATATCGCGGTAGAGAAGGGGGGTCACCTGCTTTTTGTTTCTTTCTCTCCTTTTCTCTCTTTCTCTGGCTTGTATCCATTCGGCCCCATTCAGCCAACTGTTTTAAAACGTTTATCCCCATCCAGTTGTAGATTTATTCCTGGTGAGCGAGAGCAAGCCAGCCTTGTATGGAGAAATCTGGCTTCGCCGGACACATTTTTCTATCGAAAAATGTACAAATAGACACATACCCCTACTATGAGGCTAGCCACGAGGCTTAGGGCAAGTAGTACGACACCACACGTAACCCTTACCTCCAGCGATGAACAGCAACCAACCAGCCACCGTCGCCCCAGGCCAGAGGGGAAAGAGGCAGAATCGTACTCTAGAAAGTTCCCCACCACGTGGGACAACTCTTAGACTAGAGCTTCTGCATCAATAACAACACAGATTACCCCATCATAAGGATTGTACAAAGTAACCTATCCCCGCAGTAGGCTACACACAGCCTCCTAAATAACTAAAAGGCAAAGCTGACCGCTGAAAACAAAAACAAACACAAAGGCGCGCGAGCCCAAAGAGGCCGCATGGTCGCCTAACACTGGTACCCTATTTTAAAACACTCCTGTGGATGTGTCAATGTGGACGCCCGTCCTAGCTAGTCTAAACCTATTCTAAAGTTCAACATACAAGTTTATAATTAAAGTACTAATAATTGTCCTATTATTGCCTGGGATGGAAAATAGTTTGAAAGAAAAACTGAAGATAAAACAGGTCAAGGTTAGTTCATATATACATACAAGTCCCTGTAACAAGGGCACGTCCTAGCCCTGTTAAACAAGGAAGTGCATAGCGTTAAAAACTGCATTGGTAGTTGGGGACACTCATTATCCATAATGTTTTGGTCTAAGAATGCATCTTTGCCAGTCAGTAAACCAGTCACACTTTATAGCATTGTATCCCTATAATCCAGGGGCAACAGTAAAGACATACTGTATATCCTTGTAGACTGAAATTGTACTTCTTGATCAGTCAGTTATTTGTATTTAGTTTTTGTGTGTTCATTGTTTTCTGTTGTGTTGTCCCTATTCTGGCTGTCTGGTTCTGTCTTGAGTCACTCCCCCTCTCTAAAAACAATATGAAAAGTGGGGATTGGGCCTGAGTATATAGATAGATAGATAGATAAATAGATAGATAAATAAATAGAACATAATACCCCCCTTAATATTAATAGCTTACCTCCCTCTCAGGTGTGGTGTTGGGTCGACAAGGTGGGATGATCCAGCAACTGTTTATACCTTTCTTCATGGGTGTTGGTGGCCCCGTCGGCAGCGGAGACCAAGCCATGCCCTGGATCCATATTAAAGACATCGTTGGCATCTTCATACACGCCATAGAAGCGGATAATGTGACGGGAGTAATCAATGGAGTCGCCCCGCAGATAATAACCAACAAGGATTTTGCCAAAGCGTTCGGTCAGGCGCTATGGAGGCCGTCGTTTTTGCCGCTGCCGACGTTTGTGTTGAATGTGCTGTTCAGCGAGGAGAGAGCCAAGATCATGACAGAGGGACAGAAGGTGGAGCCAAGAAAAGCTTTACAAACTGGCTATTCTTTTAAGTACCCAGACATAGCAGAGGCAGCCAAAGAATTCTCAAAGTTAATATATGTAGATGATAACAGCACCTGGTGATTCATATTTTTTCACCAACCAACTTTACTTCTAAACTCAATTAATCTATCTATCTATTTACTCTGGCCCAATTCCCATTTTTTTTTGGTCTTTTTTAATGAAATCAACAAATACATGTGGCATTCAAAGGACTCAAACCTAGGATACTCACACCAAAATTCAGCACATGGCCTCTTCCTTAGGGACTCCGAGCTGTTCGGCCAGGCAGCTTAGGAAACTAAAACAACAACAACGGGTCTATCAGATGACCACTTTATTGTTTTATTCAAGCTAAAGCCACACAATTTTACTTCGCTTAAGGGGAGATGAGCCAGTTTTCTGGACCACTTTCTCCCTCATGTTTAGCCCCATTAGTTTTCAGATGTTAAGATGTTTGGCCCCTTAGTTAGTCAATTTTAAGACCTTTCGCCCCATTTCTTTGGCAATATTTAGAACTTTCGTGCTATTTAGGTGACGATTTTTTCCCTGGTGAATTTGATGCATTTATCAAGAAGTGCACAATTTCTACAATTTCTGTCGTTTATCAGCTGTACTGTACTATAATAAAAAACAAAACATGGTCTTGGATGTTAATAAATTTGTTAAAACAGTTTTCCATATCAAGTGAATGACAATTTAATACTTAAGACGGTATCACACGAGCGCTTTTTCCCTCAACATTTATCCTCAACACTGGTCTGACAGCTTTTGTATTAAACTTTTTATATAATTGTGTCACCTAAATCATTCTATCGTCAGTCTAGTTTTTGTTACCAGTGCAAAATACTCCAGAAATATTGACCATGGATTGTTGAGTATAAAACCTCTCGTGTGATACCGGCTTTAAGCCGGTATCACACGAGAGCTTTTATACTCAACATTCAATAATCAACATTTTTCTGTCAACATTTCTGGAATACTTTACACTGGTATCGGAAACTAGACTGGTGATAGATGAATTTAGATGACATAAATATTTGAAATGTTGATAAAATGCCCCAGAACGAGAAGCCCACCACGGAAGCCACGAGCGAGCACCACCAGGAAACGGGAACAGAAACACCCGAAGGAAAGGCCCACAGAACGAAAGGACCAGGTGACCAAGCCAACCAGTTAAGACAGGCCGAAGCCCGCAGGGCTAAGCAGCTCCAAACCACAACTGCCTATCACTTCTAACCACTGACCCTTCCCCCACCTCGCGTATACACCCCTCGTGTCCTACACCTCTACCTACATGATGATGAACATGAATACACCTTAATGTAATACACCCATGCCCTGTCCCTAGGTTGAGCCAATGCCAACCAGTTCAGACAGGCCTAAATCTATGTATGTTTTTCCATCCAAGAAGTAATATGTTAACCCCCTGTCTTGCCAGACTAAGTTTCTGAAGACCAACCGCCCCCATAAATCTATGTATGTTCTTCCATCCGAGAAGTAATATGTTAACCCCCTAAAATACCTTGTCTTGCCAGACTAAGTTTCTGAAGACCAACCGCCCCCATAAATCTATGTATGTTCTTCCATCCGAGAAGTAATCTGTTAAAACCCCATGTCATAATTGATAAGAAACTATGATACCCACGGGTACACCAGTGTATATATAACCATTATTCCTGTAAGACCTAGACAGAAATGACTGCAGATGTTAGCCACCATGCAGTAACTCTAATTCTTACCCCAACCAGAGATTGTATACACCACCCTCTTTTACCATTGTCTCGACGCCTTTCCACCACGAAACAATACCGAAGCTACCCCTACGAACTGCCGCTTTCTTTGATATATATGTCATAGAAAACGCAGTTCCCAGGAACAACTAGAATCAGCAAGAAATAGTGTCAGAGTAACAGTGTCCATAACCATCGTATTGACGAGTAATAATACACGTTTTTCTCTACTTTTATCCACAGTCAAGCACACACCTACAGTTAACCTCCTCTTCCCCACAGCCCACAGTCCACATGATTCTATCATTTCCAAACTCATATACCACCACTTATTGCTCATCCCCCGGTAGCGTTTGGCTAACGTACCTTCCCTGTCATTAACCCCCAGGCTACGATACCAACTGTAGCCTAATGCCACCCCTACGCCCAGAGACCTTAGGGTCAAACTTCCACGTAACCCCCCTTAATCCTCTCCCTCTCGTTAACCCCCCACGCTCCTCAACTCCCTTCCGACCTAGCCTCTCCAGCATACCCCCTGAATATCCTTTAACTTTTCCGTTACTAACCTTCTCAAACCTTTTGTATATATACTCCTATCCAGCCTACCTTCCCCCAGTAGGAAGGAACACCATTAGAACTTTACTAACCCTTTGCATGCCATCTATTCCCTCACAACCCATTCACAACCCTGTACCAAATGATCGTCCGTGCGAGGCTAGCCGCCTCACCAGTGACTAACTTCTATTGCCATACTTCCAGATCAATGTGGCAGAGTTAGCAACCCAGTCTCCACCACATCCAACCACCCATGCAATTAACAACCTAACCAAGTAAACCAGCTGATCAAGGCACCTTCGGTTTTGGTATTACGAACACCGACATCTGTCTCATAAACAGAGGGTTATTACAAACCCTTGTGATATGGCAAGCCCCCAGCCACAGCCGCCCCGACGACCATCACAGAGAAGGGACGCGCACCTCCCCCTTTCACCCACCCGAGGAGGGAGACCCCTACCCCTGCGGAGGTATACCTGACCCCTGTTTTGACTTCCGGGTCATTGCCAGGTAGCACAGGAATTCTTCCTATCAATGAACTAACCATGTATGACTAACACCTTTACTAACCTCTATTAACCCACAATAAACCATTAACCTTCCTTGCATACTCCGATAACCAAATTAGCACCTCAGCTATACCCTAGAATGAAGACTGAGCAATTTAAGAGACGCTCCTAAATTCATCTACCATCACTCTACTTTCCGATTCCAATGCAAAATATTCCAGAAATGTTGCCAGAAAAATGTTGATCATGGAATGTTGACCATAAAAGCTCTTGTGATACCGGCTACGAACCAATTTGACGTCTCTTTTATTTGGTTTTAGTCACGGTTAGATGATTTTATGCAGCTTAGGAAGGTTGTGTGGGCGTCAGAAAGCTATATAGTTGTGATAGTTTACATGCCATTAACCCCTTCTGTACCGGCGACGTCTTTTCATTTTAATCTAGCTATATTTAGACGATTTTGTGCGGTTAAAGAAGGATCTGTGGTAGTAAAAAGGGTCAAGAAAGATAGTTCGAAGCTTGTTAATTGTTGAAGGGCCTTTTTAAACTGAATAAAATCGTCTAAAGAATAACGTAATAAAGACGTCGCCGGTACAGAAGGGGTTAACCAATTCAGTACCGGTGCCGTCCTTTGAATTTTATGATGGCTACTATTTGACGATTTTATTCAGTTTAAAAAGGCCCTCCAGCACTCCACAGGCTTCGAACTATCTCACTTAACCCCATATAACTACCACAGATCCTTCTTAAGCTGCACACAATCGTCTAAATATAGCGAATATAACTTGGAAGGCGTTACCGGTGGCTACTATTAGACGATCTTATTTACTTCAAAAAGGGCCTCCAGCAATTGAACCCTTGCGAGTTTCAGGCTATAAGGAAGTTGGAGCCGTGAACATCGTTATAAAAGAGAAATGCAATCATAATGTGGGTTTCTGATGGATAAAAAGTATGATATAGTTGGTTTTATGTATTTATATATGTAGCCTATTATGACCGCAAATTAGCTGATAACTGATAAATATTAACGGTTACGGCTCCAACTTCCTTATAGACCAAAACTCGCAAGTGGTCAATTAAAAGGCTTCGAACTTATCACTTAACCCTTTTTACTACAGCAGATCCTTCTTAAGCTGCATAAAATCGTCTAAATATAGCTAGAATAAAATTCAAAACACGTCACCGGTACAGAAGGGGTTAAGGAGTTATTACACAGCTGAATAAAATCGTCTAACCTTAGCCAGAATGTTATTATGTTACCTCCACCAACCGACTTTATTCCGAAACTCAATTAATGTAATCAACAAATGCATGTGACAGTCCAGGGATTCGAACCTAGGATGCTCACACCGAAATTCAGTGCATTTATCCATTGCGCTACGAAGACAGTTAAAGCATGGTGGACAAGCCTACGATTTATTATGCAGTTTCGAATCCTGCATATCAATCTAAGCATGTACACAATTCCAACTGCACTATCATAGGCTATGGATAGATGAATGGAAAGAGTAATTAATGGGGCCTTAACCCAGTGTTCCGGTACGGGAAGGTTTAACCTCTTCTGTACCGGCGACGTCTTTTTATTTTTATTCTGGTTAGCCTAATATTTGACGATTTTATTCAGTTTAAAAAGGGCCTCCTGCATTAACAAGCTTCCAACTACCTTACTTAACGTTTGTTTTTGTTTTTTTTTCTACCTCAGATCCTTCTAAGCTGCACAAAATTGTCTTAAATATAGCAAGAATAAAATATAAAAACACGTCGCCGGTACACAGTCGGCACATTTTTCTACCGAAAAATTAACAAATTAAACTTGATTTTTTTTTTTTTTTTTTTTTTAAGTTTGATAAAGGTCTAGCGAGGAAACTAATAAATATACATAGCTAGACATAATACATAATAGATAGACGTAATAGATAAGACATAATATACATAGCTAGACATAATACATAGACGTAATAGATAAGACATAATATACATAGCTAGACATAATACATAATAGATAGACATAATAGATATGTGAGTCAGGTACAAGGGGAGATAGAAGGGCAGGAAGACCCCCATTGAGATGGAGAGACTGTGTAAGAAAGGCTTTGGATAATAGAGGAATGACTATAGATCAGGCAGGGGAAGTGGTGGTGGACAGGAGTGAATGGAGAATGCTTGTGAATAGTTGAGTGAACACGTGGTCATTTGGAGTAAGGGGTCGGGCGCAAGTTGGACTAGATAATAGTCCATCAGGCGCCTGGCCCGGGGACACGATTAATATGAAGGGTGTGCCTGCAAGTGTGGTGGGAGGGCTTGTGGCTTTGGCTCCGCTGCATGTCTGCCTGCCGAGATCGGAACCTCTCCGGGTGGTCAGGGGCCGGGGGAGTGCTGGAGCGACCTTGGTAACCCTGGTCTCTGGGTCTTCTCCTGGGTGACCTGGATGTGTGAGAGTTTGTGTTTTTTATCTGTGTTTATTTTTTGTTTTATGTTGTTTTTGTGTTTTCCCTGTTCTTGCACTGTCTTGAGTCGGCTACCCCCAAAATGGGGATTGGGCCTGAGCATATAGATAGATAGATAGATAGAATAGATAAAATATAATAGACCAACAAACACTACCCACTTAAGGCCAACCCGCAAGACTTCCAGATCAATTTGTGCATTTTTTAGGTAGACAAATGCACCGGCAAAATACTAGCTCCTGTTAAATTGCAGTATAGCTATCGCTCGCCAGATAAACATCGGTATCTAAATGGCACGAAATGTCTTTAAAACCGAAAAACTAATGGGGTGAACCTCTTCAAATCTCACAATTAATGGGGCTAATCGCCGTTTATTTCGTAGTTAACTTACCTCTCAACAAGAATCGGCTAGCCTCCGCACCTAAATTTCACGAAGTCTTGATATTGACAAAGAAATGGGGCGAAAGGCCTTAAAATCACCAAACTAATGGGCCGAACGTCTTAAATTCTCAAAACTAATGGGGCTAAACATGAGGGAGAAAGGGAGCCAGAAAAGACAAACCTCCCTTTTAATGAGTAGCCTAGTCCCTGTATGAATGCTATTACGTCAAGCCAACTAACCTATGCATCAAATATATTAATTTCACTCCCAACACACACCTTCCAATGAAATTTATGAAAGTATGTGATCCTACCGGGATTCGAACCTGGGCTACCACATACAGATCTGAAGCACGCTAACCATTACACCATCAAGACAGTTTGAGAACAAGAATCGCCCAACCTCCGCCACCTTGGTGCCTAAACCCGGTATCACACCAGAGCTTTTATAGTCAACATTCGATGATCAAAATGTTTCTGGCAACATTTCTGGAATATTTTGCACTGGTATCAGAAACCAGACCGATGATAGATGAATTCCGGTACATACATACATACATACATACATAAAATTTTAAGACTGAGTGTTCCACACATACTGTAAGTGCAGTTTCAGTCTCTTGTCCTAATGGCGGCATTCCAGGCAACCCTGTTAAGGGCTGCTTCACTTGTCAAGTTCTTGGACTTGAGATCGGCGCGTATAGTCCGATCCCTGGTCTTCCTCGGTCCACCCCTTGGTGCAGCTCCCTCCACAATCACAGACCTGCATTTTTTCACCCAATTTTGTTTTTGTTCATCCATTCTCTCCACATGTCCATACCATCCCAGTCTACTTGTAAGCATCACCTCGCTAATACTCTTTATACCTAAACGTCTCCTCAGCTCAACATTTGTTGTTCTATCCTGCAGCCTGGCCCCACACATCCATCTCACCATTCTCATCTCATTACGCTCCATTCTGTTGACATCCTCTACTTTAACGGCCCATGTTTCTGAGGCATACGTCATTGCACTTCTAACACATCAGGCATACACCTTTCCCTTCAGGGGGAGAGGCATTCTTTTCATGGTCAGGATTGGCATCAATTCTCTGAACTTCCCCCAGCCACACCTAATTCTAGCAACAGTGGCAGCCTCGGCCCCACCACCGGCAGAGACAGTATCTCCTAGGTAAAAAAAACTTGTCCACCAGCTCCAATGACTCATTTCCAAAATTCACAGCCACAGGATCATCATTTAACACAAACTCACCTTTGCACACTACACACTCAATTTCTCTATTTCTGACTTATCCTTCGGCAGGAGTCCTTTTATTCTACTACAGCGCTTACTCCCATGGTGCACCCAACATCGACAGATGCTACATTGAATAGAGTTAACGCCCACACCCTTTCCACACACTGCACATGGGTATGCACCGCTCTTTTCCACATTGCCTCGTCTCAATCTACAATGCATAACCTTGGTTTTGTTAATATTGACTCTTAAACCCTTGCTCGCCATGCCCTCTCTCCATCTTCTGAATTTGGCCTCAGCATCTTGCACATTGTCAGCTATTAGGACTAAATCATCTGCATAAAACAGTTCCCACGGGAGTCCGGATCTAAAATATCTAGACAGTGCCTCCAGGACCATAATAAAGAGGAGGGGGCTTAACACTGAACCCTGATGAACTCCAACACAGACTGTGAACTCCTCACTCAGTACGCCTTTCACCCTCATCTAAGTACTGAAGTAATGAAACAACACAGACTGTAAACTCCTCACTCAGTACACCTTTCACCCTCACCTAAATGCTGAAGTACAGTACTGAAACTTTAAATGTTTCTGTTCAGGCTCTAGCTGTCTTGAGGCGGCCACCCCCAGCTATGGGGTATGTGCCTGAGTATATACATACATGAAGGACGTTACATTCAAAGGTTAATTGGGAAAGTTTTGCCTATTTGATTACAAGAGGTCCTTGTACTGTATAAACTCATCTAAAGTTAGTAAAAAGACAATAAAGAAATGTGCCACTCTACTGAAAGGGTTAAGTTGTGTCAGCACAAGAAAACAGGGAGGGGGTAATACATACACATTAAAAGTTGTCTTTATTCATCCCAAACTCTGTAATATACTGTACAACTATTTACAGAATCTTTTACTTTATCACACTTCTGGTAAAACCTTGTAAAATTCATCTGGGCAAAGCAAATTCACTCTCCTCTCAAAATACCCATGGCTCCACACATTTCTAAACCCTTTATCTGTGCTAGATATGGATCACCTTGGCACATATTATGTCACTGGCTTGGCAACATTATTTTCTATATAAGAAGTATTTGTTGACATTATGAATGATTCTTATGATTTCAATTTGAGAAAATAATTACTAATTAAAATCATTCCTACTAACTTCATAATCTCGGAGTATAACAAGCTCCATAAACTCATTTGCCCCTCAACTTTCCCTTCGTAATTGCTTTGGGGAACAGGGCCTTGGGAGGGGCTTTGGTTTCCTGGGCGTTTCCGCACATTCCTCAGCTCCCCGCCTTGGAGTGGCTTCGGTCACTTGGGCTTTATTAGTGATAAGCAGGGAGGGTTCTGTGGGGGCACTCGGTTATGGCCTTGGCCTTGCTCGGGACCTTGGGGATGCTCAGCCAGACAGCCTGGGCAACAGCAGCAACAAAACTCATTAACATGATCTAAGCCCCATCTTGATGCAACCATTGTTTGTGGAGAAATTTGCAAATCAAGGTAGGCATTTTTGTGAATACAAAAAGTCAGTTTATACTGATAGCCAAGATAAAATGAAAACACTTTATGTATTAAAAGGGTTAAATATTGACAGTTATTTTCTAACAACCAAGATAGGTCACTTGTTCTGAGGTCCAGGCTGGCAAATAAGACTTCTCAGATCCAGCCATAAAACTATGTCCCTTGTTTTAATCATTATTATTAAATATACAAAGTTAAAGTTATACCCAATAGTTGCCATTATGCCCAGGAAGTAATTAAATGGCCAAAACAATACAACTTAATGCACATTTTAACTTGACTGAACTTTAACTTTAAATTAACTTGTTCATGTAGTGATGTACACCCAATGTGGTGGTTTTGTGTTAATCTATTTCAAAGCTTTATTTTGCTAAGCGTTATTTCTACATAGCGATTTTGATAAGTTCTTTGGTCTTTATATTGTGTCGTCCCTGTTTTGGTTTGTTTATTTTGCAAGTTTTACATTATAATTCCCTCTCACACTCAACTCAGTCCCTAACAACATTATCATGGTTTGTCACCCTGCTCAGGCCAACCAACTATTCTTTCAAACATTGCTAACTCCAGTGAGCAGGGCCAGGTTGTCTGCTGTGCTTGTAGGCCTACCAGTCCCTTTCAAGCCAAGTCCAGAATATCAACATTAACCCCTACTGTACCATGGCAGGATCATATGCTTTCATTAGTTTATTCAAGTACATTGGGGTTTGTAATTGATGATTAATGTTAAGAAACGGGGTGTTACTTATTTATAGTAATGTACTAAATAATTCACTGACCTTTTATCCGATTCTCCGTCATTTTCCTTCCCCCCTATCGTCCGTTTTTTGCGTCGCCTTAAGCTCCTTTCAGTAATCTGATCCAATCCTTCGGGCCAGACCTATGAGAGTTCCGTATGGAGCTCAGTGGTCTGGTTAATCTGCTCTACATAACTAACTAACTTATTTATAGTAGATAAAAGTGTACCCTCCAGTACCAGACTTATTGCCATAATCAACGAGACAACACCCTCTCAGCTCAAGAGTTAGTGGGTAGATGAGCCAGCCGGCCCAGACTAGCTGAGTGGGTCCATGAGAAGTGTTATCAACTCCTCACAGCATTGCCTCCAAGTCATGTTAGCAGCTCCAGCTAGATATATTAGAGGAACTAGCAGAACGGCATTGGTGAGTCACTTGACTGACGGCTGTATGCTGTATGCCGTCGCTGGTACAGAAAGGGTTAACTCTTCCAGTATTACCACGGTTCATATTACCTTAAACGGAATCTATCGTACACCGATACATGATATGATTTCTTGTCTATATTTTAACCCTCCAGAAAATATCTTTCTATTGACTTTCAGCATTCATAATACATGATGGGTGAGTCTTGTAAGGCAGGCAGTATGGTAAATATATTATAACCATGTCAAGTCTTCTGAGGACGTCCAAAATTTCTTTCAAATGCTGCCAGTTCCTGTTGCGTGAGAACGGCCAGGACGTGTGTGGTCTGGGGGTCGTCACGGTCTATTTCCTCGTCTGCTATGCCAGTTGCACGACGCAGCCACCTTAAACAAAAATGATAAGAAAAGTAAACATTATTTTATTTTTCTTTAATGGGGGTAATGCTTGGTTTTTGGTAGATATATTTATCTATTAATTTATTTTTGAGTTTCCTCGCTAGACCTTTATCAAGCTTAGAAAAACACTCCCCCTTTCAAGATAAATTTGTAAATTTTTCGAAAGAAAAATATACCAGCCAAAGACCGGTTTCTTCTAAAATTTGCTTTGTTTGCAAGTTTTACATTTTAATTAGAGGCTCGCTATCGATAATCGCTCAACAGGAAAAACTTGACACCTAAAGGGCACGAAAGGTCTTAATATTGACAACAAAATGAGGCGAAAGGTCTCAAAATCGCCAAACTAACGGAACCGACGTCTTAAAACCTCAAAACTAATTATGCTAAACATGAGGGAGAAGGGGGTCCAGAAAAAGCGAGTAGTACCCCCTAAATTGTAACCTGAAAAAGCAGAATGATCAGTAAAAAATAAAAAAAGTAATTGAGGAAGTGTGTGCTTCTCCCGACACTCTTTCATGGAAGTGAGACATGGACAGCAAGTGATGAGGACCTCTTCAAACTGAGAGCCGTGTGGAGAGGATTTTTTTCTTTATTGTATTGTATTTCTAAACTCAATTAATGAAATCAACAAATACATGTGGCACTCCAAGGACTCGAACCTAGGATACTCACACCGAAATTCCGTGCGTTTATGCATTACGCTATCAAGACAGTTAAAAGAATTATGCGCTAGCTTACGATTTATTATTTATTTCAGAATTGGCATCTGATGTGAAGAGGCTGAGAGTAACAGGGAAGTGTTTGAATGTTTTGGAATGTATGAGCACGGTCTGGGCATTGAATGGGGAATGATTGAGTGGATAAATTAAAATTTAAAACTTGCAAACTAAACAAACCACAACTGGCACGATACAAGATGAAGGTAAAATAACTTATCAAAATCGCTATGTGGAAACAACGCTTACTACAATAAAATTTATGAAATAAAAGAACACAATCCACCACATAGGGTGTACATTACTACATGAGCAAGTTAATCTGTTTCCCAAGCAAACTAATCGTACACATACCAACGCTCTATCGTCATACCATGTAGTGGTACAGTATGGTACAGTACATACATACATACATACAATTTTATGACCGAGTGTTCCACACATTCGTGCAGTTTCAGTCTCTTGTCCTAATGGCGGCATTCCAGGCAACCCTGTTAAGGGCTGCTTCACTTGTCAAGATCTTGGATTTGAGATCGGCACGTATAGTCCGATCCCAGGTCTTCCTCGGTCCACCCCTTGGTGCAGCTCCCTCCACAATCACAGACCTGCATTTTTTCACCCAATTTGTTCATCCATTCTCTCCACATGTCCATACCATCCCAGTCTACTTGTACGCATCACCTCGCTAATACTCTTTATACCTAAACGTCTCCTCAGCTCAACATTTATTATTCTATCCTGTAGCTTGGCCCCACACATCCATCTCACCATTCTCATCTCATTACGTTCCATTCTGTTGACATCCTCTACTTTAACGGCCCATGTTTCTGAGGCATACGTCATTGCACTTCTAACACATGAGTCATACACCTTTCCCTTCAGGGGGAGAGGCATTCTTTTCATGGTCAGGATTGGCATCAATTCTCTGAACTTCCCCCAGCCACACCTAATTCTAACAACAGTGGCAGCCTCGGCCTCACCACCGGCAGAGATGGTATCTCCTAGGTAACAAAACTTGTCCACCAGCTCCAATGACTCATTTCCAAAATTCACAGCCACAGGATCATCATTTAACACAAGATCGCCTTTGCACACTACGCACTCAATTTCTCTATTTCTGACTTATCCTTCGGCAGGGGTCCCTTTATTCTACTACAGCGCTTACTCCCATGGTGTACCCAACATCGACAGATGCTACATTGAATTGTAGCATTGAGTTAACGCCCACTCCCTTTCCACACATTGCACATGGGTATGCACCGCTCTTTTCCACATTGCCTCGTCTCAATCTACAATGCATAACCTTGGTTTTGTTAATATTGACTCTTAAACCCTTGCTCGCCATGCCCTCTCTCCATTCTCTGAATTTGGCCTCAGCATCTTGCACATTGTCAGCTATTAGGACTAAATCGTCTGCATAAAACAGTTCCAACGGGAGTCTGCCTCTAAACTCTCTAGACAGTGCCTCCAAGACCATAATAAAGAGGAGGGGGCTTAACACTGAACCCTGATGGACTCCAACACGGACTGCGAACTCATCACTCAGTACACCCTTCATGTGCGAAGAATGGATGAGGACCTATACCACACATGGAAGTCAAGTGAGAGGAACAGCTGGTAGTAGAAGACCACCAATGGCATGTAATAATTTTCATGTCCGCTATCGCTTGCCAGGAAAAAAATGACGCCTAAATGGCACAAAAGGTCTTAAAATTGACAAAGAAACGATGTGAACGGTATTAACCCTCTCCGACATATGACGCGATTTTGAGCCGATTAGGGATACTTTAAAGCCTTTGTTACCATCAGGGGTATTTAGAAACCTTTAGTTTAGTTACTTCAACCTCTGCAGTTGTCTTTGAGTTAGCTGTGGGCAGAAAACTAATTTTGGAGAGGTAATTATAAGAGTTAAAATGTAAAACTTGCAAACTAAACAAACCAAAATTGGGACAAGGACAATATAAAGTCAAATTAAATTATCAAAATCGCTATGTGGAAACAACGCTTACTAAAATGAAAATTATTAAATAAAAGAACACAATCCACCACATAGGGTGTACATTACTACATGAGCAAGTTAATCTGTTTCCCAAGCAAACTAATCGCACATATAACAAGTGAGAGAACTCTTTCTTATTGCTAATCTGGCAACCTCTGCGTCATATGAGTCTGAAGGGGTTAATATTGCCAAACTAATGGGGTAAACATCTTAAAATCTCAAAACAAATGGGGCTAAAAATGAGGGAGAGAGGGGTCCAGAAAAAAACTCCCCTTAACCAAACCACATGAGCTCCCTACTAGAACTCTCATAGGAAGAAGAAAGTGACCAAACCTATTGAAGAAGCATTATAGCACGGCCAAAGGAGGCTAGATCATACCTGGAGGTGAGGAGGAAGGAAAAGTGTCAGAGATGATAATGGGATAATGATTGTTTTGTTGGAATTTTTGTTCAAGGGACGTTAGAGCCAAAATATCTGGACAAACGGAGTTTAAAGCAATTTAAGTCATAGGAAGAGGGAAAGACTGATTCTGGGAGAGTTCCAGAGCTCAGCAGTTGAATAGAAGAAAGTCTAAGAATAACATTTCACTCTTGGGTTGGAAAGTTGCACAGAGTATGGGTGGGATTGTGTTGCAAGATGGGTACTACGTACCCTATGTAGAGGAGGTGTGGTATTTATACTCTGTACTCACTGTATTTCTGTTGAACCAGTAGGCAAAGAAAACTTCCACAGTTTTCTATGAGTGACCCGTAACACCTCGCTCTGCACTGCATTCAGAAGTTCCTCTACACCTGAAATGAGAACATTATGCATCATCAATTTACAATCAAGATAGAGACATGACAATTTCTTGCCTGGGTAAAATGAAGAGATTATATTGTCTGTATTCAACTTCATCCTATAAATTACTATAAAATCATCATCATTCATCATCATCTCTGATGCCCCGCTTCCACCTGGGAAGCCCCCACTAGAGGATGGCCATGACAGAAACGTCTCCAGGCTACTTTGTCAAGACATGCTTCCTTCTCCCACGCCACAATGCCCCTTCCACTACGTGGAAGTTTTTATTCTATATACTTTTCCACTTTCTTCTGCCATACCATAGGTGGTCTACCGCTACCAATTGCACCATTCACCTGACTCCCATGCATCTCTCTTGGCATTCTGTTTTCATCCATTCTCTGAACATGACCATACCACCTCAATGCATTTATCTTTATCCACTCTATCACCCCACAATCAATGCCCAGAGCACACTCCTCCATTCCAAAGGACTCATATACTTCTCTATTACTTAGTCCATCAAACTTATATATGCAAGCTGCTGTTCTGAAATAGTACATCTCCACAGCTCTCAGTTGTGAGAGGTCCTCGTCACTTGCAGTCCACGTCTCGCTTCCATACGAGTGTTGAGAGTAGCACACTGCTCCTCAGTGATTTTTTTCACTTCTTGACTGATTGTTGAGGATACAGTCCAGTTCTCCAATTACCTTCCTTCCTTGCATTTTCCTCTCTTATCTCCCTCTCCATCTTACCATATGTACACAGTACTGTACAGCTCCTCCAGAGTACTGTACAGTACTTAAAACTTTCAACCTCTTACAATTCTTTATTTCTCAGTTTAATTTTACACCTTTTCCCATGTTCTTTCTTGATTCTATATTTTGTTTAAAAGTCTATAGTTATAAGACAAAATATGGCTTGATCTTGTATTTAAAAAACCTGACTTATGAGGCAGCTCTGAACAGGGCAGCCTGGAGCATTAGGATGGGAGACCGGAACCGCACTTTGTGTGGACTTCTCGGTCTCTAAATCTATGTACTGTACAGTACTGTACTGTATGCATGTGTGTGAGTGTGTTTTTTTTTTTTTTTTTTCAACCTCGTGACTGAAGGCTGTGGAGTAGCCTGTAACTCTTACGAGGTCCCGAGACTATCAATTGAAGCTTTGAGATGTTAAGTGCTTCATATGTGTCGCACAAGATGGTCTCAGTGGAGCTTCAAGATGAATACATTGTTTCATCATAAGTTACTTAAATTTTTAAATATCCCTTTACTTTTAAGGTTTAAATGGGTTAAAACATTACAAAATTATAATGTAAAACTTGCAAAATAAACAAACCAAAACAGGGACGACATAAGATAAACTCAAAAGAACTAACAAAAATTGTTATGTGGAAATAATGCTTAATAAAACACACACACACACAAGTTATGCTCGGGACACAGACTACAAACCTTGACCTGTAGTAGCCGAAACCAGATGGGCCCCAGTGAGTTGATCCAGGGGCACGGCCATCCCGAGATCCACCTTATTGGCTGCGGCGATGATGGGGGTGTCGGGGGGGAGGGGTAGGGTGGCCAGGGTGGTGGTCACTGTGTCACCCTGCAGCTCATAATCTGGGTGGCTGGCGTCCCGCACGTGAATCACAACATCCTACATTGGGGGGAAGAGGGACGGATAATTCTTGTTAACCCATGACTGCGCAATAATGGACAAAATAAAAGGTCAAGTTAAGGGAGGGAGGCGGGGTGGAGTATGAGGGGGGGGGGGGGGGAGGATGTGGTATAGGGAGATACTACTACTTTCTATGTGTCATACAATTTTGAGATATTTCCCGGCACTGGTATGGTTCTTTTGACACATGTTTAAATACTGTGTGCCTTCCGTGAGGCCTATCGCACTTTACGGGTTAACCCATTTACTGTACTCAGGGTGTCAAACAAAAGCCAAGTCCATTCTTTTTAGTCTGTATTATTGTATATGTAAAGATAAAACTAGGGTCTATAGCCTAGTTAAATTTATGAACTTTGGAAAATATAAAATGGCCAAAACAATGCTATCTCATGTTCATTTTATTGTATTCCTTCTCATTTTCATTCAAGTTTTGCCGTGGTTTGACACCCCTGCGTTCTCTACCGCTGACTTCCTTTTCATCATATTCTGGACACTATTCAGCTTAGGAAGGATCTGTGGTTGCTCAAAGGATTAAACAAGATAGTCTGAAGCCTTTTAACCCTCAAAGAGCGGCTGACAACTTAAGCTGGCGTAGAGAACCTAGGCCCAAAGAGCGGCTGACGACTTGAGTAGCAAGGGATGTTACGCACATTATCGGCATTATGAGAGAGAGTCCACGGGGTGGGAGGACCGCAGCCGGGCTCTGACCGTTCAGCGTGGACCTAGTCCCGCCACTGATACCACCACAACATGTGTACATATCCCTCCTTACCTTACCTTTGGATACCTTTGGATGTGTTCACCGCTCTTCTAGCGGCACCAAGGAGCGCGACGCCCCTCGTTATGGGTGGTGATTTGGTGCAGTAGACTGTTTGAAGCGACAGCTCGCTCCCTTGCGAGGATGGGCTCGTCTGGCACTTTTTGCAGTTCGATATCTAGGGCTCTCTTGAAGTTGTCTAACGAGATGTCCCTCATGTCTCTTACTCGCCGTGGGAGTTTGTTGAAGAGACGTGGGCCTCTGTGTGATAACCAGCCCTCTCGCAGAGAGCCCATAGCACCCCTGTTATTCATCCGGGGGATTTCGCATTCCCAGCCTCTCCTATCACTGAATTTCATGACTATCGGAGTATGTAGGATTGGTACTAAACCCTCTGCGATTCTCCACGTGTATATTATTAGGTAACGTTCTCTTCTACGTTCCAGTGAGTACAGATTCAGTGCTCTTAAACGCTCCCAATAGTGTAGATGTTTTATCGAACTTATATGCGAAGTGAAATTTCTTTGTACACTCTCTACGTCATTTATTTCACCTGCTTTGTATGGGGATGTTAATACGCTACAGTATTCAAGCCGCGGTAGCACTAGAGATTTGAAGAGCGTTATCATAGGCAATTCACCGCGTGTTTTAAAAGTACGCAGAATCCAACCCGTTAGACGTTTCGCAGCCGCCACTTTGACCTGGTTATGTACTTTGAAACCCATATTTTCAGACATTAATACCCCAAGGTCTTTCACACTGTCTTTCCGTTCTATTATGTGGTTAGATTCAGTTAAGTAATTTGAAATTTCTTTAACACCATTATTATCTCCGTACCGTATTAATTGGAATTTTTCCTCATTGAATTGCATGTTGTTTTCCCTGGTCCACTGGAACACTACATTCATGTCTTCCTGCAGTCGGCCCGTGTCCTCTTGTGTGTTTACTATCTTGCTTAATTTTGTGTCATCAGCAAAAGACGACACCGTACTGTGTCTGGTGTTGGTATCTATGTCACAAATTAGTATGAGGAACAGAAGGGGCGCTAGCACTGTTCCTTGGGGCACTGAGCTTTTGACATCCGAAGGCTCAGAAGTGACTTGGTTTACTGCTACCCATTGTTTTTTCGGTTTACGAGGAAATTGTATATCCACCGTCCGATTTTCCCAGTTATACCTTTTGCTTTCAGTTTGTAGGCTATTATACCATGGTCACATTTATCAAATGCCTTAGCAAAATCGGTGTAAATGACATCCACGTTTTTCTTTTCTTCTAGCGCTTTAAGAATTTTGTCATAGTGTTCCAAAAGTTGTGAGAGACATGATCTTCCCGCTCTGAACCCATGTTGACCGGTGTTGTGTAGTTCATTTGTCTCCATGAATGTTGAAATTTTGCTTCGCAGGACTCGCTCGAAAACTTTAATGATGTGAGAGGTTAGAGCGGTTAGGGCGGTAGTTTTTTGGTAGTGCTTTACTCCCTCCTTTATGCAGTGGGGCAATTATTGCGTTTTTCAAGCTATCTGGTATGTCACCAGTGTCTAGACTCCTTCTCCACATTATAGCCAGGGGTTTTGAGAGGTTTTCCTTACATTTTTTCATTAGGATCGAATTCCATGAGTCCGGGCCTGGTGCCGAGTGGGATGGCATGTTGGAAATGGCCTCTTCTATGTCTTTTGGACCGAAATCAATATCCAGCATCTGAGGGGTTTCCGTGGGGGAGGTTTCCATGAAAAATATATTTTGGTCTCTGATGACTTTTGTTTCATCAGGCTCACTGAATGCCATTTCATACTGCCTGCTTAAGAGTTCGCTCATTTCCTTTTGTCCCCTGTGAAAGAGCCGTCCCCTTTGCTCAGTGGGCCGATGTTTGATGTTGTTTTAGCCTTTTGTTTGGCGTATGAAAAGAAGTATTTGGAATTTTCCTTTATACCTGCAATAGCTTTCCTCTCCTCTTCCATATGTTGTAGTTCATATGATATTCTTAGCCTTTGTTCAATTTCCACAATTTCTCTATCTATTTCGACCTTTTGCCTATCCTGTAGATTTTGATGTGTGCGTCTTTGTGTGAGTAATTTTCTTCTTCTGTACAGCCTCCTCCTTTCCCGATCTTGTTTGCTTCTTCTTCGTTTTGTTTGTCTTGCAGGTATATGGTGGCTACAGATTTGGGTCATGGTTTCTGTTATTAAGACTAGACATTCTGCTGGTGTCAGGTTATCCATTAAATCTTCCCAGTCTATTTCCTCCATTTCTTGATTTACCTCTTCCCACCTAATGTTTTTGTTATTGAAGTTAAATTTACTGAAGGGGCCGGTTTTTGTTCTCGATTCTGAGGTTGTCTGTACACTTTCTAAGGTTGTTTTGATCTCAATTAATTTATGATCTGAGTATGTTGTGTCCGATATGTTAATGCTGTGTACTAGAGAGTCGTTGTTAGTGAAGACCAGGTCTAAGATATTGTTTTCCCGTGTGGGTTCAGCAATATGTTGGGTAAGACTAAAAAAATCACAAAGTTCAAAAAGCTCTCTCGTATTACTGTAGTATTTGCTTCTCCGGTGTTATTTGCCACTAACTGGTTTTCTAGTTGTCTCCATTTAATGTTTGGTAGGTTAAAGTCTCCTAGCCATATAATATTTGGTGTTGGGTTCCCCAGGGTTTCCACTTCTGATTTTATTTTGTTGAGCTGGGTTTTGAATTCTTCTCGGGATGAGTCTGGAGGCCTGTATGTAACAATAACTGCTAAATTTAGGGATTCTATTTTAACTCCAAGTATTTCCACCACTTCATTACTGTTATTTAGGAATTCAGTACATATCAGTGAGTCATGTATGTACAAGGCTACGCCTCCATGTGATCTATGCGTTCTGTCCGCCCTATGTAGGTTGTAACCAGGAATCCATACCTCACTATCTTCCTGATCTTTAATGTGAGTTTCTGTGAGAGCCGCAAATATAGCGTTTCCTTCTTCTAGCAGGCCCCTAATAAATGGTACTTTGTTCGTGGTTCTATTTTTTAGGCCTTGGATATTTGCAAACAAGATTGGGGAGGGATTGTTTGGAGTACTATGTGTACCTAATAGTCTTCGGGATGTATTGGCCACTCTTGGGAGGCCAGGAGGTGCTCGAGGTGTTCTATGTGCTCTTCCATCTCCCTCAGTCTCTTCATCTTCGTCTGCCCTTTCCCTCCTTGCCTTTTTCCTCTGTCTCGTCCTCGCATAGCTAGAGAGTTTTTTGGGCTACCATTCGTGTTAGGTCTAGCATATCTCCAAGTCCCTTTAATATGAAAAGCTGGGCATTTCATATTGTAGCAGGTCTTGTTCTCAAGTGATGTCTTGCAAAGGGATGGGTGGTGGTATTTGCAGGTTTCACCAAATCTACATTTTCCATGACTGGTTATGTTGTTGCAAATTTTGGGATGAGCAAATCTACATGAATTCCCATTATATTTGCCCTTTTGACCAAAGTAGCACCTTCTTTCCAGATAATATCTGCACACTGGTGTAGACAACCCCAGTAGGTGTGGCTGGGGCTGCAAGGGGTTATGTGGTGAGCTAAGTGTGGTTGTGGGTGATAGTGGGCTTGGTGGCTCTCGGGACGTTGCAAGCGAACCCGTTGTCGTACAAGGATGATTCAGGTGTCATTGGAAAGCTCTATTATCGCCCTTTCACGGATACATAATTGTATTACGCTCTGGCTCTTGTTTATGCATGAAAAAGAGCATGGAATGATGCTCGTTTAGGGTAAATCTGCCCGCCACTCAGGACGTAAAAGTAAATGTTTCCGTACGACAAGGGTTAATGGTTAGGGGTCATTCCTAAACTGAATAAAATCATCTAATAGTTGCCAGAATATAATGAGAAGGACGTCACCGGTACTGAATGGGTTAAGTAATGTAAAGCCTCACTTAAAGTTGTAGTTACGTTCTTTAAGCGTTCAAGAGCCCTTCCGGGAACAGAGGGTTAAAAAAAAATTTTTTTTTTAGTACAGTATAATAATAATAGGTAACAGGACATTTGTTTTCCAAGAGTGCCACTTTATTATTAAATAACAATTCACTAGGATCCACAGAAGATTAACAAATGAACATAATTAATAAAAAGACTATCTATCTATCTATCTATTTATTGCCGGATGCCGTAATCCCTGAAGGGATGGCCACAAACGAAACAACCCCATGCACCTCTGTTCCCAGTCAGTCGACGCCCCTCCTCCCATCCAGCACCACCTTCACTCATAATACATATACTGTACTTCTTAACTCCATCTTTCTACCTCTCATTCGGTCTACCTCTCCCTCTCTGTCCTTCCACCTCACTGTCGTACACTCTCTTAGTCATTCTCTCGCTTCCCATACGTTCCATATGGCCGAACCATCTCAAGGTGTTCCTTTTCACACTTTCCAGCACATCTACATCCACATCACACCTCTCTCATACTTCCTCATTCACAAGTCATTAAGTACAGTATTAAAATGTATAACTTACAAAACAAACAAACCAAAACAGGGACTGCATAATATAAATATAAAAGAAATTATCAATCAAAACCACTATGTAGAAACAATGCTGCCTGGAGCGCTGCCATTACGACATGAGAATGGAAACGCACTTTGTGTGGAGCACTCAGTCTTTAAATTTATGTACTGTATGTATGTTTGTATACCCAAGCACTTTAATCTATCATCCGTCTAGTTTTCAATACCAATGCAAAAAAAAAGTCACAAATACAAACTTCACATACATTGTTCACATGTGCTTTGTACTGCAAACCTATAGACATGTGACATAACAATATTGCTTTATATGGGAGATATATGGTATATTATCTAACATCCTTCGCTTTCCTCCCCTTTCTCCTTCAGTGTTTCGTTCCATACGCTAGGCCACAACCATGTGTTTCATCAGCTGACTGCTAATACTTATGTTTCATTTAGCTTTGTGTTTAGAAAAAAAGGTAAATACAATTTATTTTACTGTTTTACACTGAAGTCTATTGTTTTTATGCATCATTGTATATCATTTAGCTATTCACTACAAGAATGCACTAACTCGAACAAGTTGGAAGACGGTTGCCAAGCGGGAATTTCTTTTCTCCCGTGACTTCGAGTATCGTAACTTACCGAACAGACAGCATCTTCCAAGTCTGTGGGAATGTCCTGGATGAAGCCCACTGTGTCTATAAACAACACCACCAGACACCCACAGACACCAAGGAATATAAAAAACAACACCCAGCACACGGTATCATACACAAATACTGTAGGGTCCCGCATAATACGTGTTCACATATAACGAGTCTCGATTAAAACGAGCGACCTAAAATATTAATATTGTTTAATTTTCGATCAGAACGAATGTGATCACATAAAACGAGTCCGCCGCCAAAGTGGGGCAAATCCGAGGAGTTTTCATATAGAGCGCCGAAATATCGTACAAAACGTACGAAATATCGTACGCTTTCATATAGAATGCCGAAATATCGTACAAAACGTACGCAATATCGTACACTCCTGACGGAAATTTACGCTTCCAGTGAACATTGATGATATTGGGCCACCAAAATGCTGTGTTCACATAAAACGAAATCGCATAGAACGCCCTCGTTTATCGACCAATTACTCGTTTTATGTGAGACCCTACTGTACTGTCATCTCTCCCTCCCTGCCAACCCCAAACCAGCTTCCAGAAGCACATCCACACTCATATCTCTCGCTGTTCCATCCAATCACTCATAGACAACACGCAGCTGCAGGCATGACCTCCCAAAATCCATCCTTCTGAATCTTACCTTCCTCACGAGGACATAGTCCACCTGGCCAGGCTGAGGTGTGGGCACCATCCAGCTCTTCTGAGCTATCAGCAGAGACTGGATATCTCCGTCGTCGACACCTGCTCAGGATGCAACACGGCACCCCATACTGTACTATTAAACACATCATAGAAAACTGCATTCCACACAATCACTTACGCCAACAATATAATCTACACTCCTTGAGAGCCCTGTGAGAAAGCCCGATCGTGGCCATGGCTTTCCTTAGGGACTCGTGGCTGTTCAGCCAGGCAGCTTAGGGAACAACAACAACAACAACAACAACAACAACAACAACAACAACAACAACAACAACAACAACAACAACAACAACAACAACAACAACAACAACAACAACAACAACAACAACAACAACAACAACAACAACAACAACAACAACAACAACACCTCCAGGCCCCAGGGCCCAAGGTGGCAAACAGCTAGTTCCTGCCCTTCACCCGACTGTCCTGGCTGATGGCTCGGATATTCTTTACCCCTATAAGTCACACAGATCCTTCCTAAATTGTATAAAATGATCTAATGACAGCCATAATAAACTGTCAAAATATGTCATAACCTTCAAAGGGTTAAACTTAAAACCTGATAGTAACTTACCGAACAGACAGCATCTTCCAGCGTTGCCCTAAAGGATGAATGGGGCCGAATGGATACAAGCCAGAGAAAAGGAGAGAAAAAAACCAGGTCACCCCCTTTAAAGACACAACAATGAAGATAAAAGTTCTCATGTGATACCCCCTTTAAGGTAAAAACCTGATAATAACTTACCGAACAGACAGCATCTTCCAGCGTGGCCCTAAAGGAAGCCACCAGGTCTGTAGGGATGTCCTGTATGAAGCCCACCGTGTCTATAAACAACACCTCCAGGCCGCAGGGTAGTCGTGCCCCGTGAGCCGTCACGTCCAGGGTGGCAAACAGTTGGTTCCTGCCCTCAACACGACTGTCCTGGCTGATGGCTCGGATCAAGGACGTCTTACCTGTGGATAATAATAATAAACTATTTGTCAACAGCTTAACATCTTACCTGTTGAAGAAGGAAAAAATTGACACCTAAATTGTACGAAAGGGGTATAAAGGGGGGAAAGAGTGGAGGATGTGGTATGGAAAGATGCCACTACTTTCTATGTGTCACCCAAATTTCAGACATTTCCTGGCAATGGCATGGTTTTTGAAGGGTTATTATTACACATTTAAATACCATGGCTTCCGAGAGGACATTCGCAGTCCATGGGTAAATATTGACAAAGATATGGGGTGAGAGGTCTTAAAATTGCCAAACTAATGAGCCGAATGTCTAAAAATCTGAAAACTAATGGGGCAAAACATGAGGAGGAAGGGAGGCCAGAAACCCTCCCCCTCCCCCCATAACTGAACCTACCAGCATTAGTGTAGCCAACGACAGCCACGGTGGGGAGGCTGGACTTGGCCCGGTTGTTCCTGATCAGTGCCCGCGCCCCGGCTAGTTTGGCCAGACCGCCCTTCAGTCTCTTCTCTCGCTCGTCCATCACCAGACGGTCTCGCTCATTCAACACTCGCTTCCTGTGGAGTTCACTTCACTTCAGAGGGATGTCCGTGAGCCTATAAATGTTTGATTTGCTTGTACAGTTGTGGATATAAACACTTATACTGTACAGGTCTGCCTCACTAGCCGATGCCCAGATTTACCATATTATTATAGGTTTTTGGGTGTTTGGGTTTTGGCTGGTCCCAGAACGCATGCCCATTTACCCCATTAATTTAGTGAAAGTTTTCTCAAGGTCTATCTATCGATCTATCTATCTATATGCTCAGGCCCAATCCCCATTTTGGGGGTAGCCGACTCAAGACAGAGCAAGAACAGCGAAAACACAAAAACAACATAAAACAAAAAATAAACACAGATAAAAACACAAACTCACACACATCCAGGTCACCCAGGAGAAGACCCAGAGACCAGGGTTACCAAGGTCGCTCCAGCAATCCCCCGGCCCCTGACCACCCGGAGAGGTTCCGATCTCGGCAGGCAGACATGCAGCGGAGCCAAAGCCACAAGCCCTCCCACCACACTTCCAGGCACACCCTTCATATTAATCGTCCCCCCGGGCCAGGCGCCTGATGGACTATTATCTAGTCGAACTTGCGCCCGACCCCTTACTTTCAAGGTAGTAAGCTTGAATAGGCTTGAAGCTTTCAATAGTAGTATGTGGAGTAGATGCTCTATGTCTTGCCATTACTCAGGGAGTATTGAACACAATTTGCTATGCTTCAACGCATATTGCTACAGAGCCATAGCGGACGCCCTTCTTAACTTAGTTACAACACAAGACACCTGATTAAAATAGAGTAGCCTTATGGCAAAGGGGTCAAGGGTACGGTAAGGTGACAAAATGAATAAGACCTTCCCTAAAGTATGGGTGAGTGTAAGTGCTGAGGGAAAGGACACTTAAATATAAGACCCTCCCTAATTGATAGATGAGCACGAGTTTGCTCAAGTCGGCCACCCCCAGCCGAGTTTGAAGGGTTAAAAAAATAAAAATAAAACAAAAAATAAAAGGGGCCCCCCCCCCCCCCGGTGGTATGTGCCTGAGTATATAGATAGATAGGTAGAGACACTACCTGAAGCCATGGATGTGATAAATATATTGCTAAACTAGAATCGTAAATGCCACCCCGAATTACTTTCATTGTACAGTAATTCCCCACTTTAAAAATGTAGTTCCTGAAATATTGAAAATATAAATTAAACAACTTTAAGTGAAGCTATTCATTTGGGTCATTGTTATTGTGATTTTAGACATTATTTATTTGATTTGATGCAGTTTTTAACCCGTACTGTACCGTAGGATACAGTAATAAAAGTCCCCAGCAGTCCCAAGCAATGTGGCAAAAATGGCAGGAGAGACCACCTATCCACCTCCAAAGATGAGGCAACACTGGCTCTGTCACACTTCAGTGGGTCTCATATAAGCTGAGAAGTGTTGCCATATCGGGCTAGCAGTGCTCACACGGTCGTGGTAACTGGTACAGCCTTGTACAGGCAGTTACAAGGAAAGTACTGTACATTACTGACGGCTATATCCGTCGCTGGGACTGGGGAGTTACGTATCTACTGACGACTATAGTCCACGCTGGGATTGGAGGGGTTAAGGGGAGATTTCCACTTGAGGAATTTTTTCTTTACCCCTTTCTCCCTCATGTTTAGCCCCATTGCTTTTGAGATTTTAAGACCTTCGCCTCATTAGTTTGGTGATTTTAAGAACTTTCAACCCATTTATGTCACTTTTAAGACCTTTCGTCCCATTTAGGTGTCGATTTTTTCCTGGCGAGCGATAGCAAGCCTGTAATTTAAGAGGAACCGGCCTTTGGCCGGGAAATTTTTCTACCGAAAAATGTAGAAATTTATCTTGAAAGGGGGTGTAATTTCAAGCTTGATGGAGGTCTAGGAAACGCACTAAAAACCTGCCCTTAACGTCATCCACTCCTTGGGCTAGGGCGTGCCCTTGTTAAAGGGAAATTTGCCACGATTCACTAGACAGAGTTCCCCAAACTCTTGTCGTCTACCAATGGCACAGCGTGGGAGCAAACTGCAGACCCTTCAGTCAGCAGGCAGACAAACTACCGACTATGCTACGGCTCTTGATTTACAACTTAATAATGAAGTATAACAACTTCAAGTGAATTATGTTCTCTTATTAAATGAACAGTGCAATAATGAAACAACTTAAAAATGCAGCAACTTTAATCCTTCCCGCCCGGGCAGCATTTTAAAAGGACACCGCGGCAGATGGGCAGGAGCCCGGGTGTCCTTTTAAAATCCGTAAGCTTGAAAGCCTATTCAGCTTGTTTTGAAAGCCGCGCGTCCGACGTATGTAAACAAAGCCTGTCGGAGGTGACGCGCGCACCTCTGGAAGCAAGCAGACGTCGGAGCTTTGTTGTTGTGTGGTCTGCTAAGACAGATTCAGTCATCACAACTGAACCAGTTAACTAGAGAGCTCTACTCAACGCCAGTCTACAGATTGGAAACCACAGTACGTTTAGACATGCGTGGGAATTTTTTAGCAGTTAAAATAACAAAGATACGGTAGCCTAGGCTTAGACGTATTTCGGCCATATCGCCCGGGTCTCAAGAACGCCCTTAGGATAGCGAGCCCGTGCCAGAAGGGTTAAGTGAGGAGTACAGTCGGCCAAATAAGTCATGTCTCGGCACCAAGTATGTTTTGATCAATAATTGGTATCAGCAATATCTAAGCTTCATTTCTTCAAATAGAGTGAAATATACAAACATGTTCCTACACTTACCCACCCTATTCAACATCTGACAGACATTAATACAGCACATAGCGGTGACGGTATTGAGGGATAAGCCTTTTCGGCCCCATTCAGCCAACTGTTTTAAGATGTTTATCCCCATCCAGGTGTCGATTTCTTCCTGGCGAGCGACAGCGAGCCAGCATTGTATGGAGAAATCCGGCTTCGCCGAAAAAAAAATTCTATCGAAAAATGTACAAATTTAGCTTGCTGTGTACATGCTGTAGTACATGCTGGCTCACTACCGCTCGCCAGGAAAATATGGACACCTGGATGGGGGTAAACGTCTTAAAACAGTACAGTAGGCTGAATACATAGCGAGCCAAACGTAATGACAGCTGGGACATGACTTATTAGCGCGACCGTACCTGATGTAAGGTAGCTCTGCCAGTGCCACCTGTAGCCTGGCCTCCCTGGTACATTGTTTTATGTTGTGTTGTCCCTATTCTGGCTCTGTCTTGAGTCGGCTACCAAAAAAAAAAAAAAAAAAAAAAAAAAAAAAAAAAAAAAAAAAAAAGGACAAGTGGGGATTGGGTCTGAGTACAGTATATAGAAATTGAATATAATTGAATATAATTGAATATAATTGAATATAATTGAATATAATTGAATATAATAGTGTGTATATACAGTACCTGATGTAAGGTAGCTCAGCCAGCGCCACCTGTAGCCTGGCCTCCCTGGTACGGGCGTGTTGGTGGAATATCGCCAGGACCACTGTGTATCTGTCCACCACACGCATCTTAAACACCTCCTCCAGGGATCTGAAACATAGAACATCAATAACCTTATAATTTGTGTGTGAATTTCTATTTTGTTTTTGAGTGTTCATTGTTTTTTGTTTTCCTTATTCGGGCTCTGTCTTGAGTCGGCCACCCCCCATGATTTGGTAGCGAAATATGTTGCTAATTATGAAAACTTGGCAATAATATGACGCACAGACATAGCAGTATCATACCTTTGCAGTAAGAATCGATTAATCTGATACTAAAGGATTCAATATACAAATTTACAAATTCACAAATTTATCTTGAAAGGGGGTCTAAGGAGCATTTTTTTAACCCCTTCAGACTCATATGACACAGAGGTTGCCAGATTAGCAATAAGAAATAGAGTTCTCTCACTCTTATAATTACCTCTCCAAAATTAGTTTTCTGCCCACAGCTAACTCAAAGACAACTGCAGAGGTTGAAGTAACTAAACTAAAGGTTTGTAAATACCTCTGATGGTAACAAAGGCTTTAAAGTATCCCTAATAGGCTCAACACAGCTAACTCAAAGACAACTGCAGAGGTTGAAGTAACTAAACTAAAGGTTTGTAAATACCCCTGATGGTAACAAAGGCTTTAAAGTATCCCTAATAGGCTCAAAAGTGCGTCACATGTCGGAGAATGTTAAGCTTAATAAAGGTCTATCGAGGAAACTAAAAAATAAATTAGTATAGAAATTAATAGACCCCCAAAAAGCCACTATCACCAAAATACTCACTCTAGTTGTATCTTCTTTAACATGTTGATGCTGATAAAGACACAGGTGGTGGTGTTACTGGTCTGTGCCTGCGTGGCCAGTCTCTCCACTGTACCCGACCCAAACACGGTCTTGGTCCCGACGCTCTTAACGCTCACCACATCCTGATAACAACCCAACCAGCGCAGCATTAACCTTTACAGTACCAGCGGCATGTTATTTATTGGATTTCAGCTACATTTCCGCTTAGATTAACCCTTTCACGACCATATGACGCAGAGGTTGCCAGATTAGCAATAAGAAATAGAGTTCTCTCACTCTTATAATTAACTCTCCAAAATTAGTTTTCTGCCCACAGCTAACCCAAAGACAACTGCAGAGGTTAAAGTAACTAAATTAAAGGTTTCTAAATACCCCTGATGGTAACAAAGGCTTTAAAGTATCCCCAATAGGCTCAACACAGCTAACTCAAAGACAACTGCAGAGGTTAAAGTAGCTAAATTAAAGGTTTCTAAATACCCCTGATGGTAACAAAGGCTTTAAAGTATCCCTAATAGGCTCAAAAGTGCGTCAAGAACGTGAGAGGGTTAATAGGCAAGAATGTAGTTACCGGGTGTACCGCCCGTCTTGTTTACACTACGCGGACGCTCACCATCATGTTCCCGTCTATTTTGACTGCCTTTGGATACAAAAATACATTAGCCTAACCAAACAACCTAACCTAACCTAACCTAGTATTATAGATTTATAAGTATTTATTTTATTATAAGTATTTATAGATGATTTATGTTGTATGTCGGTAGTGGTACAGTCGCGCTAATAAGTCATGCCCCAGCTGTCATTACGTTTGGCTCGCTCTGTGCTGTATTAATGTCTGTCAGAGGTTGAATAGGGCGGGTAAGTGTAGGAACATGTTTGTATATTTCACTGGATATGAAGAAATGAAGCTTAGATATTGCTGATGCCAATTATTGATGAACACATACTTGGTGCCGAGACATGACTTATTAGCGCGATTGTACACCCGGT
Source organism: Paralithodes platypus (assembly GCA_032716605.1). Taxonomy (NCBI): domain Eukaryota; kingdom Metazoa; phylum Arthropoda; class Malacostraca; order Decapoda; family Lithodidae; genus Paralithodes; species Paralithodes platypus. Next base: position 7,924,772 of record CM064572.1, read on the forward strand.
AACTACATCCTTCCCGATTAATATTCAGTATTCAACAATGAACAATATGTCGTAGGCTTGTGCATAAACTTGGGGAGATTTCCACTTGAGGGATTTTTTTCTTGACCCCTTTCTCCCTCATGTTTAGCCCCATTGCTTTTGATATTATAAAACATTTGCCCCATTAGTTTAGCGATTTTAAGAACTTTCACCCCATATTAAGACCTTTCGTGCCATTCAGGTGTCAATTTTATCCTGGCGAGCGATAGCGAGCCTGTAATTTAAGAGGAACCGGCCTTTGGCCGGGAAATTTTTCTACCGAAAAATGCACAAATTTATCTTGAAAGGGACTCTAGGGGGTGTAATTTTAAGCTTGATGGAGGTCTAGGGAACCAACTAAAAACCTCCCCTTAACTGTCTGGATAGCGTAATGCTTAGTGCGCGGAATTTCGTCGTAAGTATCCTAGGTTCGAGTCCTTGGAGTACCACATGTATTCATTGGTTTCATTAATTAGGTTTATTTGCACAGTGTAAGTTAATTGGTGGTTTGGTGAAAAAATATGAATTTACTGGATTTTATGAAGCTTAGGAAGGATATGTGGTAGCTAAAAGGATTAATTGAGATAGTCTGTATCCTTATACGGTAATTGGTAGATTTCCTTCCCAAGGCTGAATAATAGTTCCGGAACAGTTGCCCGAATAGAATGAAAAAGACATCGCCGTTACAGAAGGGGTTAAAATGTAAAACTTACAAAACAAACAAACCAAAACAGGAACCGCACAATATAAAGACAAAAGAACGTGGTGAAGGGCTGGTCTATCAGAGGAATGGTCTATCAGAGGAATGGTCTATCAGAGGAATGGTCTATCAGACGAATGGTCTATCAGAGGAATGGTCTATCAGAGGGATGGTCTATCAGAGGAATGGTCTATCAGAGGAATGGTCTATCAGAGGAATGGTCTATCAGAGGAATGGTCTATCAGAGGAATGGTCTATCAGAGGAATGGTCTATCAGAGGAATGGTCTATCAGAGGAATGGTCTATCAGAGGAATGGTCTATCAGAGGAATGGTCTATCAGAGGAATGGTCTATCAGAGGAATGGTCTATCAGAGGAATGGTCTATCAGAGGAATGGTCTATCAGACGAATGGTCTATCAGAGGAATGGTCTATCAGAGGGATGGTCTATCAGAGGAATGGTCTATCAGAGGAATGGTCTATCAGAGGAATGGTCTATCAGAGGAATGGTCTATCAGAGGAATGGTCTATCAGAGGAATGGTCTATCAGAGGAATGGTCTATCAGAGGAATGGTCTATCAGAGGAATGGTCTATGGAAGGACGTCTAGCTTGAATATACTACAGTGTTGGAGGTGAGAACTGAGCAATCTCTGCCATACCCATAGCTTACTCTGACTGTTCCTTTTACTTATATATCTTCTAGATCTCAAGTGACGGCGTCTCTTCCGTGGATTGACCTCCCAATCTACCAAGATTGGAAGACAAAGTGTCACATTTTTCCCTTGCCCCTCAACTTTCTCTTCATAATTGCTGAGGGGCACAGGGCCCTGGGTGGGGTTTTGGTTTCCCGGGCGTTTCCGCACCCTCCTCAGCTCCCCGCCATGGAGTGGCTCCAGGCTTTATTGTGGTCGGCAGGGAGGGTTCGGTTGGGGCGCTCGGTTATGGCCTTGGCCGTGCTCGGGACCTTGGGGCTGTTCGGCCAGGCAGCTTGGGGAGGAACAACAACAACAACAACAACAACAACAACAACAACAACAACAACAACAACAACAACACCAACACCAACACCAACAACACCAACACCAACAACAACAACAACACCAACACTAACAATAACAACAACACCAACAACAACAATAACAACAACAACACCAACAACAACAACAAGACAAAAGAACTTATCAAAATCCATACATGGAAATAATGCACTGAAGATTAGATATAATATTAATACTGTATACATGTACAGTACAACACATTCCTTTAAATAAAAGTACTCAGAATCCATTTTTAGACTTTGTTGCATTACATTGTAAGTACATTCTATTACGTCTTAGATTCAGTATTTACTATTGAGTTCATTATATTCAACTCTCGTATAATTTTAAGGTGAAGTTACTTACAATGTACAGTATATTCATGTAGGTGACTGTACATCCATTGTATTCATTGTAACTCTTTGTAACATCCTCCTTCTAAATTTTCATGACTCACCCTTCCCATGCATTTTGATCTCACCCATGCACTCACTGATCGTATGACCGGAAGGAGTGATGGGAGTTTTCCATCAGCTTAGGTAGGGGTGTGTGGAGAGGTGGGAAGGAAGATTAGTTAGATTCGGGCCTCTCTCACAACTATAGGTCTGAGAGATATTCTCCCTTATATTTGAGTTTAGTTAGATTCGGGCCTCTCTCACAACTATAGGTCTGGGAGATATTCTCCCTTATATTTGAGTTTAGTTAGATTCGGGCCTCTCTCACAACTATAGGTCTGGGAGATATTCTCCCTTATATTTGAGTTTAGTTAGATTCGGGCCTCTCTCACAACTAAAGGTCTGGGAGATATTCTCCCTTATATTTGAGTTTAGTTAGATTCGGGCCTCTCTCACAACTATAGGTCTGGGAGATATTCTCCCTTATATTTGAGTTTAGTTAGATTCGGGCCTCTCTCACAACTATAGGTCTGGGAGATATTCTCCCTTATATTTGAGTTTAGTTAGATTCGGGCCTCTCTCACAACTATAGGTCTGGGAGATATTCTCCCTTATATTTGAGTTTAGTTAGATTCGGGCCTCTCTCACAACTATAGGTCTGGGAGATATTCTCCCTTATATTTGAGTTTAGTTAGTTAGATTCGGGCCTCTCTCACAACTATAGGTCTGGGAGATATTCTCCCTTATATTTGAGTTTAGTTAGATTCGGGCCTCTCTCACAACTATAGGTCTGGGAGATATTCTCCCTTATATTTGAGTTTAGTTAGAGATTCGGGCCTCTCTCACAACTATAGGTCTGGGAGATATTCTCCCTTATATTTGAGTTTAGTTAGATTCGGGCCTCTCTCACAACTATAGGTCTGGGAGATATTCTCCCTTATATTTGAGTTTAGTTAGATTCGGGCCTCTCTCACAACTAAAGGTCTGGGAGATATTCTCCCTTATATTTGAGTTTAGTTAGATTCGGGCCTCTCTCACAACTATAGGTCTGGGAGATATTCTCCCTTATATTTGAGTTTAGTTAGATTCGGGGCCTCTCTCACAACTATAGGTCTGGGAGATATTCTCCCTTATATTTGAGTTTAGTTAGATTCGGGCCTCTCTCACAACTATAGGTCTGGGAGATATTCTCCCTTATATTTGAGTTTAGTTAGATTCGGGCCTCTCTCACAACTATAGGTCTGGGAGATATTCTCCCTTATATTTGAGTTTAGTTAGATTCGGGCCTCTCTCACAACTATAGGTCTGGGAGATATTCTCCCTTATATTTGAGTTTAGTTAGATTCGGGCCTCTCTCACAACTATAGGTCTGGGAGATATTCTCCCTTATATGTTTAGTACATATGTCTAAATCTTTCAGTTGTTACTTAAGGGGGGTGACCGGCTTTTTGTTATTTCTCTCCTTTTCTCTCTTTCTCTGGCTTGTATCCATTCGGCCCCATTCAGCCAACTATTTTAAGACGTTTATCCACATCTAGGTGTCGATTTCTTCCTGGCGAGCGATAGCGAGCCAGCATTATATGAAGAAATCCGGCTTCGCCGGAGACATTTTTCTTTAAAAAAATGTACAAATTTAGCCTGCTGTCAAACAAAAATAAGAAATATGCTGGCTCGCTACCGCTCACCAGTAAAAAATTGACACCTGGATGGGGATAAACATCTTAAAACAGTAGGCTGAATGGGGCCAAATGGATACAAGCCAGAGAAAGATAGAAAAGGACAGAACAAAAACAGGTCACACCCCTTAAATAAAAAGTGGCTTTTGGATTGAGAGACCTTTAATTTTCCCTTTACCTATATTACATTTATAAGGTATACGAGGAATGGTGGCGGCGATTATCTATCCTCCATCCATTTATCTATCAATCAACGAGCAGAGCTGGACACAGAGATTCAATCTACTACTTCCATCAACCCTAAAATACACTGGTGATGGGCTGGTCTATCAGAGTGAGAACTGAGCGATCTCTGCCATACCCATAGCTTACTCTGACTGTTCCTTTTACTTTTATATTTTCTAGATCTCGAGTGACGGCGTCTCTTCCGTGGATTGACCTCCCAATCTACCAAGATTGGAAGCCAAAGCGTCACATTTTTCCCTTGCCCCTCAACTTTCTCTTTATAATTGCTGAGGGGCACAAGGCCCTGGGTGGGGCTTTGGTTTCCCGGGCGTTTCCGCACCCTCCTCAGCTCCCCGCCATGGAGTGGCTTCGGTCACCCACGCTTTATTGTGGTCGGCAGGGAGGGTTCTGTGGGGCGCTCGGTTATGGCCTTGGCCGTGCTCGGGGCCTTGGGGCTATTCGGCCAGGCAGCTTGGGGAACAACAACAACAACAACAACAACAACAACAACGCTAAAATACATTAAACCAATATAACCCATACGGAAAGACACCTTCAGTCTTCCTTACTTGGAGTTAACCCCTTGACAACATTGACTACCAAACGTCTTTGTAATAATCTAATATATTTACTTAACTCCCAACACCAAAACACCTCTAAATTAAATTATTTATAAAGCATAAATATAATATATAAATGCTATAAATGCTTTTAAGATAGTGTCAGGAAAGTACGATGAGGATGTGTGTGAAGGTATCTTCTTGATGCGGGAGGGAACAAGAACGAGAGGACACTCTAAGAAAATTTACAAAGAAAGAAATAGGCTTGAGAAGGCAAAGAACTCATTTTGTGATAGAGTGGTAAATGAGTGGAACGCACTGCCCCAGTATGTAGTCGATTCCGAATCAATAAGGGAGTTTGAAAGTAATCTTGATAAAGCATGGGGAAGACAAGATTTGAAGTTTGATTATAAAACAAAAATACAGAATAGTAAAAATGTTGCGTCTGCTGCCGCCGCCGCCAACACCGTGAACGACCGCAGCAGTGCAAGTACTGGCACTGAGCTGGATACACAGGCCTAGTTTGCCTTTTTCCAGAGGATCTACTGTAAGAAACTGTAAGAAACTGTATACAGTACTTAGCTAAATAACAGATGCCTTATGAATACCTTCCACATACTTTCAATGCACAGTGTTACAACTTAAATATTAGCATTAACTGTTGTTGTTGTTGTTGTTGTTGTTCCCCAAGCTGCCTGGCCGAACAGCCCCAAGGCCCCGAGTAAGGCCAAGGCCATAAACGAGCGCCCCCACAGAACCCTCCATGCCGACCACAATAAAGCCTGGGTGACCGAAGCCACTCCATGGCGGGGAGCTGAGAGGGTGCGTAAACGCCCGGGAAACCAAAGCCCCACCCAGGGCCCTGTGCCCCTCAGCAATTATGAAGAGAAAGTTGAGGGGCAAAGGAATAATGTGACGCTTTAGCTTCCAATCTTGGTAGATTGGGAGGTCAATCCACGGAAGAGACGCCGTCACTTGAGATTTAGAAAATATATAAGTAAAAGGAACAGTCAGAGTAAGCTATGGGTATGGCAGAGATCGCTCAGGTCTCACTCTGATAGACCAGCCCATCGCCAAAGCATTAACTGTTATGTATGTATGTATTTATAGTCAGGCACATTCCCTTAACTCTTAAAAATATAATGTATTTTCTGGACAACCTACCTGAGCGGTGACAGAGACTCCCTCCAGCGTGGCTATAAGAGCTACGGCCTCCTCCAGCAGTGACTGTCCGGAGGTGTTGGTCTTCTTCTGAGGTCCCCACTTAACCCACGGCTGTACCACCATGACCCCCACCACCCCCCTGGCCCCCACACCACCCTTCAGTCCCTGTAGTCGGGCCTCCCTCCGCAGGTACTCAAAATATGGGTCGTCCAATACCTCGTCTCCTATGATGGGCTCCTCCGGGTCCACTTCTTCTTCCTCTGCCGGACTTTTAATTTTACCCGCTTTTCTCTTCTTGAGCCATACAGGACTTGTGGTTATAGTTCTTCCATGTAGGCTGTTGTTGACTGATAGCTTAAGTACATTGGATAAATGGCTACTATTTTTGATAAATTGGGAAAGCAAATGTATTCCACTTGTAGCTGATAGGCATTGCGAAGATTTGAAAAAAGTTTGCCTTTGTACCGAGATATTAATTAAGCTTCTCTGGAGTAAATGAGCACTTCTAAATATTTTTAAATGAGCCATTTTTTAAACAAAGGAATCCCTGTCCTCTCTACAAAATGAAACAAGTAGTACAGTTATTATGTATATACCCGATAGCACTATCGTTAGTGAGTGCTGTACTGTATTTTATATATTATTTTGTAATAGTATAGATATCTTATCAATATTTGTATTTTGTACTATTGTTAATGTCTTGTCATGTTGCAAATTTGATTTTAAATAATATTTTGACATTTAACATGTAGTTTCTTTATTCATGCAGAGTTTAGTAAAATTTGCCAGAACGTCCCGGACTTCCCAAACTTGACTACTTCCTTTAACGTGACGATAGTGCGTTGTTATATGTGCGATTAGTTTGCTTGGGAAACAGATTAACTTGCTTATGTAGTAATGTACACCCTATGTGGTGGATTGTGTTCTTTTATTTAATAATTTTCATTTTAGTAAGCGTTGTTTCCACATAGCGATTTTGATAATTTAATTTGACTTTATATTGTCCTTGTCCCAATTTTGGTTTGTTTAGTTTGCAAGTTTTACATTTTAATTAATGTAAGGATTAATAGTAGTTCCACAGATGATCAGTATTATGTATGTACTGTAATGGTCTGATACACTACAACAGTACTAAGATAAGACCTAAGAGAGTACCTGAAGCCTACTGTAAATGTATTGACTTTATAACAAACTTAATTTATATATAAATTTATATATAAATTATCCAGTGCATTAAAACAAGCATAAACAAACACACGGCAAAACATAACATTATTATTCTTCGTCCTCCTCTTCGATCTTGGGTCTCTCAGAAATAGGGTTTAGGAAGGTGTGTTTGTCCTCGGCTGCCATCCACCCTGCCTGACAAGCCTTGGCCCTTACAGACGTCACCTGGTAGGCTACTCCGCACGCCGCCAAACTAGAGACGACAACGTGGATCTTGCGAGTGTACGGCAGGCGCTTCTCAAGGAGGTGCTGAGTGACGTACGTCCCTCCAAAAGCTGCACGGGAAAATAGAGGGATGAGTGATAAGTCTAGCAGGGTGTCAAACTGGAGCAATTGTTTGAAGAGTTAAGGGGAGGTTTTTAGTTTGGTCCCTAGATATCCGTCAAGCTTAAGATTACACCCCTTTGAGCCCCTTTCAAGATAAATTTGTACATTTTTCGGTAGAAAAATGTTCCGGCTGAAAGCCGGTTCCTCTTAAATTACAGGCTCGCTATCGCTCGCCAGGATAAAATAGACACCTAAATGGCACGAAAGGTCTTAAAATTGACAGAAATGGGTTGAGAGTTCTTAAAATCGTCAAAATAATGGGGGCAAACATCTTAAAATTAGAAAAACAATGGGGCTAAACATGAGGGAGAAAGGAGTCAAGAAAAAAAAAAAAATCATGGAAATCTCCCCTTAAATGACAAGGAAAACGAATGCACAACAATGACTATGAAATAGCATTGTTATGGCCATTATATCCCTTCAAAAGACATCATTTAAACTATAGACCATAATTTGATCTTTACCTGTACTGTACAATAATTATTCATATTTGATTTCACCAACTCACCAATTAATAAAAAAAAAAAAAAAAAAAAAAAAAAAAAAAATATGCCGGTATATATATATAAACCTAACTAATGAAATCGATGAGAGTAATGAATACATGTGGTACTCCAAGGACTCCAAACCTAGGATATTCACACCGAAATTCCGCACACTAAGCACTAGGCCATCAAGACAGTTAATGACTAAAAAGAATGTTGTTGTTGTTGCTGCTCCCCAGACTGCCTGCCCGAACAGCCCGAAGGCCCCGAGCAAGGCCAAGGCCATAACCGAGCGCCCCCACAGAACCCTCCCTGCCTACCACAATAAAGCCTGGGTGACCGAAGCCACTCCATGGCGGGGAGCTGAGGAGGGTGCTGATATGCCCGGGAAACCAAAGCCCCATCCAGGGCCCTGTGCCCCTCAGCAATTATGAAGAGAAAGTTGAGGGGCAAAGGAAAAATGTGACACTTTGGCTTCCAATCTTGGTAGATTGGGAGGTCAATCCATGGAAGAGACGCCGTCACTTGAGATCTAGAAAATATATAAGTAAAAGGAACAGTCAGAGTAACCTAGCTATGGGTATGGCAGAGATCGCTCAGTTCTCACTCTGATAGACCAGCCCATCACCACATGACTATAACCCAATCCTCTCAGCATCAGCTAGGAAAGGCCCTAGAAAGCCGCCTTTGGCGGGGGGATAGCTCCCCTATTTCAATCCCTTTCGGGGTTGGGCACCCGCCGAATAAAAAGAATGTACTCGGCACTGGTTTGACACCCTGAAGTCAAGCCTGGCCAAACATAACCTAACAGTAATGGATGGGTCAGGGTGGCAAATCGGGGCAAAGTTGTTTCAAGACTGAGTTGAGTGAGTGAAAATACAGGATAATGTACAGTTTGCTGCACATATTCTATTCTGTTAGGGTCGTTATTAGGCAGCACTGCACCCCCTTCCCCAACCCCCCTCCCTCGCTCCACCTATTGGTAGGAGGTGGAGTAAGGGAGGGGGGTTGGGGAAGTGGGTGCGGCTCTGCCAAGTTACGATTTGCTGGGATGGTTGAGAAATGGAATATGTGCAGAAAACTGTTACATTGTTTTATTGTTACATTGTTTTATTGTTTTATTGTTACATTGTTTTATTGTTTTATTGTTACATTGTTTTATTGTTACATTGTTTTATTGTTTTATTGTTACATTGTTTTATTGTTACATTGTTTTCATTGAAGTTACATTGTTTTGGTCATTTATTAAGGGCATAACCAATGGGAACTATATATTATAACTTTAACTTTTGTTATTTTAATAATAATGACTAAAATGTAAACACAAAGAACACTCAATTTAGTCTCAGAAAAACATTGCCTAAGTTTGTAAACCCTACTTATTGAACCCCTCAGTATTCACTTTAAAAATCATGATAAATACAGTAAAACTAAGTGGAGTATTAAGTTTTGTAGTAATAATAATAATAATAATAATAATAATAATAATAATAATAATAATAATACTTAAGTCATAAGAATAAACTTGTATAGCCGTGAGTCATAATAAGTATCCCCCTATTAGAATCTTTAATGGCGAGATGTATGTGCAAGGCCAAACTGCAAGATGTGATATCTAGTGAAGAGCTCAGGAGACAATTAAGTATTTAGAGTACCAGTATTCATGATGAGATGCATACAAGCAGGCTTGGATGGTTTGGGCATGTGGAGAGGATGGATGAACTAGATTGGGTGAAAAGGTGGAAGTCCGTGAACATGGAGGGAGTTGCACCAAGGAGTAGACCAAAAAAGACAAGGGATCAGATTTTTGTTTTTTGTTTTTTTTCTATGTGGATGAGGGAGACAAAAGGCAGAGCTGCCTGTAACAAGTGCCTCTCCCAGTTGAAAGAGTGACAGGGCCAAAATCAAGGAACGTTCGAGCCAAAATGCCTGGACACACAGAGTTTGAAGCAATTTAAGTCATAGGATGAGGGGAAGATGAATTCAGGGAGAGTTCCAGAGCTCAGCTGTTGAATAGAAGGTTTGAGGATATTGTTTCACTCTTGGATTGGAGTTGCAGAGTAGGGATGGGATTGTGTTGCAAGACGGGTGCTACATACTCTACGTAGAGGAGGTGGTATACACTGAGAGAGCTCTTGAGGAAAACTGATTATTATAATAGCGGTAGAATAGCGAGAGAGATGCAACACTGCGTTGAAGAGAGAGAGATTGCAAAGAGTCAGTGAGTGGACGTGAGTTAATGGGACAAAAAGCTTTCTTTTTCTACTCTGTCAATAAGTGCTGTGTGAGAGGATCCTCCCCACAAATGTGAACAATACTCAATACATGGATGCACTGTGCCCCTGTACAGAGCAAGAAGCTGTGCAGGGGTAAAGAACCCTCAGAGGCAGTTGAGAACACCCAGCTTCTGGGAAGCTATTTTAGCAAGGGTGGTAATATGGTCTTTCCAAGTGAGATCAGGAGAGAAAGAGATTCCTAGAATACTGAGAGAAGATGAAGGATTGATTTGTGTATATTTGAAATATAAAGGATAGTCCTGTGGGAGTTCTTTACGGGTAGATAAATGGAGAAATTGGCTTTTGGAAGCATTGAAAGTAACAAGATTATCTCTGCCCCATATACGGCCTGATCTTGAATGAAAAAACCCGACAAGTGAGGCAGCTCTGAACAGGGCTACCATTAGAATGGGAGACTGGAACCGCACCTCATGTGGAGCACTCGGGCTTTAAATTTATGCATGCATGCATGTATGTATGTATGTATGTATGTACTGTCTAGCAATAGTAAACAGTACAGTAAAAGGTGATAAAAATAATATTTAACATGACTGACCTAAACTGAATGATGCAATGCCAGTTAAGAAGGTGCGGGACATACATTCCATATACCCTCGGAACGCTGGAAAGGTTTCCTTGTATTGGGTGATTAATTCAGAGTTGTTATTCATCTTACACTGAAAATAGAAAAAAGAAATGTGTAATTAACACCTTAGGAATGGGCATATTCCTCTTGCCGTACCGGTACACTTCTCTGCAAGCATATTTCACAATGCTTCAGTCGATCTAAGTCTGTGAAGAAAGGGGTTATTGTAAACTAAATGTTATGTGACAAAAAGTACCGTACCCATTCTAAACTTTGGATGACATCAACCTCTCACATGTAGCTCTTCTCTGTTACAATAAAGTGAGGTGCTTTGAGGTATCACAGATCGAGCAAATATTTTGCCAATTTTCATTATATTTGACTCGCTCTAACTCTATGAAAAAAATATTTAGGCAAGAAATAATATGTGTGAAAGACAGTATGAATAATGGCCCGTACAAAGAAATGGTAATCACAATCCTACCTCATCTTTACCCGTCACACTGACCCATAGAAATTAACGTTTTGGCGCAAATTCAAGATATAAGTAGGAGATGCTAGCAAGAACCTCTATCCATTACAAGGTGTCGTATGGTACTGAAAGTGTGATGGAATAGGAGGACGGATACATCTCTCACCTCTGGCAACTGTTCAGTAATAATTATCATACTGAATAATGTTTTGACGTACATTTATGTTACCCGCGCGATAAGACTTAAGGCAAAATTGCAAAGCGATTTACATTAACACTATTGCTGTGCCATATGATAACACCTTGTCATTATTATTTCATACACCAACCTCAGTAAACTATAAAGCAAAAAAAAATCAAAGGTAACAATCAGGTGACGTGAACAATCTTGGGGCTCTTCGGCCAGGCAGCCTAAGGAATGACTACTATTACCTAGTTCAGCCCCTCACTCATTACTCCTCCAATAATTTAATAAAGGACTCAGCTATCCAGCATAACGCCCCACTTGCCTAGTTAGCAAACCCTCTTTCTCCTATCCCTCCTAGTTCCTCAGTGTACTGTAGGCTACTACTGCCCCATGTTAGGCTGAGAGAGGAGATCAAATTTAAAGGCGGAGAGAGGTGGTTCTTTCCACCTGGTGTTTCCCCAGGATGATTTGTGTGAGCCCCTAGAGACGAGTGTTTTTGTAGTGGCAGGTAAGTTGCAGGCTGGGAAATTAGTGTTCCAGATCTAGTTGCCCCGGGCTAGTGAATTCAGAAATTTACTTGCCCTGATATTTTTGTACTTGCCCTGAATATGAAATTTGTTGAATTAATACAAATTATGCTATATACTGTATATACAGTATATAATGTTTTTTAGTTATTTTGTTTTATTCAATAGATTTTTTTCTTAGGGGAATACAAAGGTTGCACATAGCAAAATATAAAGACAGTGACAAAGTTAAAACAATGCAATACCATCAGATGATTAGTTATCTAATTAATATGTCAAAAATAACTAATACGGTACCAGTAAGTATTAAGTTGTTTGTCAATGAGCATATATGTATTGGTAATTAACAGCAGTGTGTTTAAAGTTATGTTTTACATATTGATTATCTATCTGTTCCAGCTAGTGGTACACCGGTGGCCATAATGTGTTTGTCAATGAGCATATATGTATTGGTAATTAACAGCAGTGTATTTAAAGTTATGTTTTACATATTGATTATCTATCTGTTCCAGCTAGTGGTACACCGGTGGCCATAATGTGTTTTGCTTGTTTGTGTTCATTCGCTGCTGGGCTTCATATTTTGTGGAATGGGTACTAATGTTGCATGTTCTGCAGCCGCAAGTTATGTGCTGGTGACAGTGTCCCTGAAGTTTATTCCTGGGTTCTGTACTGAAATGAGTGGATGCAAATATTACAGATGCTTGGCGTGGTGCCCTGATTGTGAGGTCCTGTGTTGCTGTGGCCTTAACATAGACGTGAGGCCCTGTGGTCCTAGCTGTTGCCTGGCATGGCTGTTGGTTGAGCAGTCTGCAAGGGATGACAGTTCCCAGATAACTGCTCAGGTGTTCAGATCAGCGATGATTAATTTAGTAGGCATATCAGGTGTTCTTAGTAATGATATTTGACTGGCAGTATCAGGTGTTCTTAGTAATGTTGGTTGATTGTCAGTCTCAGGTGTACATTAGTAGTACCGTAAAGTGGGGTAACTTCGTACTGCGGTGATAACTTCGGACATCGGCGATAATAAGTAATTAGACATTGTCATTATATAATGGAAACGCTTTTTATTATTTTTTTTGTGGGGTCCGTTTAGAGAAATGGCAAAGGAAGAGCATGTAAAAGTCCTAGGGAACTGACATGAGTATATGTACACGAAAAAAATATTATATACTGGTATGTGACGAAAATATGTACCTGTACATTTTTCACTACCCTGCCAAACTTCTATCACCCTGAAGAAATTTGTTTGTATGAATGATGTTGTGACTGATATAATTTTGTAGTAACATTACCAGAGACAACATCCACCAAAGGAAATTTGTTACACTTGTATAACGCTCTAGCTAGAACACTATCATTTAACCGATTGTGTTTAAAAAAAAAACATGGTAACTTCGGACATGGAACAAAACAATCGTTTGTTATTATTTGCCCTATGAAAATCATTCATAATACTTGTACATCATTAACATGGTGGTAAAAGATCAAATAATCATTCTCTGAGTCCAAAAAAAACATAAAAATATGATACTATGCTAACCGATTTATGTATTTCGGATAATTCTGGATATATAATATATATAAATTAGGAGAGGCATATATCTTGTCCAAAAAAAATGGTATCTGCCGAAAGAAACACCAACAAATACGTTATACCTATAAAAATGCTCAAATTCATAAAAGTGTATATGCAGTGATATATTATACATACCTACTGTATATATGCAGTGATATATTATACATACCTACTGTATATATGCAGTGATATATTATACATACCTACTGTATATATTCAGTGATATATTATACATACCTACTGTATATATGCAGTGATATATTATACATACCTACTGTATATATGCAGTGATATATTATACATACCTACTGTATATATGCAGTGATATATTATACATACCTACTGTATATATTCAGTGATATATTATACATACCTACTGTATATATGCAGTGATATATTATACATACCTACTGTATATATGCAGTGATATATTATACATACCTACTGTATATATGCAGTGATATATTATACATACCTACTGTATATATTTTCACTAGGCCTAGTTAATTTTCGAGTTATTGATTTGACAGCATTGGTTATTTTTCCTGCTCAATATTTTCTAGGAGTGAGCTCGATGCCTAACGAGAACAGATACAAACAGAATATATGTTAAACATCGTATATAACCCCCTCCTATACTGATTATACAGGCCTAAAAGTATTGACTGTGCATTTTCCACTATAACATCGGACAGGAATAAACAGCAATAATAAAATATTCATATAAAATAGTAAGAGCCGAAAAATGAATGAAATAAGGCCACGAACGTAGGTCCGAAGTTCTCCTCCGTTTGTCCGAAGTTATCTCAGCTTTCTTGGCAACCATTTTCCATAAGAAACACCGTATGTCCGAAGTTACCCATACATGTCCGAAGTTATCAACTTTTCAAGCAAACTTCGGACATCATTTAGGATAAGGATAGCTCTCTTCTTATGGGGGATAATTTTAGGAGGCTTCCTGGATTACGGCGCACTATCACCACACATCACTTGACCTAGTTAAATCTCTATAATGTGTTTACACTCAGGAGAAATTGTTAAAAAACATCGAAAAATGTCCGAAGTTACCGCATTTTACGGTAGTAGTCGATCCCTTGGCTGCCTGGACGAATAGCCCCGAGCTCCTAAGGAAGGCCATGGCCGAGACCAGGCTTTCCCACAACGCTCTCGAAGAATATATATTGTGTTGTCAGCATAAGTGGTTGTGTGCTATGCAGTCTTCTATAATGTGTTTGATAGTGTGCGGTGTTGTGTTACGGCCCGGACAGATACTCATCCAGCCTCTTCTGATAGCTCATAAGATATGGATGGTGCCAACATCGCAGCCTAGCCAGGTGGACTCTGTCCTCACGGGTGTAGAGAACATGGGGAACAGGTCCAGGTGCTTGTGTACTGTTCCATGGAAGCAAGTGTTGTGCATGTGAAATGGGCTCAGTTCCTGCAGGAATTGCAAAGAACTGAACCCTTACTCTGTTGACACAAAGAAATTGGTTTGGAGAATGTCGGACATGTGTGTGCGTGGGTGGGTCCAGGGTCCCTCTCAATGTCTTCGGCTAGAAGTCTTAGAGAAATAACCGCCGGAGAAGCATTTCTCGGTGTGGAAAAAAAGTGGTATTGTGTGTGTTGTGTCGAGAGTTAAGGTACATGCCCAGGCGACTAATCGAAGCCATTCCCAGAATCAGGGGGGTGGGGGGATGTTGTGGCGGTTTCGCCCCCATCGCTGCTCCTCTTCCGACTTGCAGTTCCTGAGGGTAGATCCACAGCTAAGACACCACCATGCCATAGCCTACCTAGTCTCAGGTGTTCTAAGTAATGTTGGTTGATTGGCAGTCTCAGGCATTCTCAGTAATGTTGGTTGATTGGCAGTCTCAGGTGTTCTCAGTAATGTTGGTTGATTGGCAGTCTCAGGCATTCTCAGTAATGTTGGTTGATTGGCAGTCTCAGGTGTTCTCAGTAATGTTGGTTGATTGGCAGTCTCAGGCGATCTCAGTAATGTTGGTTGATTGGCAGTCTCAGGCATTCTCAGTAATGTTGGTTGATTGGCAGTCTCAGGCGTTCTCAGTAATGTTGGTTGATTGGCAGGCTCAGGCGTTCTCAGTAATGTTGGTTAATTGGCAGGCTCAGGCGTTCTCAGTAATGTTGGTTGATTGGCAGTCTCAGGCGTTCTCAGTAATGTTGGTTGATTGGCAGGCTCAGGTGTTCTCAGTAATGTTGGTTGATTGGCAGTCTCAGGTGTTCTCAGTAATGTTGGTTGATTGGCAGGCTCAGGTGTTCTCAGTAATGTTGGTTGATTGGCAGTCTCAGGTGTTCTCAGTAATGTTGGTTGATTGGCAGTCTCAGGTGTTCTTAGTAATGTTGGTTGATTGGCAGTCTCCGGTGTTCTCAGTAATGTTGGTTGATTGGCAGTCTCAGGTGTTCTTAGTAATGTTGGTTGATTGGCAGTCTCCAGTGTTCTCAGTAATGTTGATTGATTGGCAGTCTCAGGTGTTCTCAGTAATGTTGGTTGATTGGCAGTCTCAGGTGTTCTTAGTAATGTTGGTTGATTGGCAGTCTCAGGTGTTCTCAGTAATGTTGGCTGATTGGCAGTCTCAGGTGTTCTTAGTAATGTTGGTTGATTGGCAGTCTCAGGTGTTCTCAGTAATGTTGGCTGATTGGCAGTCTCAGGTGTTCTTAGTAATGTTGGTTGATTGGCAGTCTCAGGTGTTCTCAGTAATGTTGGCTGATTGGCAGTATCAGGTGTTCTTAATGTTGGTTGATTGGCAGTCTCAGGTGTTCTCAGTAATGTTGGCTGATTGGCAGTCTCAGGTGTTCTTAGTAATGTTGGTTGATTGGCAGTCTCAGGTGTTCTCAGTAATGTTGGCTGATTGGCAGTCTCAGGCATTCTTGGTAATGTTGGCAGACTAATATATGGTATTCTTTGATCTTGAGGCTAATGATGATTGATGACTGGTGTCATAATTATGAAAGGGGTTTGAAAGGGGGTACCAGACCATGAATTGATTATTGATGTGGCGATGCAAGGTAGCATAAATATGAGATACAGTATATATGATATATCATGTAAGCAAAGATTGAGTTTAAGTGTTAAGTTGTGTTCTGTAGTAGCCTACAGTATGAAACTACGACTAATATCTGTTTGTAAATTTCATTAATCGATTTTAGGAGTATTGTTGGTTGTTGGAAGGAACATAATAATTGATATTGGTTCAGGAGTAATTTATCGAGAGGACTTCCCTAAGTGGTTAAGGCCCCATTAATTGCTCTTTCCATTCACATATGCATAGCCTACGTGAGTTGCAGTTGGGATGTGTGTACATGCTTAGATTGATATGCAGGATTCGAAGTTGCATAATAAATCGTAGGCAGTGTCCACCAACCTTTAACTGTCTTCGTGGTGCGATGTATAAGGTGTTGATTTTCGGTGTGAGCATCCTGGGTTCGAGTCCACGGACTACCACATGTGTTTGTAAATTTCATTAATCGATTTTAGGAGTATTGTTGGTTGTTGGAAGGAACATAATAATTTATATTGGTTCAGGAGTAATTTATCGAGAGGACTTCCCTAAGTGGTTAAGGCCCCATTAATTGCTCTTTCCATTCACATATGCATAGCCTATGTGAGTTGCAGTTGGGATGTGTGTACATGCTTAGATTGATAGGCAGGATTCGAAGTTGCATAATAAATCGTAGGCAGTGTCCACCAACCTTTAACTGTCTTCGTGGTGCGATGTATAAGGTGTTGATTTTCGGTGTGAGCATCCTGGGTTCGAGTCCACGGACTGCCACATGTGTTTGTAAATTTCATTAATCGATTTTAGGAGTATTGTTGGTTGTTGGAAGGAATATAATGTATGTAGTCGATTCCGAATCAATAAGGGAGTTTGAAAGTAATCTTGATAAAGCATGGGGAAGACAAGATTTGAAGTTTGATTATAAAACAAAAATACAGAATAGTAAAAATGTTGCGTCTGCTACCGCCGCCGCCAACACCGTGAACGACCGCAGCAGTGCAAGTACTGGTACTGAGCTGGATATACAGGCATAGTTTGCCTTTTTCCAGAGGATCTACTGTAAGAAACTGTAAGAAATAATAATATTTGGGTAGCATTAATTGTGAAGTTGAATAGCATTACAATAATCGACCTCGTTTCACACCCTGTCAGATGTTCTGCTGCTAATACATTATCAATTAGTCTTTGAAGTCCACCATAGCACCATAGCACCACAAGTGTGTCGATCTCAGAACAAATTCTGCAAAGGCAATGGCATGCAAATCACAAGTTAACTTATGTAGGCAAGCTAAACATATACACTAGCCTAGGATGGATATATGTGATAAAAAACATAGCTATAGCCTAATAATAAGTATCATAAATTGCATCACCTAAAAATAACAGATCTATAGGCAAGGCTTAGCACAAATCACCCAAATCATGTGATTAATGGTAGCAGATTGAAATAAGGTACAATGTCACAGGTGTTCCTTGAAAGGTAAAAAAAAAGGAGAAATGGAAAACAGAACCGGAAGTAACCTAGGCCTAGTATCCGGGAATAGGCTACGGTCATGTTTACATAGGTCGTGCGCCGCGGCTCACGATTATGTTCCCTTCTATTTTGACGGCTACTTTTTCTGTTATTTGTCCCCTGCTGACAATAGCCTAGGCTATATATGATTATAATAATAATAATAATAATCTTCTGGTTACTTATATAGCGCCCGTCTCTCCTCCTTCGAGGATTCGCAAGCGCTTGGCTTTCTTTAGTCTACCAGAGACCATTACCCATCCCCCTTGCTCATGGGGAGATGGTAACTGCCGGCTGTATCCCAGAAAAACTTTTCAATCTGAGCGGGGATTGAACGCGAGACCTTCAAGGTGGGAATCAGGCACGCTATCAACTGAGCCAGCTGGACGGCTGGAAATGACATGACGGCATGACAATAAGTCATGACTGTCGGGAGGGGGGCCAAAGCGGCGGCAAAGCCCCCCCCCTCAACTTATTATTGTAGGCCTATCCCACGGCAGTCAAAATACAGGAACATGATTGCGAGCACGAGTAGTATAAACAAGGCGGATGGTAGGCCTATGCCCGAACACTACATCCTTACCCCAAATTTCTTAACATTGAACAAACGATTAGGGATACAATTTTGGACAACGTGAATGACCCTAGGCCTAGGCCTATTCGTAAGTTGGCAAGAATTCCATATCTAGGCCTAGCCTATAACCTAGATGGAATAATTATCTTATAGTATTACCTCACGAAGCAATTATCGGATATGAAAGCAGTCATATGGTGAGCTGCTATGATGATCTCCACTGACTGACAAGAAAAGGGTGCCGGTAAAATGTGGGAAATCTGAATAAATTCGGCGAAGCTCCACACGACTTCATAACAGGGAATTATGTAAGGCAGTGTTACCAATGATCGATCACAACAGTCACAAAATATCGCTAGATTGGCCCTCGAAACTCGCTAGAAAATCCGCGATCGAATGTAAGGGAAAAGACCTGTTGGAGTGAAGAAGACCAGTTGGAGTGAAGAAGACCTGTGGAAATGAAGAAGCTAGACCAGTGGGAGTGAAGAAGACCAGTGGGAGTGAAGAAGACCAGTGGGAGTGAAGAAGACCAGTGGGAGTGAAGAAGACCAGTGGGAGTGAAGAAGACCAGTAGAAGTAAAGAAGACCAGTTGAAGTGAAGAAGACCAGTGGGAGTGAAGAAGACCAGTGGGAGTGAAGAAGACCAGTTGAAGTGAAGAAGACCAGTTGAAGTGAAGAAGACCAGTGGGAGTGAAGAAGACCAGTGGGAGTGAAGAAGACCAGTGGGAGTGAAGAAGACCAGACGTGGGAGTGAAGAAGACCATTGGAAGTGAAGAAGACCAGTGGAAGTGAAGAAGACCTGTGGGAGTGAAGAAGACCAGTGGGAGTGAAGAAGACCTGTGGGAGTGAAGAAGACCAGTGGGAGTGAAGAAGACCCGTGGGAGTGAAGATGACCAGTGGGAGTGAAGAAGACCTGTGGGAGTGAAGAAGACCTAGCTGTGGGAGTGAAGATGACCAGTGGGAGTGAAGAAGACCTGTGGGAGTGAATTTGGTAGTGGAGAAGATTATCCTATAGCTATATTATAGCCTATAGTGAATGAGATGAAGATGTCAGGAAGGATCGAAATTATAATATATTAGAGTTAGTATGCCTACTAAATTCTAATACATGTTGAAAATCACTCTGTTACATCATTGCATAGCATCATATAGATCATAGAAAATGCAGAATATCGCTAGAAAAATGGCTCAATCTCTAGATATATGATACAGTATTTAGGTCGCTAGCTAGAAGAAAATATAAATATAAAGACCAATCAGTAAAATGGCTAGATTGGCAACACTGCTTAGAAGATCCCGGCCAAAAGGGGTAACTCGCATAATATGAAAAATGCCAAATAAATACCCTATACTATCTTATTGCCTGTTCCTCTCCCAACACTGTTTATCTAAATGCAATAGAGAACAATTGTGCATTATAAAAGTGACGAACAGTATATTATAATGAGCCCAATTTGCAATGTTTATTATGGAGACGCCTCTGCAAGATGCCATAGCTTGTCTTATATTTAAGAATCGCATTAAATACGCTTAATTAAACGATATTTTAGGGGGAGCTAAAGTAAATTGTATTGTCAGTATGTAATTGAATGAATTTAGTGAAGTGCAGGTCCATGGGTATCTGAATGGTGAGGGAATGGGTCAATACTAAAAGGGAGATGGGTCAATGTGGATTATGGAGTCTCTGATGGTGGCAAGTTGTCTTTTGTTGTGTATTTCCGTGTGTCTGTCCTAAAACATTGGGTTACTGGCACACATGAAGGCATCTCGTCTGCCAACAAGCGGACCACGAGAGAATGTGAATGGTAAGGTGTGAACCATAAGATAAATACCTTGATTTAGCCTAAAAATTGACGCCCAATATCAGATATTTCGGCAATCTTGCAATATTGGTTGTAGCTTAGCCTAGTAGTTCAGCACCATTTCATTAAAAGTGCAAGACTGCAATTCACTATAGCCTAGGTTTATTTGTGAGACATTTGCAATTATGCATTTTATTTTACAAGCTTTCACTTGCTGAATAAAAAACAAACTTTCAAATATTGTAGCCTAGCCTAACCCAGGCTACTAGGCTAGGCCTAGCACCGCCTATGCTATGCTATAAGGTATGCATGACTACTTAATCAAGTTAACTAGGCCCAAATCTGAATGGGATAGGCTACTGGGTCTTGTCACCACAATCACCGTCTTAAAAGTGAAGATGGAAACTAGCCTAGGCTATAATGTTAAGATCCTGTGTAGGCTATCAGGTAGAACTTTTTCAGATGCCTAGGCCCTATTTACTAAGAAACATTGAACAATATATTTAACCTAACCTAACCTAGCCTAGTATATTAGTGGACTAGGCCTAGGCTATTTATGAATGTAAAATGTAAAAATAAACTGTAACATTACCAAATTATTGAGAATCTGAGATAGCCTAGGCCTATATATACAGGTCTACCCGCTACACAGGATTATACACTGTCGGGGCCAGTTGGCCTGTTATCCAATCCAATTTCCAAATATCCAAAACTATTTTTCTAGCATTTTAGTAACCTAGGCTAGGCTAATCCCAAATTACCCAAAACCTAAGGATTTTCCTAATATCCCAGATAATTTAGGAAAGGTTAGTAAAGCTAGGGATAAATGTTTACCTATGGACGGCTATGGTCCCGTTAAAATATCCTCAAGTAACCTATTCGAAACTGTTCAGGGGGACTGGTTAGAACTTGTAGGATGTTTAATTGAATGTCGGAAACCAGTATTTACTGAGAAATAACAGTCTTATAATGCGCAATGGGTCACCCACTACACCCAGGGTCCCTGCCCTCTCTTTCCCAGGTAATGTTATGTTATGTTATGTTAGGCATTTTATATTATATATTATATTAGGCATATATTATATTAGGGTTAGGCCTAGGTTAGGTTAGGTTAATCTAATCTAATATAATATAATATTTGTACATTTTGGGCAGTGGGCGGGGCCGCGCGTATGTGGCGGCGTACAGACCCTCCCGTAAAACATAGCGCATTTTAAGACTTATTTCTCAGTAAATAATGATTTCCGACCTTCAATTAAACATCCTACAAGTTCTAAGCAGTCCCCTGAACAGTTTAATAGGTTACTTGAGGATATTTTAACGGGACCATAGGTAAATTTTTACCAAGCTATGCCTAATAGGCCTACACAAACTTTGTATTAGTATTTTACTAACTCAAAACACAGAAACAGATACCATCTAATGGTTACTATCCACTGGTGACTGAGTCTGACTAATTTTCCATAGGCTAGCCTCATCTTGATAATTATTTTGAAAAGGCTCGCCGCCTTATAGGCCTAGCCTAAATAATTTATTAGGGACAATGGCAGTCTATGGAATCCTTATACTGTGCTTATGTAAGCCTATAATCTACTGTGGGACAATAATTTTGATCACATTTATAATACCCGATATTGCTGGAAAAAAAACACAGTGCCAGAGCTCCCTCGGACGTCCTTGACTCCTTGCTGTTTACAAACGTCTTCATTATAGAGTAGCCTATAGGCTAATCGATATTTACCCCCTGCTGGCAACATAGATTATGATTATAGTAAGTCATGGGGGGGGGGGGGGGAGTTATCCTCAACTCATATTAACTTGTGATATGTTCGCCACACTTCTAGCGGCACCGAGTCTTGTATCCCATGTTGAAATTATACCTTGTACACTACCATAAAAACCCTCATTTCTCAAAGTCTGGAGGAAAAAACATGAAAAATAAGGGTGCAAGCTTTTTCCCTATAATTGCCCTAGACCTAATCGTTCCTAAATCATCTGGGAGATTAGGATGACACTCCAGACTTTTTTCTTTATTGGTGTTAAGCTAACAGCTAGCAATTTCTTTCTTTCATTAGGGTTATGTTAGCGGACATACGGTACTTGTGTTTACATGATATTCTTGCTCACGTTCGCGTCTAATTATCCCACGGCCAGCTGTAACGGCTGTTATTTGCCCCCTGCTGGCAACATATATGATAATGACAGTAAGTTGCAGACAGGTCTATCCCAGTCGGGCAGTACCCACTAACACAGCTCTTAGCCTACCGGTACCGTACCTAAAAATTTACCGAACAGCTGGCTGTGGGATACAATATAGCCTAGGTCGAGGGGGAGCTCCGCCAGCGCCCTCCCTCGACCCTCACCCCCCCACAATTTATTGTCATAGTATATGTTACCAGCAGGGGGCAAATAGCAGCTAGCCGTAGGATACTTAGTTACTTACACGCGAACATAGTCGTGAGCGTCATGTAAACACACCCACAAACTCAATGCGACAACCCTTACCCTTCTTTCTAATCGTGTTATCTATTATAAGTGTTTGACCAGTCTGGCTTTGGGGCAGCAACCACTATCCAGACTCCAGTTGGTCTAGCCTATTCCACTTACCAGCGTATTGGTACCGGGTCTTTGTCTTTTCAGATTCTTGTTTACAGAGAAATATTGGCATCATCCACAATTGTCCACCATAGACTAAGTCTCGACTCAATGTCCGGAATGAATATGATGAACATCACCGATTCACTGTTCTCAAGTCTCAAGTTCTCAGGCCAAGTTTTTGTTGAATTCCTTTGAGTCCACTCCACTGTTTTCGGTTTGGTTGACAAGGGAACCTGCTCCAGCACGACTTTGGCACATCTTGGATCCATGTGGTAGTGTTTTGCTCCCCAAAGCAGGTCCATACAGCCATACTGAATATTGACACTGTAATGCCCTCGAAAATATCCCGCAACCCCAATAATGTACTACCCGAGTTGACGTCAGGTATAGTGTAAAATAGTCGTTGATGGGAAGTCCAATAAACTCATCACGTGAAACACCACGAGACTATCACCTGGTTCTTACAAATCGGACTAATCGGACTAAGGTTACTATACTTTTAGTACGTCCGTGGTAGTACAGTGGGTTAGCGCGCGGGCCTGGTGGACCTATGCTGGTCATGGTCACTAACCAGGGTTCGAACCCCACCCAAGGCATCTCAAAACCTGTGGGCTTTTAGGAGGGTTAAACTCCCTTCAGAGGTTCGAGCCCCGCGCCAGGCACCAGGAAAGGTTGACCCTAAGTGGGCCTGGGGAGTTTTCAGGATAGGAAAATTCCCTTCACACCCAGCATTTCAGACACATTATTATACCAAACAAATATGATGTACTTGTGATGTTCTTTTGAAGGAAATAATTTTTGTTAATGGCTAGCTGTGTTGCTTTCTGTAGGCAAATAAAGATAAGCAAGAGACGCCACACACAGGAAAAAGGATTTCCAGCAAGAGGGGGACCCCAGCCTACTTACCTGTTCCGATTGGATGTGTGTTATTAATCTACTCGTACCGGTACTTTATGTGTTACTGTTTTGTTTTCCAGGTTGGTGATACAGCAAATATTGATGGTTATGCGGGAGTGAGTTGGTGTCCCCCCACACATCATGGCAGACACTGATTGGTGAGAACCTTTGCTTTACTATCACCAGATTGACATTATCATCATTACGGTATATATTTTACAGATAACTATTTTTGTATCAACATTATGCTATTATACCAATTAAATATTGCAATAAAAATATTATAAACTGGTACTGTGTATGTATATATGGGATGCATGGGAAGCGAGAGAATGACTAAGAGGGTGTACGAGAGCGAGGTGAAAGGACAGAGAGGGAGAGGTAAACCGAAACAGAGATGGAGTGAAGTACCGGTACTATATATGGATGAAGGCGGTGCTGGTTGGGAGGAGGGGCGTCGACTGACTGGGGACAGAGGTGCATGGGGGCGTTTCGTTCGTGGCCACCCCTTCGGGGATCACAGCGTCAGGCAATAGATAGATAGATATATATTGGTATATATATATATCGGTTATGGCCTTGGCCTTGCTCGGGACCTTGGGCTGTTCGGCCAGACAACTTGGGGAACAGCAACAACAACAACTAAAATACAACTAGAGTAATCAAGCTAATAGTTCTACCATTTGGGAAGGGTCAGATAGGGAATAGATAAGTGAAATGTACAGCCCATTTACAGCCCAGAGTATAGTGACCTGGGAATGATAAGTTTTCTCCGGTGCCTAACTTGACTTATTTACCTAACTACTAACTTGAGCTGGACACATTATGTTAGAAGCCTAAGAATGCCTCTAAAAAACTGGGACTCCTGTACAGAGTTCGAGAATTCTTCACTGACGAGCAGTTGGCCGTAATATATAAAAGTCATGTGCGTTCTCAGATGGATTACTGTTCACCTCTGTGGGGTGGAAGTGGAGTGGTTGCATTGAGGCAGTTGGACAAAATTCAAAATAAAGCTATTAGATTAATCAATAACCCTGCAATCACACAGGACCTTCCTACATTATCCATACGAAGACACGTTGCATCCCTTGCATTATTCTACAGATATTTTCACAGCAATTGTTCCGAGGAACTTGCTTTAATTGTGCCGCCTCTCCACATCTTTCCCCGTAGAACTAGGGCAGCTGAGAGCGCCCATGAATTTACACTTTCTCCTCCACAATGCAGAACTTCTGCTTATCAGAATTCATTTATCCCCAGAGCTACTACTCTTTGGAATTCACTTCCCTCGAATTGCTTTCCACAAACTTACAATCTGCAAATGTTTAAATCCAGTTGTTACAAACATTTTATGAATGGATGATGCCTTTAGGTACATGGACCTTTTTTTTTTATCTGTGTTTTTCCTTCCTCTGTTCATTGTCTCTTTAAAAAAAAAAAAAAAAAAAAAAATATATATATATATATATACACCTATTACTCATGCCCAATCCCCACTATTTCCATTTTTTTTTTTTTTTTTTTTTTTTTTTTTTTTACTTAACTTACCTATTTTGTTGCAGAATCCTATGATCAGCAAGCGCTGTAACTTGGCCCCTGGACATAGCATGTTTACAACAAAGGCTGCTGACTACCCAACTCAAGATTGTGAAAAGTGCCCGTCGGATTGTGAGGAGAGAGAGTCGAGTCCGGTGCCGGGAGGTGAGGGAGGAGGGCACAGAGAGGGAGGCAGGGAGGCTGAACACGAGGGAGGCAGGGAGGCTGAACACGAGGGAGGCAGGGAGGCTGAACACGAGGGAGACAGGGAGGCCGAACACGACTCGCTCAGTAACGACACTCACCCGGATGACGACCTACCCGTGCAGAGTTTCCTATCTTTAGTGGAAATAAAAGAAGGTTTGTTCTACCCGTTTGCTACCCACTCACTGCTAAGTTTTCCATATTCTTAAGGGGAGATCTCCACTTCAGGGATTTTTTTCTTGACCCCCTTCTCCCTATGTTTAGCCCCATTGCTTTTGATAGTAATGTAATGTACACCCTATGTGGTGGATTGTGTTCTTTTATTTAATAATTTTCATTTTAGTAAGCGTTGTTTCCACATAGCGATTTTGATAATTTAATTTGACTTTATATTGTCCTTGTCCCAATTTTGGTTTGTTTAGTTTGCAAGTTTTACATTTTAATTAAATTATAAAACGTTCGCCCCATTAGTTTAGCGATTTTAAGAACTTTCACCCCATATTAAGACCTTTTGTGCTATTCAGGTGTCGATTGACTGATATTTTGATAAATACGCTCAATGTAATGTTTTTTTTAAATTCATTACATTGAGCATATTTATCAATACCAAATATCAGTGTGGTTAGCGAGTTCAAACCCAAGGCCTTAACCTTGGGATCTGTCAGTGGTTTTTATGCTTTGTTCTACCCAAGGTAGAAAAATGTCCCGGCTGAAAGCCGGTTACTCTTAAATTACAGGCTCGCTATCGCTCGCCAGGATAAAATCGACACCTAAATGGCACGAAAGGTCTTAAAATTGACAGAAATGGGTCGAAAGTTCATAAAATCGTCAAAATAATGGGGCGAACGTCTTAAAATTAGAAAAGCAATGGAGCTAAACATGAGGGAGAAAGGAGTCAAGAAAAAAATCCCTCAAGTGGAAATCTCCCCTTAAGGTTTATCACTTTTAGTCAAATAATGTCATACTAATATTTGTCTAACTAATACCAGACGATTTTGTCAAGCTTGGGACTGATCTTGAGGAACGGGGGCTAATATGGTGATTTTGTCAAGCTTAGGACTGATCTTGAGGAACTGAGGGCTAATATGATGATTTTGTCAAGTTTAGGACTGATCTTGAGGAACGGGGGGCTAATATGGTGATTTTGTCAAGCTTAGGACTGATCTTGAGGAACGGAGGGTTAATATGATGATTTTGTCAAGCTTGGGACTGATCTTGAGGAACGGAGGCTAATATGATGATTTTGTCAAGCTTGGGACTGATCTTGAGGAACGGAGGCTAATATATTCTTGACAATTTCTTTTTCCCCCTCCAGAAATAATTCTTGAAGTCACCGTCATTGTCTGGGTGTAGCTAAGGTGCAAATGAGGAAGACTTAAGTATATCAGGTTAGGTGACCAGGTAGACATTTCAGCTTCTTGTGAGGGTGGTTAAGGGGAGGTATTTAGTTTGTTCCCTAGACCTCCATCAACCTTAAAATTACACCTCCTCGAGTCCCTTTCAAGATAAATTTGTACATTTTTCGGTAGAAAAATGTCCCGGCCGAAGGCCGGTTCCTCTTAAATTACAGGCTCGCTATCGCTCGCCAGGATAAAATCGACACCTGAATTGCACGAAAGGTCTTAATATGGGGTGAAAGTTCTTAAAATCGCTAAACTAATGGGGCAAACGTTTTATAATATCAAAAGCAATGGGGCTAAACATGAGGGAGAAAGGGGTCCAGAAAACAATCCCTCAAGTGGAGACCACCTGCCCTTAACCTACAGTACAGCCTACTATAGTCCAGGATGACAGTATGGATAAAGGTACGCTACTGTTTCATTAATACATTTTAGGAGTCTGGTTGGTTGTTGGAAGGAACATAATAATTGTATATGGTGGAGTTGGTCAGGTGGTCCCATGGCGGTAGGTCCGCATCGCAATTAGGCCGCCTGACGGTCGGGCCGCCGCCCATGTAGTATTCGAGCGTATCGTCCGCTTTGTTTACATTACTATATGCCGTGGGATACAATAATGGGTTGAGGGGGGGCTTTGCCCCCCCTCAACCCACATGACTTATTGTCATCAGCATATATATTGCCAGTAGGGGGCAAATAACAAGTACGTCGCGGCCCAATCATACCGCGGCCCAACCATGCAGCGGCCCGACCGACTGTACACCGGCCAGGTGGTGCGGGAGTCAGGAGTCTTACACAACTGTTGTGATGTAGTTGTGGGTTTACACAATGTCATGTTCCATAGTATATGCTTGATGCTAAATATGAGACTGCATAGCATTAACTGGGTGTCATTAGCACTGTGTATCTGCAGAGCTCTTGAGAATGCATGTATTTTTAAGAACATAAGACAAATGGTAATCTGCAGGTGTACTGGCCCACACGAGGCAGATATCTTTGTGCACTATGCTCACCCTATATACAATAGCTAAGTAAAGTATTTTTAAATAAGACATGTATAATTATTGTATTAAACTCCAGCTTGAGCGCATTACATTATCAGTACTTGTTTGTAATAATGAGTCATTTCTATACTACAGCCCCAAGGTACAGTCGCGCTAATAAGTCATGTCTCGGCACCAAGTATGTTTTGATCAATAATTGGTATCGGCAATATTTAAGTTTCATTTCTTCATATCGAGTGAAATATACAAACATGTTCCTACACTTACCCACCCTATTCAACATCTGACAGACATTAATACCAAACGTAAAGACAGCTGGGACATGACTGATTAGCCCCAAGGTACACAATCTACTATTCGTTTCAATATCATTATAAAGGTGACATAATTCAAAGTAAGTGACACAAAAGTGATAGCACAATCTTGTATATTTTATCTCTTTCAGAACCTGTAGATGTCAGTTTAATAAATGATAATGGTGCAATGTCCTCAATGCAGGAAGAGCCTCTCACCAGTGAGAATGGCAACCACTCGTCCTCTGTGTACAGCTATGAGAACAGAGTGGCAATGGAACTTGTGAGTTACTACTTCAGTATTCACATGTACACGCGCACACACAACTTATATTCCTCGTTGTCATCTTATGTAAAATAGTAAGGATGAATTGCGAGTGTGGTAGCTTTTAACCCCTTCAGACTCATATGACGCAGAGGTTGCCAGATTAGCAATAATAGAGTTCTCTCACTCTTATAATTACCTCTCCAAAATTAGTTTTTTGCCCACAGCTAACTCAAAGACAACTGCAGAGGTTGAAGTAACTAAACTAAAGGTTTCTAAATACCCCTGATGGTAACAAAGGCTTTAAAGTATCCCCAATAGGCTCAACACAGCTAACTCAAAGACAACTGCAGAGGTTGAAGTAACTAAACTAAAGGTTTCTAACTACCCCTGATGGTAACAAAGGCTTTAAAGTATCCCCAATAGGCTCAACACAGCTAACTCAAAGACAACTGCAGAGGTTGAAGTAACTAAACTAAAGGTTGCTAAATACCCCTGATGGTAACAAAGGCTTTAAAGTATCCCCAATAGGCTCAACACAGCTAACTCAAAGACAACTGCAGAGGTTGAAGTAACTAAACTAAAGGTTTCTAAATACCCCTGATGGTAACAAAGGCTTTAAAGTATCCCCAATAGGCTCAACACAGCTAACTCAAAGACAACTGCAGAGGTTGAAGTAACTAAACTAAAGGTTTCTAAATACCCCTGATGGTAACAAAGGCTTTAAAGTATCCCTAATAGGCTCAACACAGCTAACTCAAAGACAACTGCAGAGGTTGAAGTAACTAAACTAAAGGTTTCTAAATACCCCTGATGGTAACAAAGGCTTTAAAGTATCCCCAATAGGCTCAACACAGCTAACTCAAAGACAACTGCAGAGGTTGAAGTAACTAAACTAAAGGTTTCTAAATACCCCTGATGGTAACAAAGGCTTTAAAGTATCCCCAATAGGCTCAACACAGCTAACTCAAAGACAACTGCAGAGGTTGAAGTAACTAAACTAAAGGTTTCTCAATACCCCTGATGGTAACAAAGGCTTTAAAGTATCCCCAATAGGCTCAACACAGCTAACTCAAAGACAACTGCAGAGGTTGAAGTAACTAAACTAAAGGTTTCTAAATACCCCTGATGGTAACAAAGGCTTTAAAGTATCCCCAATAGGCTCAACACAGCTAACTCAAAGACAACTGCAGAGGTTGAAGTAACTAAACTAAAGGTTTCTAAATACCCCTGATGGTAACAAAGGCTTTAAAGTATCCCTAATAGGCTCAACACAGCTAACTCAAAGACAACTGCAGAGGTTGAAGTAACTAAACTAAAGGTTTCTAAATACCCCTGATGGTAACAAAGGCTTTAAAGTATCCCCAATAGGCTCAACACAGCTAACTCAAAGACAACTGCAGAGGTTGAAGTAACTAAACTAAAGGTTTCTAAATACCCCTGATGGTAACAAAGGCTTTAAAGTATCCCTAATAGGCTCAACACAGCTAACTCAAAGACAACTGCAGAGGTTGAAGTAACTAAACTAAAGGTTTCTAAATACCCCTGATTATATGAATTAACCACACTGGATAACCAAGCTACACTCTTAATTCAACCCTTGCTCACTACTATACCTCCATGTGTACACACAAGACAGTTACTGGAGAGGGAAAGTTAAGGTTTTGTGTGCGACTGTACACCATAAAACTTACAGGGTGGCACTTGACACTTTATTTACACAATGATGTTTTTCCTAAGTGTTTTTTAAGTGTTTTTCCTTCCTCCGTTCATTGTCTCTTTAAAAAAAAAAAAAAAAAAAAAAAAAAAAAAAAAAAAATCTATTCTGGCATTCATTAGACAAATTTATTCAGCGTAGGAAGGACCTGTTGGCATCAAAGGGGCTAATTTAGATAGATGGCCCCTCTGATTCCTAGAGGTCCCTATATACCTGAACTGAAGACAATTGTCTATGGCAGCCCCACTCTAACTCCATATAAAGAACTGGATGGCTCAATACTCGCGTGATTGGACGCCGCCGCAGACGACGCACCACGGGAGCAGAAAGTTCGCTCCAATAAATTTGACGCTGATAGGACACGCATGAATATTTACTTCAGACAGACGGTTTAATGGTTGTAGACAAAGATTCCATTCATGACTTCAGGGGAGATTTCCACTTGAGGGATTTTTTTCTGGACCCCTTTCTCCCTTATGTTTAGCCCCATTGCTTTTGAGATTTTAAGATGTTCGCCCCATTAGTTTGCCAATTTTAAGAACTTTCACCCAATTTATGTCATTTTTAAGACCTGTCGTCCCATTTAGGTGTCGATTTTTTCCTGGCGAGCGATAGCGAGCCTGCAATTTAAGAGGAACCGGCCTTTGGCTGGGAAATTTTTCTACCGAAAAATGTACAAATTTATCTTGAAAGGGGGTCAAGGGGGTGTAATTTCAAGCTTGATGGAAGTCTAGGAAACACACTAAAAACCTCCCCTTAAGTGTTTCGTCAATACAGTTTACAATGTATATTAACGGGAGGTTTTTAGTTGATTCACTAGACCTCCATCAAGCTTAAAATTACTCCCCCTTGACCCCCTTTCAAGATAAATTTGTACATTTTTCGGTAGAAAAATTTCCCGGCCAAAGGCCGGTTCCCCTTAAATTACAGGCTCGCTATCGCTCGCCAGGAAAAAATCGACACCTAAATGGCACGAATGGTCTTAAAATTGACAGAAATGGGGCGAGGGTTCTTAAAATCGCCACACTAATGGGGCAAGCGTCTTTAAATCTCACAAGCAATGGGGCTAAACATGAGGGAGAAAGAGGTTCAGAAAAAAATCCTCCAGGTAGAAATCTCCCCATAAGGATTTTTGTACCACTCCCAAATGCCATCTGGTGGCTTCTATCTGGCACAACATAGGATGATGCGGACGATGAGCCTTCCAGATTCTAGTGGTGGTGGTGGTGGAGTCCAGTGATGATGGCAGCCATGAGAGCAATGAATGTAGAAAGGCGTCATTATGTGTGTATGTGTGATCCCCGGGGAACCGTGTGTATGTGGGATCCCCGGGGAACCACGTTGTGAGCCACCCTGTATAGCCATAAGTTTCATTTATCTTGAGCTTAAGTTTTTTAGTTACCCATTTTTTTTTTTTAATGTAGAAAAGGTTGGTTTTAGATTTTGGTTTTTGGGGGGTGGGTGGGGGGGGAGTTATATTTTTTGTAGTCTATTTTATCAAGCCATGGTTATGTACAGGATGATAACAAGATGAACCTATAGAAGTTGATATATATGCTTTGTGCAACTCCCCAAGGGCGGGCATTTTGACGATTTTTGGGTCATCATATTTTGACGATATTTGGTCATTATAAACCCATTTTTGGTCATTATAAACCCATTTTGGGTCATTATAAACCCATTTTTGGTCATTATAAACCCATTTTTGGTCATTATAAACCCATTTTTCTCTCAAAATAAAGGGTTTTGAGCATACAAATTCTGGTACTCCTGATGAAGGCCCTAATTTTCACCTTCAAGTCGGCATAAAAATTGGTGTGGTGACGAGTTGAATATACAGTGATTGAGCACTCCAATATTAGTCCGTAGAGCGTCGGGTGCTGATCAAAGGGTTGGCGGATCAGGGTCGCACTGTCAAATTGCTGATCAAAGGGTTGGCGGATCGGGGTCGCACTGTCAAAATGTTATTGGTAAATGTCAAGCCCGGGCAACCTAGCTATGCGTGACAAACGCCTAATGTTCATGGCCACCCCTTCTCAGGAATTACGGCATCTGGCATAAAAAAAAAAAACACACACACACACACACACACACGTCTGTGAAAATCTGCCCTCAACGCTGTCTTTTTTTTTTTTTTTTTTAAACCCGGGTTTTTTCTAACCCGGGTGTGGTCTTTTTGTACGCACTTGTTTTGCACCATTATTTTGGTTATTACTGTATAAGACGTTGCACCCAATTATAATGTAAAGTGGCGGCGTCTTTTCCGTGGATTGACCTCCCTACTGCCAACCTAGAAGTTGGCAGATTGGGAGCCAAAGCGTCACATTTTTCCCTTACCCCTCTACTTTCCCTTCATAATTGCTGAGGGGCACAGGGCCTTGGGTGGGGCTTTGGTTTCCCGGGCGTTTCCGCACCTTCCTCAGCTCCCTGCCTTGGAGTGGCTTCGGTCACCCGGGCATTGTTAGTGGTAAGCAGGGAGGGTTTTGTGGGGGCGCTCGGTTATGGCCTTGGCCTTGCTCGAGACCTTGGGGCTGTTCGGCCAGACAGCCTGGGGAACAACAACAACATAATGTAAATCTTGCAAAATAAACCAACCAAAACGTATACGAACACGTAAAAAGACAAAACAACGAATCAAAATCGCTGCGTGGAAACAACGCTTCAGGTGTGTTTTTATCTGGCCCGACAATAGCAAGCCTGCAAGGTTGGGGAAACTTGCCTTTGGCCGGCGCATTTTTCTACTGAAAAATATATGAAGTACTGTGGATGGTTAGATAGATATAGATGGGTAGATACATAGAGACAGATAAAGATAGATAGAGATACAAGGACAAACAAAGAAGTCTGTGAGAGTTATGGTGTGACTGTCAACATATTGGACTGACTTAAGGGGAGATTTCCACTAGAGGGATTTTTTTCTTGACCCCTTTCTCCCTCATGGTTATGCCCCATTATTTTGACGATTTTAAGAACTTTCAACCCATTTCTGTAAATTTTAAGACCTTTCGTGCCATTTAGGTGAAGATTTTATCCTGGCGAGCGATAGCGAGCCTGTAATTTAAGAGGAACCAGCTTTCAGCCGGGACATTTTTCTACCGAAAAATGTACAAATTAATCTTGAAAAGGGGTCAATGGGGCGTATTTTAAAGCTTGATGGAGGTCTAGGGAATAAACTGAATACCTCCCCTTAAGACAATAGACACGGAAGCTATTATCCTCAATTGTATGACACGGAAGCTATTATCCTCAATTGTATGACACGGAAGCTATTATCCTCAATTGTGTGACACGGAAGCTATTATCCTCAATTGTGTGACACGGAAGCTATTATCCTCAATTGTGTGACACGGAAGCTATTATCCTCAATTGTATGACACGGAAGCTATTATCCTCAATTGTATGACACGGAAGCTATTATCCTCAATTGTGTGACACGGAAGCTATTATCCTCAATTGTGTGACACGGAAGCTATTATCCTCAATTGTATGACACGGAAGCTATTATCCTCAATTGTGTGACACGGAAGCTATTATCCTCAATTGTATGACACGGAAGCTATTATCTTCAATTGTATGACACGGAAGCTATTATCCTCAATTGTATGACACGGAAGCTATTATCCTCAATTGTATGACACGGAAGCTATTATCCGGAAGCTATTATCCTCAATTGTGTGACACGGAAGCTATTATCCTCAATTGTATGACACGGAAGCTATTATCCTCAATTATATGACACGGAAGCTATTATCCTCAATTGTATGACACGGAACCTATTATCCTCAATTGTGTGACACGGAAGCTATTATCCTCAATTGTATGACACGGAAGCTATTATCCTCAATTGTATGACACGGAAGCTATTATCTTCAATTGTATGACACGGAAGCTATTATCCTCAATTGTGTGACACGGAAGCTATTACCCTCAATTGTATGACACGGAACCTATTATCCTCAATTGTGTGACACGGAAGCTATTATCCTCAATTGTATGACACGGAAGCTATTATCTTCAATTGTATGACACGGAAGCTATTATCCTCAATTGTGTGACACGGAAGCTATTATCCTCAATTGTATGACACGGAAGCTATTATCCTCAATTATATGACACGGAAGCTATTATCCTCAATTATATGACACGGAAGCTATTATCCTCAATTGTATGACACGGAACCTATTATCCTCAATTGTGTGACACGGAAGCTATTATCCTCAATTGTATGACACGGAAGCTATTATCTTCAATTGTATGACACGGAAGCTATTATCCTCAATTGTGTGACACGGAAGCTATTACCCTCAATTGTATGACACGGAAGCTATTATCCTCAATTTTCTCTGATTAACTTTTTTCTGGTAATATTTTGGTGATCTTTTGCACTGGTATCGGGAACTTAACCTTCATATTTGTTGAGGGGCACTGGGGCACTGGGGCACTGGGGCTTTGGAATCCCGGGTGTTTCCGCACCCTCCTCAACCCCTCGCCTGGGAGCGGCCTCGGTAACCTGAGCTTTCTTAGTGGTAAAGCAGGGAGAGTTCTATGGGGGCGATCAGTTATGGCCTTGGCCTTGCTCAGGACCTTGGGGAACAACAACAACTTGACCGAGGATAGATGAATTTAGGTATCAAAGTTATCAATAAAGTTTTACCTAATAAGCTGCCAGACCAGTGTTGAGAATAAGTGGTGAGGGAAAAAGCGCTCGTGTGATATCAGGTTAAGAGAGTACATTACAGGTTCATTACAGGTACAGTACATTACAGGTACAGTACATTACAGGTACATTTCAGTCCCTCACAAAACAAGTTCAGATGGTGCGAATTTTGATTAGCACAAGCAACAGAAAATCTATGTATCTATTGCCGGACGCCTTACTCCCCTTGATGGGGGTGGCCATACACAAAATGCCCCCAAGCAGACCTATCCCCTGTAAGAGGGACAACCCATGCCAGTTTACTGAAGGACTTGCAGGACTGACCACTCAATTTAGGGTTCGTCCGACTCCGAGGCCTTTTATGTATTTTCTTAGCACTATTTTTCTACAGTGGTGTGTGGCTAATCCATCCATTAACCTGCTTCACCCTAAGGTAGCAGTACAGATTTGTATAAAGTTTACTCCCCTAGACACGTTGCCGACCAAGGCTGACGAGTCCTATCCACCCGGATTTTTATAAGGTCTCCCCTAGATGGGTCGCCGACCATGGCTAACGAGTCCCATCCACCCGACAGATAATAGTAAACATAAAAGCGAGTCTGGTGTAAATCTAGGACCAATCTGTGGAGTTCTTTATTAGCACGACCAAAATTCGTACAAGCCGCCTGAATCGTGACTTAGATGCGGCCTGTCAAACAGCTGCCAGATTTTGGCCGGGGCTGAGCCATTCAAGGAGATCTTTATCAAGTTATTTAAAACAAAATAATAGGTACTGTACCAGAAATTGGGTATCTCCATTTCCAAAAGTTTAATTTACCCATGACAGCCCTTGTAAAAATGTGAGTATGAGTAACTGATCGTAAGACACAAAGGAGGTAATTTTTTGTCAACCTGTACATACATTATAAAGATGATTATTGGTGGGATTATGTGAGAATATATTGGTGTTGTAATAATGTACCAGTATGCAACATAATAGCAACATAATAGTTTTAGAACCATGAATTTTTATATTAATGTTGTGTTATATTGTCAGTTGTACAACGCAGTGACTGAAGAAGAGGAGGAGGAGGACGAGAGCAAGTGTTCCCGTGCCGCGGCAGCTCAACGCGCCCGTCGTCACCGCCAACTCAAGAGAATGACAGAAGAGGAGATCAAGGCCAAGAGAGCCGCTGCTGCCGAGGCTCAGAGGAAGAACCGGCAGCAACGTCTGGAACGTATGTCAGATGATCAACGTAAAGATTACAGATCCACTGTGGCCGAGGCCCAGCGTATACGTCGACACATTCGTATACAACGTTTGTCTGACGAAGAGCGGCTCAAGGAGAGGGCCATGCAGAGTGCTCTGTCTGCCCATCGTCGCCGCCTCAGAGAGGAACGTATGTCT
Source organism: Paralithodes platypus (assembly GCA_032716605.1). Taxonomy (NCBI): domain Eukaryota; kingdom Metazoa; phylum Arthropoda; class Malacostraca; order Decapoda; family Lithodidae; genus Paralithodes; species Paralithodes platypus. The sequence continues at coordinate 7,961,065 of CM064572.1, forward strand.
GAGGACGAGAGGCGAAGCTACCGCGCAAAAGCTGCTGCCATGCAGAGGAGAAAACGGCACGAGAAGAGAGAACACATGTCCGAGTCTGAGTTGCGTGACCGCCGGGCCTCAGAAGCAGCTGTGAGGCGACAACGACGCCACACTACCATGTCCGAGGATGATCCTCACTCAGACCCTAATGAAGAAGAGGATGAAGTGAAGCCTCCACGACGCACCCTCAAGGAAGACACTACCAAGGAGGACCAATATGAACCTCAAGAGTCAGCCGCTAGCACACCACAACCAGACTATATCCACTACCGCCGAGACTACCAGGTCACACAACAACAACAACAACAACAACAACAACAACAACAGCAACAACAACAACAACAACAACAGCAGCAACAACAACAGCAACAACAACAACACCAACAACCACCTCCACCACAACCAGCACCACCACCAGCAGCTGAGGGAGACACCACCCCAGAGAACCTTATGGTTCAGATACTCATGGTAAGCCAATATAAACTGCATGCACATTATTTAGTCATATTTTATCACCAACTCACCAATTAACCCTCTCAGACATATGACACAATTTTGAGCCTATTAGGGATACTTTAAAGCCTTTGTTACCATCAGGGGTATTTAGAAACCTTTAGTTTAGTTACTTCAACCTCTGCAGTTGTCTTTGAGTTAGCTGTGGGCAGAAACTAATTTTGGAGAGGTATTTATAAGAGTGAGAGAACTCTATTTCTTATTGCTAATCTGGCAACCTCTGTGTCATATGAGTCTGAAGGGGTTAACTAACAAATAAACCTAATTAATGAAACTAGTGAATACCTGTGGTACCGGTAACATGACGAAACTTCGGACGGGGAGGTAACTTCGGACACTCTTGAAAACATAAACAATGAAGCACAGTTATCGGGTAAATACATGATGTTATGGACAAACAAGTATGTCTGTGGTGTTCTTCCATAATGCAGAGTCATTTGTCCATAACTGAAGCTTACATACTGTTATCCAGAAGTGTCCGAAGTATAGCCCCCCCCGTCCGAAGCTAGGGCATTTCACGGTACTCCAAGGACTGGAACCTAGGATACTCACACCAAAATTAACATAAACAATAACGTCAGTCTAGTCAGAAGCCAGCACCACACCAGCCAGTTTATCGGCTACTTTTATCGGAGCCTTGAATCACCTACAAATTGTCATAGCGATTTTGATATGTTGTTTTGACTTTATATTGTCTTTGTCCCAGTGTTGGTTTGACTTTGTTTGCAAGTTTTACATTTTAATTTATAACGATTGAGTTTTGCTGTTTATTCTTATATATATATTAAGGCTGTACGTTGATTAGCAGCTCTAACCCTTCCTACCCGGGCTGTCTTACCCAATGACGGTCGCCCCTACCTGGGTGAAATGGCTGAAAAACGTCTAGGCCTAGGCTACCGTATTTATGTTTATTTTCACTGCTAGAACTTTCCCACTCATCTATAATCGTAGTGCGGTTTTCAATCTGTATTTTGGCATTGAGTAGAGCTCTGTAAGTCAACTGGTTCAGTTGTGATGACGATTTCAGTGGAGCCAATATTGCAGAGATGTTGCCAATATGGGGGCTTTTCAGACACTAATTTCGTCTTGACGTCAGAACAATAACATTGAAGAGTCTTCTCCTTCTTGTTTTCGGAGGTGCGGTGACGAACGCTTGGGTTTGTTGACATACGTCGTACGCACAGCGTTCAGACCAAGCTTAATTAGGCTATTAAGCTGCTGCCTTAGGTAAGGCATACCGGGTAGCGGCCCTTCTTTCGAGCTGTCCTTACCTAAGGCAGACCGGGTAGGAAGGGCTAACATAGCCAAAAAAAAAAAAAAAAAAAAAAAACATACCGTCATAATTTAAGCGAAAATTGTCATATAATATAATGCAAAACTTGTACAATAACAAACCCCAAAAGAGGTCAAGACAATATAAAGGTAAAAAGAACTAATCAAAATCGCTGTGTGGAAATAACCCTTGAGCAAAATTTGAACACAATCCACCATATTTTTTTCTTCCCATGTGAGTGAGGGTCTATATTACTACATGAGCAAGTTTCTGTTTCCCAAGCAAACTAATCGCACACATAACAACGCACTATCGTCACGTTCAAGGAATTACTGTAGTCAATTTTGGAAGTCCAGGACGTTCTGGTAAATATACTAAATTCTCATCATTTATCGGCTATTCTCCCACTTATTGTTTGTCATCATTTATCACCTATTCTCCCACTTATTGTTTGTCATCATTTATCGGCTATTTTTCGCGGGAGAATAATTATTCTCCCGCGGTTTCGTACACAACAGCGAGTCATTTAGAGATCCTATGCAAAGAGAGAATCTCTCCCCCCGCATCGATCAGTGCGGCGAGACAGCTCGGAGGGGGAGGGTGTATGTCTCGCTGCCTCCCGGGTGGGGAATATCGTCTTTTTTAGCCACCCAAATGCTTTCCTCACTCTTGAAGGTTCAAATGTTCATCATGTTAGTAAAATAATTATGTGCTCATGGAAAATAAATTATGGTTTATTTGATAGATATAACAAATTCTTTAAGAATATTGGGTAATTAATTTGCATATAACTACTGTACGTTGGTCATACCCCCTATTGTGCACTGAAGGGGAGGTATTTAGTTTGTTCCCTACGTTTTCATCAAGCTTAAAATTACACCCCCTAGACCACCTTTCAAGATAAATTTGTACATTTTTCGGTAGAAAAATTTCCCGGCCAGAGGCCGGTTACTCCTAAATTACAGGCTCGCTATCGCTCGCCAGGAAAAAATCGACACCTTAATGGCACGAAAGGTCTTAAAATTGACAGAAATGGGGCAAAATGTCTTAAAATGTCAAAACTACTAGGGCGAACGTCTTAAAATCTCAAAAGCAATGGGGCTAAACATGAGGGAGAAAGGGGGTCCAGAAAAAAATCCCTCGAGTGGAAATCTCCCCTTAATAGGTTGAAAATGTAGTTGCTGAGCATATCATGTTAAATTTAGTTTAAATATTTGAATATTTATATTTATAGCGGTCTTGATAGCGTAATGCATAAGTGCGCGGAATTTCGATGCGAGTATCCTAGGTCCGAGTCCCTGGAGTGCCACATGTGTTTGTTAATTTCATTAATTGCCAGAACGTCCCGGACTTCCCAAACTTGACTACTTCCTTTAACGTGACGATAGTGTGTTGTTATATGTGCGATTAGTTTGCTTGGGAAACAGATTAACTTGCTCATGTAGTGATGTACACCCTATGTGGTGGATTGTGTTCTTTTATTTAATAATTTTCATTTTAGTAAGCGTTGTTTCCACATAGCGATTTTGATAATTTAATTTGACTTTATATTGTCCTTGTCCCAATTTTGGTTTGTTTAGTTTGCAAGTTTTACATTTTAATTGAGTTTAGCGGTGAAGTTGGTTGGTGGGGAAAAACATATTAATTGCACTAGCATGTACAGTTTGACCCACATACTCTATTCCGTTGGGGGCGTGATTTGGCAGCCCTTCACCCACCTCCCCACCTTCACTCCACCTCATACTGGTAGGTGGTGGTTGGGGAGGCGAGTGCAGGGCTGACAAATCACGCCCCCGACGGAATTGCATATGTGCGTCAAACTGTACGATCGGCCTAATAAGTGACGTCTCGGCACCAAGTCTATTTTGATCTAACCTTGATTTATTCATTTCAAGTGAGATATACAAACATGTTCCTTTACTTACTCACCCTATTCAACATCTGACAGACAGACATACAGCACAGAGTGAGCCAAACGTAATGACAGCTGAGACATGGCTTATTAGCGCCACCGTACAATCTTCTATATAACCAGTAAGTTTCCAAAGCCTCCGAATGTATCTCACACACACATACATTGTCACATAGGAATATTGTCACCTCAATGATACATATAGTTACCACCATTTGTCACTGCATAATCTTCAAAATCACGGAGAAATATTGATGGGAACTTTGCAATTGACCACTTGTGAGTTTCGTTCTATAAGGAAGTTGGAGCCGTAGACATCAATATTTAGCAGAATGACCAGCTAAAATACGGTCGTAGTTCATTCGCAAATACATAAAACCCAATTCAACCTACACTTTAGCCATCAGAAACTTACATTATTATTGTATGTTTATTTAATATCGATGTCTACGGCTCCAACTTCCTTAAAGACTGAAACTCGCAAGTGGACAAATTACCGTCAGTTGAAAATAAACCGACTAGAAGTAAGTTGGAATATAGAAAAAAAAAATAAAAAAAATATGGGTTCAAATAGTCTATGCTGATTGAGCTGTCGGAGAACTGCAAACTAATATAGTGGAGATTAAGGGGAGGTTTTTAGTGTGTTTCCTAGACTTCCATCAAGCTTGAAATTACACCCCCTTGACCCCCTTTCAAGACAAATTTGTACATTTTTCGGTAGAAAAATGTTACGGCCAAAGACTGGTTCCTCATAAATTACCAGCTCGCTTTCGCTTGCCAGGAAAAACAAATGATACTTAAATGGCTCAAAAGGTCTTGCAATTGATAAGAAATGGGGCAATTTTGATAAAATTTCAAAACTAATGGGGCTAAGCATGAGGGAGGAAGGAGGGTTCCAGATTACCCCCGCAGACCGTTTTTCTGGACCCCCTTCTCCCTAATGTTTAGCCCCACTAGTTTTGAGATTATAAGACGTTCGGCCCATTAGTTTGGCGATTTTAACTCCTTTCGCCCCATTTCGTTGTCCATTTTAAGAACTTTCGCGCCATTCAGGTGTCGAATATTTCCTGGCGAGCGATAGCGAGCATGCAATTTTAAGAGGAATCAGCCGGGACATTTTTCCTACCGAAAATGTACAAATTTATCTTGAAGGGTGGATGTTTTTCTAAGTTTGATGGTGGTCTCGGGAGGAAACTTAAATAATATATGAATAAATGAATTAATAGACCAAACAAATGGCCAGTGTCCCCTTAACCCTTTCTAGCACTTAGGTCCAGTTAGAATGTATATAATACAGTTGATTCTGTCCTTTTCTCTCTTTCTCTGGCTTGTATCCATTCGGCCCCATTCAGCCCCATTCAGCCAACTATTTTAAGACGTTTATCCCCATCTAGGTGTCGATTTCTTCCTGGCGAGCGATAGCGAGCCAGCATTATATGAAGAAATCCGGCTTCGCCGGAGACATTTTTCTATCGAAAAATGTACAAATTTAGCCTGCTGTCAAACAAAAATAAAAAATATGCTGGCTCGCTACCGCTCACCAGTAAGAAATTGACACCTGGATGGGGATAAACGTCTTAAAACAGTAGGCTGAATGGGGCCAAATGGATACAAGCCAGAGAAAGATAGAAAAGGACAGAACCAAAACAGGTCACCCCCCCTTAATAAAGAATGTTAAATCTGCAGCAAGCACAGAACGCGGCAGCTCACGGTCACCCTTCACCCACCTATCAGGAGACTGGCGCCCCCCCCGTCATGAAGGTAGAGGCTCGGGACCCCCAGTATGTGACCCCCCCGCCCCCGCCGCTACCCCCACACAACACCATGCCTGAGCCGCATCACCACCTACCCACCTCCTACCCTCCCTACCACCACCACCATCACCACCACTCTCACCACCACCATCACCACCAGGAACTCTCCCAGACGGACCGCAAGGATGTGCTCTACTGATCCACAACAACAAACATTTATTAGTCTATTTTGGTCCAGCTGATGTTAAGGGGAGGTTTCTAGTTTGTTTCCTACTCCTCCAACAATCTTAAAATTTCACCCCCTTGACCCCCTTTCAAGATAAATTTGTACATTTTTCGGTAGAAAAATGTCCCGGCCAAAGGCCGATTACTTTTAAATTACAGGCTCGCTATCGCTCGCCAGGATAAAATCGACACCTAAATGGCACGAAAGGTCTTAAAATTGACAGAATGGGGCGGAAATTCTTAAAAATCACCAAACTAATGGGGCAAACGTCTTAAAATCTCAAAAGCAATGGGGCTAGACATGAGGGAGAAAGGGGTCAAGAAAAAAGTCCCTCAAGTGGAAATCTCCCCTTAAATCGATTCCTTTAGCATCCGATTTCTCGACTCACTGGAAAAATAGGGTAGTGCCACGTCTGTGAGTCCCCTTATCGCCAAGTTTTCGTAATTAACGCCATATTTCGCTACATAAATCATGGTGTAAAACTTGCAATGTAAACAAACCAGAGCTGGGACGATACATGATAGCGGAGTAGTAAACAGGACGGACGGAGGGAGAGATAGCCATTTTGACCATCAGTTGGACAGAAACGGAAGAGTGTATTGACCCGACACGTGGGATAAAGGCGCGTCACATGGATATATACAAAGCGTTTTTACCAGCCACTCTCGTCGGATTTCCGCTATGGCGTCTGATTCACGGATAAATAGGGTTTTAGTGTGTTCCCTAGACCTCCATCAAGCTTGAAATTACACCCCCTTGACCCCCTTTCAAGATAAATTTGTAAATTTTTCGGTAGCAAAATTTCCCGGCCGATGGCCGGTTCCTCTTAAATTACAGGCTCGCTATCGCTCGCCAGGAAAAAATAGACACCTAAATGGGATGAAAGGTCTTAAGAGTGACATAAAGAGGGTGAAACTTCTTAAAATCGCCAAACTAATGGGGCGAACGTCTTAAAATTTCAAAAGCAATGGGGCTAAACATGAGGGAGAAAGAGGTCCAGAAAAAAATCCCTCGAGTGGAAACCTCCCCTTAAGTCATCAATAATTACAGTAATTATTGATCCGTTCGGTGTTTAGTGGGTACCTGGCCTTGAAAATTATGATACATAAATCCCAAAATGTGATGAAATATTATGATGGCCGGCATCCGCACCAGGCTCGTAGAAACGCAGGAGAACCTCACCGTGTGATAACCGCCTTAAGGGGGGGGGGACATGGGCTGCTTTTCTGGTCCTCCTTTCTCCCTCGTGTTAAGCCCCATTTTGTTTCGAGATTATAAGACGTTTGGTCCATTAGTTTGGCGATTTTAACACCTTTCGCCCAATTTAGTTGTCAATTTTAAGACCTTTCGTGCCAGTTAGGTGTCTCAATTTTAAGACCTTTCGTGCCAGTTAGGTGTCGATGTTTTCATGGCGAGCGATAGCGAACCTGTAATTTTAAGAGGAACCGGCCTTTGGCCGGAACATTTTTCTACCGAAAAATGTACAAATTTATCTTGAAAGGGGGTCTAGGGGGTGTTTTTCTTAGCTTGATGGAGGTCTAGCGAGGAAACTAAGGAATACAGTCACATAAAACGAGTATACGGTCGATAAACGAGGGCGTTTTATGCGATTTCGTTTTATATGAACACGGCATTTTGATGGCCCAATATGGTCAATGTTCACTGGAAGCGTAAATTTCCGTCAGAAGCGTACGATATTTCGTCGCTCTATATGAAAACTCCTCGGGTTTGCCCCACTTTGGCGGCGGACTCGTTTTATGTGATCACATTCGTTCTGATCGAAAATTAAATATTAATATTTTAGGTCGGTCGTTTTAATCGAGACTCGTTTTATGCGAACACGTTTTATGCGGGACCCTACTGTACATGAGTTAATAGGCCCCCCCCAAACTGGCCCATGTCCCCTTAAAGAGGAACCAGTTAACTTGAATGTGGTCATTGACTTTTACAAACAATACTATTTATCCAGGTTAATATAAAGGCGGGGTCACACGAGCGATATTTACGAGCAATTGTCTAACGGGCAATTTCAGTCTGGCAGCTTCAAAATACAAGTTCCCTAAGAATTAAACTAGGTAAGATAATTTACCTTCCACCTAGTTTCCGATTCCAATGCCAAAATATCCCTAAATATCACCAGTGGAAAATTGACGGAAAAAGCGCTCGTGTGACAGCGGCTTCATACATACCTCTCTGTGCTTTTTATGGAGTTCAACTCGATAGTTTTAAACAAAAATCATAAACACTTTGCAACTTGTGTGTGTTTTAGAAGGGTACCGTACCCGTTGTTAACTAGAACACTTGTCTGTTCCTTTGAGGAGGGACTTTAGGTTAAGAAGACGACACTATTCCCTGTTCATCTTAAATGGAAGAGAAATTGTCTCCCCCCTAAAGCCGGAGTCACACGAGCCGTTTTTCGAGCAATTTTTACGGGCAATTATGGTCTGGAAGCTTCAAAAATGACACTTTGATCAGAATTCATCCGCCTAACATAATGTACCTCCAGTCTAGTTTCCAATACCAGTGCAAAAAAGTCCCGAAATGTTCCAGTACTGTACTGTACTAAAAATAAATTGACGGAAAAAACGATCGTGTGACAGGGGCTTAAGGGGAGGTATTTAGTTTGTTCCCTAGACCTCCATCAAGCTTAAAATTACATCCCTTGAGTCCCTTTCAAGATAAATTTGTACATTTTTCGGTATAAAAATGTCCCGGCCAAAGGCCGGTTCCTCTTAAATTACAGGCTCGCTATCGCTCGCCAGGATAAAATCGGACACCTGAATTGCACGAAAGGACTTAATATGGGGTGAAAGTTCTTTAAATCGCTAAATTAATGGGGCAAACGTTTTATAATATCAAAAGCAATGGGGCTAAACATGAGGGAGAAAGGGGTCAAGAAAAAAATTCCTCAAGTGGAGACCTCCCCTTAACAACCGATTTCTGAACACAATGGCAGTATAAGTCACTGCAACATGTCCGCTTCATATTAACCCTTTGAGCACCAGCTGAATTACAATAAATGGACAATGTGGGACCGACAGGTTGTTATTTTTTGTTTCCTGAAAAAACCATGGGAATGAAGGAAAAACCAAAAAAAACAAAAACCGCTCACCTGGGTCATTTAGGGGTCCTGCGGTGCGGCCGAATGTCACAATTAACATGGGTTGATTCTAGACTCAGTGGTCTGGTTAAGGCTCCGGGTCCGGGGGCCCTCATATGAGGTGGTTCGCTGTGTCCGGGGCCATTTTCGTACAGTCAAGCTTCATAATTCAGTAGCTACTGATTGAGACCACCTAAAACAGTCAGTTTTTTTTCAAATTGTAGAACATCTTGTTTTCTGTAGACTGCCGTTGAGATGACATCGCTACGACGCGTGGTTGCAGAGTTATGATGATTTTAGCGGAGATTTTTGGCCGCGCTTTTTACCTCATGAGGCCTCCTGGACTCCTAACCAAAATACGTTTTGCCTCATATGAGGCCTCCCGGATCCCAAGGGTTAAACAAACTTTTAATAATAATAATAATAATAATAATAATAATAATAATAATAACAATAACATGGCTTGATGGGTAGGCAAAATACTGGAAAATCACTCCTGCGCGCGGGGGTTGCCAACCATCGGTATTGTTCCTTGGGATCCTAAAGCAGTTCCCAAACAAAGGAAGAGTAATTAACACGAAGACAACCATTGCGTCGCTGGTACTCAAGGGGTTAATAGTGAGCAGCCTTGTTAGGAATAGCTTGTCTGTTGCTATGTATCTTTTCATTAAACCTTTCACGTTTTTATGACGCAGAGGTTGCCAGATTAGCAATAAGAAATAGAGTTCTCTCACTCTTATAATTACCTCTCCAAAATTAGTTTTCTGCCCACAGGTAACTCAAAAGACAACTGCAGAGGTTGAAGTAACTCAACTAAAGGTTTATAAATACCTCTGATGGTAACAAAGGCTTTAAAGTATCCCTAATAGGCTCAACACAGCTAACTCAAAGACAACTGCAGAGGTTGAAGTAACTCAACTAAAGGTTTATAAATACCCCTGATGGTAACAAAGGCTTTAAAGTATCCCTAATAGGCTCAACACAGCTAACTCAAAGACAACTGCAGAGGTTGAAGTAACTAAACTAAAGATTTCTAAATACCCCTGATGGTAACAAAGGCTTTAAAGTATCCCCAATAGGCTCAACACAGCTAACTCAAAGACAACTGCAGAGGTTGAAGTAACTAAACTAAAGATTTCTAAATACCCCTGATGGTAACAAAGGCTTTAAAGTATCCCTAATCGGCTCAAAATCGCGTCGAGAACGTGAGAGGGTTAATGACTTAAGACTGACGCCGCACTTCCTAGGACCTGAAAGTAGAGGTGTGCATCGGGGGGGGGGGGTATAGACAGTGTGCATTTGTTACATTATTAGTTAAATCCCAAGTCACAACTCTCTCTCTCTCTCTCTCGAGGCGATGTATCTCTTTGTTAAGGGGAGATTTCCACCTGGAGGATTTTTCTCTGGACCCCTTTCTCCCTCATGTTTAGCCCCATTGCTTTTGAGATTTTAAGACGTTCGCCCCATTAGTTTGGCAATTTTAAGAACCCTCGCCCCATTTCTGTCAATTTTAAGACCGTTCGTGCCATTTAGGTGTCGATTTTTTCCTGGCGAGCGATAGCGAGCCTGTAATTTAAGGTGAATCGGCCTTTGGCCGGGACATTTTTCTACCGAAAAATGTACAAATTTATCTTGAAAGGGGGTCTAGGGGAGTAATTTTAAGTTTGATGGAAGTCTAGGGAATCAACTAAAAACCTCCCCTTAATGACGTAAGACTGATGCCGTACTTCCTAGGACCTGAAAGTAGAGGCGTGCATCTTTGTATTATTATAATCCAAGTCACAACTCTCTCATCGCGGTAGGGGCACACACGGGTCAGTTTCTCGGCCAGTGAAGATTGAACGGAGACTATAGTGTTATTTTATTTATACCCCGTTCCCAAGTAAGCAGTGGTCCCAAACCTCTTTGAATGTTAAGGGGACCTGCTTTTTGTTATTTCTGTCCTTTTCTCTCTTTCTCTGGCTTGTATCCATTCGGCCCCATTCAGCCAACCATTTTAAGACGTTTATCCCCATCTAGGTGTCGATTTCTTCCTAGCGAGCGATAGCGAGCCAGCATTATATGAAGAAATCCGGCTTCGCCGGAGAAATTTTTCTATTGAAAAATGTACAAATTTAGCCTGCTGTCAAACAAAAATAAAAAAATATGCTGGCTCTCACTAGTAAGAAATTGACACCTGGATGGGGATAAACGTCTTAAAACAGTAGGCTGAATGGGGCCAAATGGATACAAGCCAGAGAAAGATAGAAAAGGACTGAACCAAAACAGGTCACCCGCCCTTATACCTCTATAACTCCCAAACGACTGTAGGGTAATGGAGCTAATATTGGTGGGCAGGTTTGTGGATATTATAATTTTATTTTTCAAAGTTTAATTTTAATGAGTTGGTTAAATTAATATGAACAGTAACTTTTGAGTTAGTCTTCAAGTTTATATTTTAATTAATTTGTACCATTTGGGAAGAGTCAGCCAGGGAATAGGTGGATATTTGGAACGGGGTATATTGTGTTAGCTATAGACTGGAGGAATATTCTCAGCAGCCAACCAAGGAAAGCCGGCTTACCTCTTGACCTGAACTCTGTAATCACTTCATTCCAGGGTTGGGGGTAGAAATCCTAACCCCCCCCCCCCCCCCCCCGCCCCTAACCTCTCATAACTCATAAAGGATTGGAGTAATCGAGCTAATATTTCTACCCCAATAGGAAGACTTGGCTAGGGAATAGGTGTATATATATGACAGCTCATTTGCGCTAGCCCTTTTTGAGTTACCGAGGTTTTAGAGAGGTGTTACGACTTCTGCCCAACCCTAGAATGAACGGACTATAGGGCATCCCGAATATTTAAAAAATGTGTATATTTTATGTTATGTAAACCGTATAATTGGCGTAATGGTGACCCCGCGCGGGTTCAAGAGACTCCGGCCGCTTGTTTGGGAATCTCATCAAAATGTAATGGTGGTTGTTTTGTGAGAGTTGCTCCTCATTTAAGGGGGGGGTGACCTCTTTTTGTTCTGTCCTTTTCTATCTTTCTATGGCTTGTATCCATTTGGCCCCATTCACCCTAATGTTTTAAGACGTTTATCCCCATCCCGGTGTAAATTTTTTACTGGTGAGCGGTAGCGAGCCAGCATATTTTTTTTGTTTTGACAGCAGGCTAAATTTGTACATTTTTCGATAGAAAAATGTCTCCGGCGAAGCCGGATTTCTTCATATAATGCTGGCTCGCTATCGCTCGCCAGGAAGAAATCGACACCTAGATGGGGATAAACGTCTGAAAACAGTAGGCTGAATGGGGCCGAATGGATACAAGCCAGAGAGAGATAGCAAAGGCCAGAACCAAAACAGGTCACCGCCCCCTTAAAGGTTTATCCCGACACAATGGAAGGGAAGGTTCTAATAGGATACTTTATATATTTATTGGTAGGGTTCCTCTCTGATGCATTTTTGTTTTTAAGGGGATATCTCCACTCGAGGGATTTTTTTCTTGACCCCTTTCTCCCTCATGTTTAGCCCCCATTGCTTTTGATATTCTAAAATGTTTGCCCCCATTAGTTTAGCGATTTTAGGAACTTTCACCCCATATTAAGACCTTTCGTGCCATTCAGGTGTCGATTTTATCCTGGCGAGCGATAGCGAGCCTGTAATTTAAGAGGAACCGGCCTTTGGCCGGGACATTTTTCTATCGAAAAATGTACACATTTATCTTGAAAGGGACTCAAGGGGGTGTAATTTTAAGCTTGATGGAGGTCTAGGGAACACACTAAACACCTCCCCTTAAACGCATCAGAGGGGGGATAGTTTTTTATTTATTTATGACCTGTTCCCTCCCTCCCTCTCTCCCCCCCTCTCTGTATACACTCATGGATCCCCAGTGCTTTACCCGTAGGATGAGACGTAATGTAACCCACCCCTCTTCCTCTCTCCCTCTCTCCCTCTCTCCACTCCTTCGGTCTATTATAATGGAAAAACTGGCAAAACTACAACTTGGACCAACACCACCGTAAAAAGACAAAACGACTCGTTCAAAATCGCTGCGTGGAAACAACGCTTAAGGGGAGGTATTTAGTTTGTTCCCTACTTTTTCATCAAGCTTAAAATTTCTAAACCGATTCCTTGGCTAACTCTGCCCACATGGTAGCAAGGGGTTTTATTGATGCATTTGTCTATCTATCTATCTATCTATCTATCTATCTATCTATACTCCGGCACATTCCCCATTTGGCCGACTCGAGACAGAGCCCAAACAGGGACAACACAACACAACACACAAAACCGAAATTCACACACATCTAGGTCGCCCAGGAGAAAACCCCAAGCTCATTTGGGGTCTCCAGCTAAAGATTCCCAGGGCCCAGATCTACATTTTGATAATTTTATACCGATTAGGAAGGAGTCTGTGGGAATTATTAGGATAAAGACGATCTCCATTAAGGGGAGATCTCCACTCGAGGGATTTTTTTCTTGACCCCTTTCTCCCTCATGTTTAGCCCCATTGCTTTTGATATTATAAAACGTTTGCCCCATTAGTTTAGCGATTTTAAGAACTTTCACCCCATATTAAGACCTTTCGTGCAATTCAGGTGTCGATTTTATCCTGGCGAGCGATAGCGAGCCTGTAATTTAAGAGGAACCGGCTTTCGGCCGGGAAATTTTTCTACCGAAAAATGTACAAATTTATCTTGAAAGGGACTCAAGGGGTGTAATTTTAAGATTGATGGAGGTCTAGGGAACAAACTGAAAACCTGATGGAATTCTAGGGAACGAACTGAAAACCTCCCCTCTGACTTCCATACACAGCCTACTTCTTAATCTAAAATAGGAACCTTTAATTATAGCAGCCAGAAAACCCCCAAAAAGAAATCTGTCATCATATCTTTCTTCTCTAAGGGTAGGTTTTTTAGTTTGGTCCCTAGATATCCTTCAAGCTTAAGATTACACCCCCTTGAGCCCCTTTCAAGATAAATTTGTACATTTTTCGGTAGAAAAATGTCCCGGCTGGAGGCCGGTTGCTCTTAAATTACAGGCTCGCTATCGCTCGCCAGGAAAAAAATCGACACCTTAATGGCACGAAAGGTCTTAAAATTGACAGAAATGGGGCAAAGTGTCTTAAAATGTCCAAACTACTAGGGCGAACATCTTAAAATCTCAAAAGCAATGGGGCTAAACATGAGGGAGAAAGGGGTCCAGAAAAAATCCCTCAAGTGGAGACCTCCCCTTAAACGAGTGTAAAAATAACCCTTCAAAAGCCACGCCAGTTGCCGGGAAATGTCTGAAATTTGGGCGACACAGAGAAAGTCGTGGAATCTGTCCATACTACATCCTCCACTCCTCCATACCACATCCTCCACCCCTCCACTCCTCCATACCACATCCTCCACCCCTCCCTCCTCCCCCCCCCCCCTCCCTCTCTCAACTTGGCCTTATATTTTGCACATGTTCTAGCAGTTCACGGGTTAAGAAACTAGAATTAATAGACGTTCTTTTTCACCAATCCATATGCTAGCTAGGTTCCTTAGACTTTAGTTGAGCAACGTATAAACAACACCCTTCCCTCCCGTTTAAGAATATGGCCTTGAATATATTGTGTAACCTTGTCCTCTTCTCCAGGGCTGCCATTAAGGGGGGTGACCTGCTTTTTGTTATTTCTGTCCTTTTCTCTCTTTCTCTGGCTTGTATCCATTCGGCCCCATTCGGCCAACTATTTTAAGACGTTTATCCCTATCTAGGTGTCGATTTCTTCCTGGCGAGCGATAGCGAGCCAGCATTATATGAAGAAATCCGGCTTCGCCGGAGAAATTTTTCTATCGAAAAATGTACAAATTTAGCCTGCTGTCAAACAAAAATAAAATATATGCTGGCTCACTACCGCTCACCAGTAAAAAATTGACACCTGGATGGGGATAAACGTCTTAAAACAGTAGTAGGCTGAATGGGGCCAAATGAATACAAGCCAGAGAAAGATAGAAGAGGACAGAACAAAAACAGGTCACCCCCCTTAACACAAGTGGCAGGTACTCATCTCGGTAATAGATTTTTACTTTCTCTCTTTAAGGGGAGGTTTTTAGTTTACTTCATAGACCTCTATCAATGTTTAACAAAAAACACCCCTAAGACCCCCCCCTTCGAGATAAATTTGCACATTTTTCGGTAGAAAGAATGTCCGGGGCCAAAGGCCGGGTCCTTCTAAATTACAGGCTTGCTATCGCTCGCCAGGAAATAATTGACACCCCTATGGCACAAAAGGTCTAAAAATGGCTAAACTAGTGGGCGAACGTCTTTAAATCTCAAATCTAATGGGGCTAAACATGATGGAGAATTGGGTAAAAAAAAACCTGCCCTTAAATGCTGGAACTAATAGCGATGTCCTCCAGGGGTGAGATGCATCGAGGCATTTACCAAGAAGATCGATGGTACAAATTGATTTAATTGGTGGGACAGTAATTAAAATGCAAAAGTTACCAATCAAAACGGGAGCTGCACCACATAAAGACAAAACTGTTCAAAATCACTGTAAATAATGCATTGAAGATTTAGCAAATTAATAATAACCGCACAGGAGATAAATATACATCTTCCGTAATTATAACGAACACAAAACGTAAATATTAACGTTGCAAAACAAAGAAAACAGAATTAGAAATACCAACAACGACAAACGAACCTGAAGCCACCTCTGTGTTTGCTTCTCCGGAATCAATGGTTCTGGTTAAGGGGAGGTTTTTAGTTAGTTCCCTAGACTTCCATCAAGCTTAACATTACACCCCCTAGACCCCCTTTCAAGAGAAATTTGTACATTTTTCGGTAGAAAAATTTCCCGGCCGAAGGCCTGATCCTCTTAAATTACAGGCTCGCTATCGCTCGCCAGGAAAAAATAAACACCTAAATGGCACGAAAAGTCTCAAAATTGACAGAAATGGGGCGAAGGCTCTTAAAATCGCCAAACTAATGGGGCAAACGTCTTAAAATATCAAAAGCAATAGGACTAACCATGAGTGAGAAAGGGGTCAAGAAAAAAATCCCTCAAGTGGAAATCTCCCCTTAAACTATTTTTTGTACTACTAAATAGGGTTGGGTCAGGGCTATGAAACAAAGTTAATGTAAGGTGGTGAAAATACACAGTGGGATATTTGATGTGTTGTCACTGTAGCAGAACTATACATAATGTGTTGTCACTGTAGCAGAACTATACATAATGTGTTGTCACTGTAGCAGAACTATACATAATGTGTTGTCACTGTAGCAGAACTATACATAATGTGTTGTCACTGTAGCAGAACTATACATAATGTGTTGTCACTGTAGCAGAACTATACATAATGTGTTGTCACTGCAGCAAATATATACATACTGTGTGTAAATGCCTGTAAATAGAATGATGATATCTGAATGAAAGGTAGAAAATACAAAGATGTTTTGTTAAATGTAAACTGTATGGCACAGGGATGGTGTGGTTTAAAGCATAATTATACGGAAGGCCAGTAGTAAAAGTTTTGATAATCTTGGAAGTCAATCTCAGATGTAAACAGTAGAATGTAAGATTGGTTTATTGTCAGAAAGTACTTTTTACTGAAACTTATTTTGGAGATGGCTGAGAATTGTGAAACATGGAGAACTTATATCGCTCGCATGGATAACAGATTTTTAAAAATGCAGCACCCACAAATCCTAGGCATGAAAAGGTATTTACATCTTATATGTTAAGGTTGTTAGGAGCTGCTGTACAGAAGCGGGCTGCATGCAATGTAGCCCATGGGTGACTTAACCCTCTCCGACATATGACGCAATTTTGAGCCTATTAGGGATACTTTAAAGCCTTTGTTACCGTCAGGGGTATTTAGAAACCTTTAGTTTAGTTACTTCAACCTCTGCAGTTGCCTTTGAGTTAGCTGTGTTGAGCCTATTGGGGATACTTTAAAGCCTTTGTTACCATCAGGGGTATTTAGAAACCTTTAGTTTAGTTACTTCAACCTCTGCAGTTGTCTTTGAGTTAGCTGTGTTGAGCCTATTGGGGATACTTTAAAGCCTTTGTTACCATCAGGGGTATTTAGAAACCTTTAGTTTAGTTACTTCAACCTCTGCAGTTGTCTTTGAGTTAGCTGTGGGCAGAAAACTAATTTTGGAGAGGTAATTATAAGAGTGAGAGAACTCTATTTCTTATTGCTAATCTGGCAACCTCTGCGTCATATGAGTCTGAAGGGGTTAAGTTTACCTGTGCAAAATGTGTATCTTTTCAAACTGTGGTTATAGATATTGCTAGATGGCATTGGAATTAATTGAAGGAACAATGATGTGAAATGTAAGATGCATGTATGAACAAAGCAAGCAACCTGGAGGCATTTCTATATTTCCATGTTTTAGTGGGACGTTTACCATTGTATTCTTTAAGGGGAGATATCCACTGGAGGGATTTTTTTCTGGACCCCTTTCTCCCTCATGTTTAGCCCCATTGCTTTTGCGATTTTAAGATCTTCGCCGTAGTAGTTTGGATATTTTAAGACATTTTGCCCCATTTCTGTCAATTTTAAGACCTTTCGTGCCGTTAAGGTGTCTATTTTTTCCTGGCGAGCGATAGCGAGCCTGTAATTTAAGAGCAACCGGCCTCCGGCCTGGACATTTTTCTACCGAAAAATGTACAAATTTATCTTGAAAGGGGGTCTAGGGGGTGTAATTTTAAGCTTGATGAAAAAGTAGGGAACAAACTAAATACCTCCCCTTAATCATTCTTTCCCTTCCCAGCGCCTGATCCCGAACCAATACAGTGGGAATGAGTGTTGTCCACCGAGAGTACTGCATACGGAATACCACTCTCCCATTTGTAAAAAAGTGGCGTAATTTTGTAAAATGGTTTCATCCATTAACGGCGCTGTGAAGGGCAAGAAGTGTTTGTAGAATACCAGCGTTACTATCAAGGTGTCTGATAATTTAGCGCTAAAAATACCAGCGTTACTATCAAGGTGTCTGATAATTTAGCGCTAAAAATACCAGCATTACTATCAAGGTGTCTGATCATTTAGCGCTAAAAATACCAGCGTTACTATCAAGGTGTCTGATAATTTAGCGCTAAAAATACCAGCGTTACTATCAAGGTGTCTGATAATTTAGCGCTAAAAATACCAGCGTTACTACTAAGGTGTCATAGCTGATAATGTAGCGCTAAAAATGAGTGGAATGACATTTTGGTTAACTAAAATGCAGTGCTGTGGCTAAATATGATACACTAATGGAATGACATCCTCCACTTCATGACTGACATCCTCCACTTCATGACTGACATCCTCCACTTCATGACTGACATTCTCCACTTCATGACTGACCTCCTCCACTTCATGACTGACATCCTCCACTTCATGACTGACATTCTCCACTTCATGACATTCTCCACTTCATGACTGACATCCTCCACTTCATGACTGACATCCTCCACTTCATGATTGACATCCTACACTTCATGACATTCTCCACTTCACTTTATAGTCAAGTTGAAGGAGGAGGAGGAAAGTGAATTGCAAATATTGAGATGGTACAATTATTATTTCCTTTGTGAAGGATAGTTATTAACTAGAGCTTCTGCAAGTGAGACCTCAAATAATTTATGTTGTTGTAACACATTTTAAGTTTAAGGGGAGGTTTTATTATTATTATTATTATTATTATTATTATTATTATTATAGTTTGTTTCCTACTCCTCCAGCAATCTTAAAATTCCACCCCCTTCACCCCCTTTCAAGATATATTTGTAAATTTTTCGGTAGAAAAATGTACCGGCCAAAGGCCGGTTACTCTTAAATTACAGGCTCGCTATCGCTCGCCAGGATAAAATCGACACTTAAATGGCACGAAAGGTCTTAAAATTGACAGAATGGGGCGGAAATTCTTAAAATCACCAAACTAATGGGGCAAATGTCTTAAAATCTCAAAAGCAATGGGGCTAGACAATGAGGGAGAAAGGGGGTCAAGAAAAAAGTCCCTCAAGTGGAAATCTCCCCTTAAGCCTTGTAAAAGAATAGATTTATAGAATTTCAGGGAATTATAAATATCAATGTTTAATGTCACATCAATCAATATTTTATAATAGCTGTTCGAACGGCGTCCCACAGGAATATTTCGCAGCGTTTTTACAAGCCGCCAATAACTAATTCTGGCCTGTGGGTTTCGGATAACATCAAATTTTAGTCACAAGGGTCAATATAGTCACTCTTGGGGCCGTACTCTGCCACCACAGTTTATACACTCTTCCCGGAAGCGATTACGAGCCACGGTACAGGTCTACCTCGATTTACGATTGGGTAAACACGATTTTAAATAGAAAAAAAAAAATTCAAACCCTAAAATTGTTGGGTAAATGGGGATGTGTTCTCGGACCAGCCAAAACCTATACCCACACACCTATAAAAATATGGTAAATCGGGGCATCGGATACCGAGCGAGACCTGTACAAGATGGTGGAATCACGGAGGGAGTCGATAGCTTCAAGAATATTTTGTAAATCGGGGCATCGGATACCGAGTGAGAGCTGTACAAGATGGTGGAATCACGGAGGGAGTCGATAGCTTCAAGAATATTTTGTAAATCGGGGCATCGGATACCGAGTGAGAGCTGTACAAGATGGTGGAATCAAGGAGGGAGTCGATAGCTTCAAGAATATTTTGTAAATCGGGGCATCGGATACCGAGTGAGACCTGTACAAGATGGTGGAATCAAGGAGGGAGTCGATAGCTTCAAGAATATTTTGTAAATCGGGGCATCGGATACCGAGTGAGAGCTGTACAAGATGGTGGAATCAAGGAGGGAGTCGATAGCTTCAAGAATATTTTGTAAATCGGGGCATCGGATACCGAGCGAGACCTGTACAAGATGGCGGAATCAAGGAGGGAGTCGATAGCTTCAAGAATATTTTGTAAATCGGGGCATCGGATACCGAGTGAGACCTGTACAAGATGGTGGAATCAAGGAGGGAGTCGATAGCTTCAAGAATATTTTGTAAATCGGGGCATCGGATACCGAGCGAGAGCTGTACAAGATGGTGGAATCACGGAGGGAGTCGATAGCTTCAAGAATATTTTGTAAATCGGGGCATCGGATACCGAGCGAGACCTGTACAAGATGGTGGAATCAAGGAGGGAGTCGATAGCTTCAAGAATATTTTGTAAATCGGGGCATCGGATACCGAGTGAGAGCTGTACAAGATGGTGGAATCACGGAGGGAGTCGATAGCTTCAAGAATATTTTGTAAATCGGGGCATCGGATACCGAGTGAGACCTGTACAAGATGGTGGAATCAAGGAGGGAGTCGATAGCTTCAAGAATATTTTGTAAATCGGGGCATCGGATACCGAGTGAGACCTGTACAAGATGGTGGAATCAAGGAGGGAGTCGATAGCTTCAAGAATATTTTGTAAATCGGGGCATCGGATACCGAGTGAGACCTGTACAAGATGGTGGAATCAAGGAGGGAGTCGATAGCTTCAAGAATATTTTGTAAATCGGGGCATCGGATACCGAGTGAGACCTGTACAAGATGGTGGAATCAAGGAGGGAGTCGATAGCTTCAAGAATATTTTGTAGCAAGGTCGGTCCTGTGTGATCTGTGCCCCATAAACTGTTCTTTCCTCTGGCTTAAGCATTAGGCTCATCATAGTGCAGTTGGTACAGTACAGTTCATGATTACATTAATATCCAGTATTTGATAAGGGGAGATTTTTAGTTTGGTCTCTAGATATCCATCAAGCTTAACATTACACCCCCTTGAGCCCCTTTCAAGATAAATTTGTAAATTTTTCGGTAGAAAAATGTCTTCGGTTCCTCTTAAATTACAGGCTCGCTATCGCTCGCCAGGATAAAATCGACACCTAAATTGCACGAAAGGTCTTAAAATTGACAGAAACGGGTTGAAAGTTCTTAAAATCATCAATATAATGGGGCGAACGTCTTAAAATTAGAAAAGCAATGGGGCTACACATGAGGGAGAAAGGAGTCCAGAAAAAACTCCCTCAAGTGGAAATCTCCCCTTAACCATGTGCTGTACTTATGTCTCGATGGTGTAATGGTTAGGGAGCGTGTAAATTCTGTATGGGATATTCTAGGTTCGTATCCTGGGAGCATCACATACTTTCATTAATTTTATTTGAAGTGTTATTGGTGTTAAGAACGATGGTAAAAATATTGGTCAGTCTTGAAGCCCATACGACTGTCTTGCCAATCGGTCGGGTTGTGTATCGACTGAGAACACGGCTCTTTGTATCAAGTTAATATCTAGGGTGGTCGATAATTACAGGGAAAATCGGCAAAAATGTGGCGACAAATTATGAAATGAATTGTTAATAGGCTAAAAAAATAACGTGGAAACTCCTGTGCCGCCTCCTTTTAGTGTTTCTGGCCTCGTATGTGGTAATCTCAAATGACTTACAAATATTGTTTGACATTGGCCGTGCAATTTCAGTATTTGTAGAAAGTAATTTTTATTTATTTTGTATTGACATTTGTAATATGCTTGCATAACTTTGCTTTGGTCTTGTCCTAGTTTAGTGCTGAAATATATATAAATGTGCCCTCTTGTTGAGTTTACTAAAAAACTTCCTATTTAACCGCTAGTGACAAATACAAAGTAATGTACAGTATGACATAAGAACATGGGAGTCTCCAAAAAGCCGATCGGGCCCATACAAGGCAGATCCCTTCAAATGACTTCAAATTAGGCGACTTTGGACGATGGAATGGTTTTATTCTGTACGGTATAATATTTCTCAAGTGGAACACAGTACTAATAATTGATTTCTTGTATCAATTAGTGAAGAGCTGTAAGACTGTAAACAGGGGGGGGGGGGGGGGGGGGGGGGGGGGGGGGGGGGGGGGGGGGGGGGGGGGGGGGGGGGGGGGGGGGCTCGGGGCGGGGGGAGGTGGGGGGGGGGGGGGGGGGGGGGGGGGGGGGGGGGAGTTCTTCGATATGATCTCATAAACCTGACGGATAAGGCAGCTCTAGAATGCCGCTTTATTAGGATCAGAGTTGTACTGTACTTCTGTACTTGTGGATAACTCCCGTCTTTACATTATATTTATTCGAGATGGCTCAATGTGTCAATTTGTACAGTATTTTGTTTTTGTGTGTTCGTTGTTTTCTGTTGTGTTTTGTTGTCCCTGTTCGCGCTGTCTCGAGTCGGCCACCCCCAAAAAAAAAAAAATAATTCCCCGAATTGGGGAACGGGCCGGAGTATATACAAGATGGCTGACTACCTGGATGCCGTGAGATTCCAATAAAAGGGCATCTTGGGGCTACTACAACAACAACAATATATGTAAGTATAGAATTATGACTTTATAATGGAAAACTTGCAAAATAAACAAACCAAAACAGGGACGTCACAATGTAAAGACAAAGGAACTGGTCAAAATCGCAATGAAAAGCTTGAAAGAATTTGTAGGTATTGTACCATAGCCTAAACTGATTCAATCCTGCTCTTCATTAAGGGGAGGTTTTTAGTGTGTTCCCTAGACCTCCATCAAGCTTAAGATTACACCCCCTTGAGCCCCTTTCAAGATAAATTTGTACATTTTTCGGTAGAAAAATTTCCCGGCTGAAAGCCGGTTCCTCTTAAATTACAGGCTCGCTATCGCTCGCCAGGATAAAATCGACACCTAAATGGCACGAAAGGTCTTAAAAATGACAGAATGGGTTGAAAGTTCTTAAAATCGTCAAAATAATGGGGCGAACGTCTTAAAATTAGAAACGCAATGGGGCTAAACACGAGGGAGAAAGGAGTCCAGAAAAAAATCCCTCCAGTAGATATCTCCCCTTAACTTGGATGTATTTATATATTTACAGCTACATAACCTGATTATTATTATATATCCATACGTGGCATATTCAGTAAAGCGTCGGCTGCTGATCGAAGGGTTCCAGACCCGGGCAGGGCGTCAAAACGGAGCAATTTTGTGTGGAAACTTGAATGAATTAAAATTTAAAACTTGCAAACTAAACAAACCAAAATTGGGACAAGGACAATATAAAGTCAAATTAAATTATCAAAATAATCGCCATGTGGAAACAACACTTACTAAAATGAAATTTATGAAAGAAAAAAACACAATATGAGAAGGAATACAAGATAATTCAAATGAAATTGCATTGTTTTGGCCACTCTATCACTTCCAAAGCCATCATTTGAACTATAAACCATAATTCTATCACTATAAATATACAATAATATAGGCTAAAAATAATGGACTCGGCTTTGGTTTGACACCCTGCCAGACCGTACTGTCAAAGTGTTATTGGTAGATGTCAAGCCCGGGCAACTTGACCTGGTGATTCGTGACAAAAGCCTAATGTTCATGGCCACCCCTGCTCGGGAATTACGGCGTCTGGAAAGACATACTCTCATTGGCCAATTTTTGTTTTTAATAATGTCTGAAGTCCAGCCTACATTACAAAACTGTTGTTGTTGTTATTGTTGTTGTTCCCCAAGCTGCCTGGCCGAACAGCCCCAAGGCCCCGAGCAATTCCAAGGCCATAACCGAGTGCCCCCACAGAACCCTCCCCGCCGACCACAATAAAGCCTGGGTGACCGAAGCCACTCCATGGCGGGGAGCTGAGGAGGGTGCGGAAACGCCCGGGAAACCAAAGCCCCACCCAGGGCCCTGTGCCCCTCAGCAATTATGAAGAGAAAGTTGAGGGGCAAGGGAAAAATGTGACGCTTTGGCTTCCAATCTTGGTAGATTGGGAGGTTAATCCACGGAAGAGACGCCGTCACTTGAGATCTAGAAAATATATAAGTTAAGGAACAGTCAGAGTAAGCTATGGGTATGACAGAGATCGCTCAGCTCTCACTCTGATAGACCAGCCCATCACCACATGACTAGAACCCAATCCTCTCAGCATCAGCTAGGAAAGGCCCTAGAAAGCCACCTTTGGCGGGGGGATAGCTCCCCTATTGCAACCCCTTTCAGGGTTGGGCACCCGCCTAACAAAACTGTTCTACAGGGTGGTTCTGGTGGTATCTACTGGCTTTGAAAGGTTATTATGGTTCATTTATTTATTATTTTTCTAGTTTCCTCCCTAACCTCTCTAAAACAACCCAAGGACTCCCCTTCAAGATATATTTGTACATTTTTCGGTAGAAAAATGTCCCAGCGATTCCTCCTAAACTACAGGATCGCTATCGCCCGCCAGGAAAAAATAGATGCGAAAAGTCTTAATATTGACAAAGAAAAGGGGCGAAAGATTTTAAAATCGCCAAACTAATGGGCCAAATGTCTTAAAATCTGAAAACTAAAGGGGCTAAGCATGAGGGAGAAGGGTGTCCAGAAAAAAAGACAATCTCCCCTTAGCCCCTTGAGTACGCCTATGTATGTAACCCTAAACCCCAGCGTCGCAATGGTTGCGTCCGCTTTAATCCTATGGCACTTAAGAGGGTTCAGATTTGTATGGGAACTACTTTACGATCCAATGGAACAATACCGATGGTTAGCAGCCCTCCAAGTCCAGCCGCGTGCATGTGGGCGGGAGTGATCTTCCTGTACTGTATATTGTCAACCCATCACCCATCAGTTAATTGTGACTTTCCGCCACCGCCCAGGACCCCTAAAGGACCTAGGGGATCATTTTGTTGTTGTTGTTGTTCCCAAAGCTGCCTGGCCGAACAGCCCCAAGGCCAAGCCATAACCGTGCGCCCCCACAGAACCCTCACTGCCGACCATAATAAAGCCTGGGTGACCGAAGTCACTCCATGGCGGGGAGCTGAGGAGGGTGCGGAAACGCCCAGGAAACCAAAGCCCCACCCAGGGCCCTGTGCCCCTCAGCAATAATGAAGAGAAAGTTGAGGGGCAAAGGAAAAAATGTGACGCTTTGGCTTCCATTCTAGGTAAATTGGGAGGTCAATCCACGGAACAGACGCCGTCACTTGAGATCTAGAAAATATAAAAGTAAGAGGAACAGTCAGAGTAAGCTATGGGTATGGCAGAGCTCGCTCAGTTCTCACTCTCATTTTTTTGTTTTTCCCCTTCATTACTAACC
The DNA here is from genome assembly GCA_032716605.1 of Paralithodes platypus. Taxonomy (NCBI): domain Eukaryota; kingdom Metazoa; phylum Arthropoda; class Malacostraca; order Decapoda; family Lithodidae; genus Paralithodes; species Paralithodes platypus. The sequence continues at coordinate 7,985,881 of CM064572.1, forward strand.
CATTCCATGTTTTTTTCAGGGAAAAAAATAAAAAATGACAAGTGGCTGGTCCTGGGATGTAGAATACATTTATATTAAATCGCGTTGGGGTCCGCCGGGTTATAGAACTTTTGTCTCAAATGTATTGCTTGTAAACTAAATGTGTAACAAGTCTATTATCTATTGCCTGACGCCGCGATCCCCGAAAGGGTGGCCAAGTACAAGTACAGTTGCCAATACATGGACTTGCGACAAATGCAATGGAGAGGTGGCTGTATTTAACCACCATAACTGGCTAATGCATATTATTGTATGTACTGTATGTATATATTCAGACACATACCACATAGCTGGGGGTGATTAAATAGTTTTACCGGTTACAAGCAACATTATTACAAATTAATATGTAAAACTTGCAAAATAAATAAACTTGCTCTCAAGCTTGTGACCATTATTGTCTGCAATAAATAATTTAGGAGACCAACCCACAAACCATTACAATAATCTACACGAGATGATTGCATGACCTAATGTTTAAATTCTGTCACTGATTCACATTCATTGTTCCATGTTCATGTCTTGGCAACTGTACAATCAGTGTCAACATAATCCCTCCCCCCTTTAGTCACCTTGTATGACATATGCAGATCAATTTTTTTCCTCCACTAATCGTCTACCTATATCTATTGCCGGATGCCGTGATCCCCGAAGGGGTGGTCATGAACGAAACGCCCCCATGCACCTGTCCCCAGCGGCTCGCTTGGTGTAGTGACTAGCGTCTCGAACTTCCACCCAGAAGGCCCGGGTTCGCGCCCACGCTCGGCGCATTAAAGATTTTTCACAAGCACGGAGTCGTTACCATCCCTCATGAGCAAAGGGATGGGATAGTAGTACAGGACCCCAATGGAAATACGCCTAATCGGCCTTATTGAGCTATCCTTAGCATGCGCTAGCTTTAAGAACTATTATTATTATTATTATTATTATTATTATTATAGTCGACGCCCCTCCCATCCAGCACCACTTTCACAGCTCCATCCTTCCACCTCTCTCTCTGTCTACATCTCCTAATCTCCTTCCACCTCACTCTCTTAGTAATTATCTCGCTTCCCGTACGTTCAAAATGGCTGAACCATCTCGAGGAGTTCCTGTTCACACTTTCCATCATATCTACATCCACACCACACCGCTCTTGTACTTCCTCATTCATCTGTCTATCCCTCCCTGTAACTCTGCACGCACTTGTCAAATTTCTACCCCTCTCACTCTTGGTTTGTGCCAACAACGTCCATGCTTCACTTCCGTAAGTCAGTGTTGGGATTACCATACTCTCATGCAAGGACTTCTTTACTTCCATGCTGACCACCCTATTTCTTGTTCATGCTTTCAGCGTTTCTACAACCCTCTTCCCCTGTTGCACCCTCCTCCCGCACTTCTTCATCCATACTCCCATCTTTACTCAACACACTGGCCAAACACTTAAATGAGCCGACATTCTCCATAGCCTGACCGTTCAACCTCGCCTCACTCTGTTGCTGCACCCTTTTCAAAGACCATAACCTTATTCTTCCCTGCATTTACCTTCAGATTCCATTTTTCACATTGTTCCAAACATATTTTACCAGAACCTGTAACTCCCATTCATTATCGCTCATCAGAACTGAATCATCAGCAAACAGCAGTACAGGTAACTTCCACTCGTTTCCTTCCCTTATCAGCGGTACACCAACATCCACTGCTCTGTCTTGTTTTTCTTTCACGACTCCATTCATATTTATATATTGAACAACTGGGAAGGCCTCACTACCCATAGTGACTACCCTGGACTTCAGACTTAAAACTTTGTGACAGATTTGTAGCAATATAGGTAGTAGTGTGCTTAGGGGGTGACCAGTAGTGACATTGGTAGAGCGCTCGGTTTCTAACCAGGAGGACCGAGTTAGATTCTCGGCAGGTGGAGATATTTGGGCAATCTCCTCGCACCCCTTGCCTCTGTTTCGCCCGACAGTAAAATAGGTTACGCGGCAGGGTGAAAAGGGGTTCTCGATCCTCTGGCCCTTGTGGTCGGCAGGGAGGGTTCTGTGGGGGCGCTCGGTTATGGCCTTGGCCTTGCTCGGGGACTTGGGGCTGTTCGGCCAGGCAGCTTGGGGAACAACAACAACACCGTGAACGACCGCAGCAGTGCAAGTACTGGCACTGAGCTGGATACACAGGCCTAGTTTGCCTTTTTCCAGAGGATCTACTGTAAAAAACTAAGAAATGTAGTATAGTAAAGAGCATAAATGGCGATGCACCCATTTGAATCTATCAAACGATGCAATACAGTGCTTTATTAACCTAACAAGTGCGCATGGGGGTAATTGGAAACGTCCCCCTGTGCTGACGTATTTGAGGTGTTTCCGTCACTAAAATATTCATTGTACCATTAATAGCATTAATACTTATCCATATGCGCCTATTATGGGTTGATTATAAAGGTATTAACCTGAAACAACAATAAAACTAGTGAAAACAGCGTTTGGATGGTCAAAATCGGAGATATAGCCCGCGAGTTGTATAATGTATGGGTGAGGCAAGCTGCTTTCCCGCCAATTTCCCCCAAGGCCACTGAGACACAGTCGATCGATACTCTCTCTCTCTCTTGCACTCGCTTGCCATCAGTGATGACAACACCCTGCTTGCAACTCGCTAATGTTAGCACGAAAATATACCTCAGAATAAGGGAATAACAGGGAAAATAGGTGATAACTGAAGGAGAGGAGGAAAGTGGGGAAGGAGGGGAGGTAGAGGACTGAGATTTTGCATGGCCCAGGGGCCAAAAAAAAATAAAAAAATACAAAAATAAAAATAAACAAAATATTTTTTTTTCTATGTCAAAAGTTGATTTTTTTTTTTCACTCACTCTTAAGAGTCTCCCAGCAGTTCCCAGGTTAAGAGTCCAGATGCTTCAGAACTTTACTTAAAGATTTGAACTGGTGTACACTCATGACTGGAGCTGTATAGTAACAGAATTTGATATGGAGAGGCAGCCCATAATTTGGGTATCCAGTTGACAGTGGTATGATTATCGTCTTAAGGGGAGGTATTTAGTTTCTTCCCTAGAACTCTATCAAGCTTAAAATTACACCCCCTAGATCCCCTTTCAAGATAAATTTGTACATTTTTCGGTAGAAAAATGTGCCGGCCGAAGGCCGGTTCCGCTCGCTATCGCTCGCCAGGAAAAAATCAACACCTAAATGGCACGAAAGTTCTTAAAATGGACAGAAATGGGTCGAAAGTTCTTAAAATCGACAAACTAAAGGGGGCGAGCGTCTTAAAATCTAAAATGCAATGGGGCTAAACATGAGAGAGAAAGGGGTCCAGAAAAAAGTCCCTCGAGTGGAAATCTCCCCTTAATTTATTGGTTACCAAATCTACAGTAGCCTACAATACTTACCTGGTTAGTGGGGTGTGATGGGCTTGGAGGGTTAGTAGAGTTACGAGGTACGTTAGTTGGCCGTCACTAATAAAACCTCCCCCACCTCCAACTTTCTTGACTTCCTATCAAACTCCTTATAATCCATGTGAAGAGACCACTGAAGCAGCATCAGTATCGCATAAGTCGTCAATCTTTATAGAGGTCATTAACAGGGGTAAGCGTTCAACACACAGATATGTGGTGACCTACCAGTGCCTCTTGTTGGCGCTGAAATTGAAAACCCGATGCATGGTTTCAAAATCCATTTAACCCCTTCAGACTCATATGACGCAGAGGTTGCCAGATTAGCAATAAGAAATAGAGTTCTCTCACTCTCATAATTACCTCTCCAAAATTAGTTTTCTGCCCACAGCTAACTCAAAGACAACTGCAGAGGTTGAAGTAACTAAACTAAAGATTTCTAAATACCCCTGATGGTAACAAAGGCTTTAACCCCTTAATGGCAGTGCTCGACTTAAGTCGTGCACCAATTTGGAGCAAGTTAGGAGCATTATAAAGGCTTTTAAAGGGTTAAAATAGAGTGCAAATGGCCGGGAGCGCAGCGGGCCAGACAGCCGACTCCCAGGGCTTACCGCCGCCCATTAACTCATGTTCCCTGTGTTCTCGAGAGGCCAGTAGTGAGCATAGCTGGGAAAAATATACCGATATATGCTAAACTCCCATGTTCGTGGCATCACTGCAAGAGAACCACGAGTGCTACGTAGCTCGTTCTGGTCTCATTTTGAAGCTTTTAGCGCCGTTTTTTGCAAAATAATGTTTTGTTCATGCAGATGCTAGATTTATCATGCAGGAGGGCCTGAATATGCCCAAATGAGCCCAAACACCCCGCTAGACAAGGGTTAAAGTATCCCCAATCGGCTCAAAATTGCGTCATATGTCGGAGAGGGTTAAAAAAGCTATTATAGTCCGTTCATTCTAGGTTGGGCAGAAATCGTAACCTCTCATAACTCAAAAAGAACTAGAGTAATCGAGCTAATATGTCTACTAAATAGGAAGACGTGGGTGGGGAATAGGCGTGAAAATTGACAGCTCATTTGCTCTAGTCCTTTTTGAGTTACGATCTCTGCCCAACCTAGAATGAACGGAAGGACTTCTGGGAATGCATGAAAGGTACCTACTGCTTGTGCAACTGTTATTTATAAAATATAAAAATTATAGAAATTGTTCAAAGTAATCAAAATGTTTTAGATAGAGAAAATTATTGGATTGGAAAATTAATGACCATCTATCCATTTGGACTTAACAATCAAATAAAAAATGTAGGCAACATTTTGTATAAAGATTTATTAAAAAACGATTTTAATAACCCATATTTTAACTTCCCTGTTTTAAACAGAAGACCTGGTAGACACGGTAATAGAAGACTAAATACATTTAATAAAAAGAAAAGCAGGTCTGATATTATAATTATTGTTAATAATTTATATTCATTATATCGAAATTTCGGAATTAAAAAATTAAAAGATTCATTGAAAGGCCTACAAAAGAAAAGTTTTGCTCCTTTTATAGAAAATATTCTAAATAATAAACATAATTTCACAAATAAATTTAAGAATATAGTCTTTGCTTTTATGGGATATATTAGAGCTAATTCTAAGAAATCCAAAGATAACCGTATTAAAGATAAAGTCATGTCCACTTTAAATTATTCCTCTAAAATTTTAGACAAAATTAATGTTAACAGTCTTATTAATTCAAAGAAAGTTAAGTCCATGTTACCAGATGATTGTAAAGATTTCAAACCATTAATAGTGTATTCATATGAACGACCTGTTGGGTCTATTATTTGTAATTATAATAAAGTTTTAGGAAATCTTTCAGGTAATGATATTTTCAATAATAATAAATGCGTGTGTGAAAGAGTCATGGATATGCCAGCTAGCAGACGTGATGCACTAGCAAAGTTCATTTATAGTCCGATATGTCACATATTAACAGGTGATGTAGAACTAGTTAAACATTTTGCAAACGACAAATTAGCGGAGCTATGTCGTAAAGGGTTTAAATTTAGAATAGGGAGTAATAAAGTAACATGGGACATAATTTTAAAAGATATTGTTTTTTCAGTCAATAAATTAAAAGATAAATTGTTAAAAATTGCGTGCTGCAATGCGAGAGAACTAGAAGCATGGTCTAAATTATTAATTAAGTTAATTAGAAATAAAATTTTCTCGCTTAAAAATGAATTTAATCTTTCAGATTTTATAGACTATAATTATAATAAGCTTAAAGCTGATTTAATAAATTTACATAAACATTTTGTAATCACTACAGTAGATAAAGCCAGCAATAATTATAGCTTCACATGTAAGAAATTTTATCTTGAAAATATGAAAAAGAATTAGGTATTAAGGGTAACATATTACGTAAAAATATTTGCGGTAATTCTGTTTATGAAATTCAAAATAATCTGAATATTGATAACTTAATCGATGAACATACCAAGAAAAATATAATATTTGATATTAAACTTTCTGATAAGAACAAGTGCATTGCAAAATTATACATGTTACCTAAATTTCATAAAAGACCTTATAAATATCGCTTTATTGCCGGAGCAAAATTTGCTACCACTAAAACTCTATCAGAACAAGTAGTAAATTGCTTAAAATACATTAAAAGTACTCATAAAAGATATTGTAATACCATCATGAGAAGAACTGGCATTAACTATTATTGGAGTGTTGACAATTCGTTAGAAGTTATTGATAAAATAAATACCATGCCGAAAGTTACCTCGGTACATAGCTTCGACTTTTCAACTTTGTATACCAATTTGCCTTTAGATTTAGTATATTCAGAGCTTTGCTTTATTATAGATTTGCACTTTGACAGGTTCGTTAGGAATGGTAATTATTTCATAAATGTTTATACATATTTTAATAATGCATCACTTAGCTCTACTCCCACTAGTTCTGTATATTTTGATAGAACTAAACTTAAAGATGCCCTTAAATTCCTCCTTTTCAATACTTATGTTAGATTCGGGCCGTACATTTTCAAACAAATATTAGGAATTCCTATGGGTGGAAATGCTAGCCCTTTAATTGCAGACTTATTCTTGCTTGCTTTAGAATTTAAATATATAAAAGACTTAGTTGACAGTAGCAAGAAAAATAAAATTCCAGAAAAATTAGCACTTGCTAAACTGTTAAGTAATAATAGTAGATATATTGATGATATTCTTGTTTGCAATTTGTTAAATTTTAATCAAGTTGCTAAACTTATTTACCCTAATTCTATTCCCCTCACACAATGTAACGTAAATTATAAAGTTGAAAATTTTCTTGATATAAATATAGAGATTGTTAATGAACAGTGCATACTTAAAGTATATCACAAAGTTGATGATTTTAATTTTAACGTAATAAACTTTCCTTTCCCTAGTAGTAATATCGATAGTAAAATCACTTATAATTGTTTTTATTCCCAATTAATAAGATTTTGTAAAATCTGCACTAAAGTAGATGACTTTTGGGCTAGAGCTAGGTTACTATACAGACTCTTAGTGGACAGAGGTTTTGAGGCAAGTAAATTGTTCCATAAATTTAATCTTTTTAGGGTCAATTATTGTGACTGTATTCTAAAATTTGACATCAATAATTTTAATCAAGCATTTTTAACTTGAAGTTTCTTGTATAACCTCTGCTTACTTTTTGTCTGTATTTATTGTTTATCTTTTTCTTTTTCTATTATTTTAATTATTATTATTAATATTGATGATTTTTTAAATTTATTGTTCTTGTTAAAAGAGTACTCTTTGTTTAAATCTGTTGTTACTTCATATTTTGCAATTATTTCTCTTTATATTATATGTATTCATTGTCGATAGTATCAATTGCTTACTTTTGCGATTTCCTTAGTTTATTTGTGCTATAAATGTAGGTTATTTGTAGGGTAGTTATTGATAGGGGTCACTTGAGGCATGCTATGCTTACAGGTACCTACCCGATAGCACTATCGTTAGTGAGTGCTGTACTGTATTTTATATATTATTTTGTAATAGTATAGATATCTTATCAATATTTGTATTTTTTACTATTGTTAATGTCTTGTCATGTTGCAAATTTGATTTTAAATAATATTTTGACATTTAACATGTAGTTTCTTTATTCATGCAGAGTTTAGTAAAATTTGCCAGAACGTCCCGGACTTCCCAAACTTGACTACTTCCTTTAACGTGACGATAGTGCGTTGTTATATGTGCGATTGGTTTGCTTGGGAAACAGATTAACTTGCTCATGTAGTGATGTACACCCTATGTGGTGGATTGTGTTCTTTTATTTAATAATTTTCATTTTAGTAAGCGTTGTTTCCACATAGCGATTTTGATAATTTAATTTGACTTTATATTGTCCTTGTCCCAATTTTGGTTTGTTTAGTTTGCAAGTTTTACATTTTAATTTACGTATCAGCTGACCAGATAACAGGAAAGTAAAGCAGAGCTGTGTCACATCAGGAAGTATTCAGGATACAATTACGTCTTCACCGCCCATTGGTGGTCTCCCAGAAGGTAAGTGCATTAAATGTGTGCGAAGTAGTGCATTTTATGAGGGGCCACTGTATGGGGATGGAAAATTTCATATACTTTCTCAATAATGTGGAAGGCATATCGCGAGCTATAATTATACAGTCAATCCTCTGGTAACGCGGTACACCCCAAATATCCAAAAATTTGCTAACACGGTCAATACTTACACTGGCGCGGGGTCTAGCCGGGCACCAAACCTTTACTCCCGACTTTCGTCATTTACCGATGCTCATATCTCTGCAAATATATGGCCTAACCAAGTTTTTATGCATACCGGAGGTAGATATGATTGTTGACGTGCATTGGGTGAAGACTAGAACACTCCACATTGTGTAGTTATTGGGTGAGGTGAGAATATTTACCAAAACACACTATGTTATTGTTTGGCTATGTCGAGTGTGTGTGTGTGTGTGTGTTGTCATTGTGTACACTACGTGGCTAGGCTATCTCGGTCGCCGAACCTTTACTTCCGACTTTCGTCATTTACTGATGCTCATATCTCTGCAAATAAATGGCCTAACCAAGTGGTTCTGCATACCAGATGAAGATATGGTTGTTGCAGTGCGTTGGGTGAAGACTAGAACACCCTACATTATGTAGTTATTGTGTGAGGTGAGAAATATGATGGCGGGATTTCAGAGCTTCGATCAAAAAATGTCGGCTACTGCTGTGACTCTCTCTCCTTAACTAGCCTAGCCTAGCCTAGCCTAAACAAAATATTTATTCAGAGGTAAGAGTTGTTGCAATGGGCAAATCAACCCAATGCACATGTCAAATAACCTTTATAATTCATATAATTATTATAGCCTAGGCTTCTATGGAGAAAAAGTGGACTTTGTGGAAATCCCCAGAACACCAAGGTACGTTTAACATGTAAACCTATGGGTTCGGTAACGCGTTTTTTGGTAACACGGGAGGTTACCAGAACACATTAGCCGCGTTACCGGAGGATTGACTGTAGTCCTCTCCAAGAACTAAAGAACGAAGTACCACGCGGGTACTTTGCCTTTACACATACTGATGATGCCACTGCTGTACTGGCAATGTGCAGTAGTCCCTGGAAGAAAACTCCAGTGCAGGATGACCTTGCAACAAAGCTCCTCAGTGGTACAGCACTAACACTAGTGTGGATTAGCCAAGCCATACAGAGGTACAGTTAGAATGCAAAACCAATAGAAATATTACACACAAAAATTATATTTAATGCCGCCTTGATAGCCAAGAATGAATCGCCTCTGCTTCCATATGCTAGTCTAGCATTCATGTCCGTAGAACGTGACTGGTTATATGGAATGGTCACTAACGTGTACGACCGCTGATCGAAGGGTCTGCAGTTTGATCCCACCTCATGGCACTGGTAGACGTTTAGAGTTTGGACTCTCAGGTTTAGTGATTGACGGCAAATGTTCAGAAAGTCCCTGTAACAAAGGCACGCACTAGCGCTGTAAATCAAGGGAGTGCTTGGCGTTAAACACGATCATCATTATCAATCAAATATCCTCTGGGGAACCAAAGTAAATAAAAATTCTCCCAACATTAACTATTCTTTCCAATTCCATGTTTAAGGGGAGGTCTCCACTTGAGGGATTTTTTTCTTGACCCCTTTCTCCCTCATGTTGTTGTTGTTGTTGTTTTCCCCCAAGCTGCCTGGCCGAACAGCCCCAAGGCCCCGAGCAATTCCAAGGCCATAACCGAGCGCCCCCACAGAACCCTCCCTGCCGACCACAATAAAGCCTGGGTGACCGAAGCCACTCCATGGCGGGGAGCTGAGGAGGGTGCGGAAACGCCCGGGAAACCAAAGCCCCACCCAGGGCCCTGTGTCCCTCAGCAATTATGAAGGGAAAGTTGAGGGGCAAGGGAAAAATGTGACGCTTTGGCTTCCAATCTTGGTAGATTGGGAGGTCAATCCACGGAAAAGACGCGGTCACTTGAGATCTAGAAAATATATAAGTTAAAGGAACAGTCAGAGTAATAATAATAATAATAATAATAGTTCTTAAAGCTAGCGCATGCTAAGCTAGCTAAGGATAGCTCAATAAGGCCGATTAGGCGTATTTCCATTGGGGTCCTGTACTACTACCCCATCCCTTTGCTCATGAGGGATGGTAACGACTCAGTGCTTGTGAAAAATCTTTAATGCGCCGAGCGTGGGCGCGAACCCGGGCCTCTGGGTGGAAGTCCGAGACACTAGTCACTACACCAAGCGAGCCGCTTGTAAGCTATGGGTATGGCAGAGATTGCTCAGTTCTCACTCCGATAGACCAGCCCATCACCACATGACTAGAACCCAATCCTCTCAGCATCAGCTAGGAATGTTTAGCCCCATTGCTTTTGATGTTATAAAACTTTTGCCCCATTAGTTTAGCAATTTTAAGAACTTTCACTCATAGTAAGACCTTTCGTGCCATTCAGGTGTCATTTTATCCTGGCGAGCGATAGCGAGCCTGTAATTTAACCCTTAATTAGCGGCGAGCAACATAAGTCGAGTTAAAAAAAGCTGGACTATGTGGCGGCGCTCGACATAGGTCGAGTGGCAATTTCAGCACGTAATGTGGCTGAGAGAGAGACAAGTGGTGGCAGGAGACTAGCGAGCGTATGACTGCTCCAGACCACCGCGGCGAACCTACTGACACAAATCTCAGCTCCCTCCTCCCTCTCTCACTCGCTACATACTCAATTATGTACCGAAAGTACCGAATTACCTGCTTTTTGCACGCGTTGCACGGTTATTGCAAGAAAACTATCCATCATACAAGGATCGTTATGGTGTCATTCGAAAGCTCTGTTTATGCCCTTTCAGGGATAGGTACTTGTTTTACGTTCTGGGTCTTATTTAGGCATGAAAATGATCACGTAAACAGCCCTATTTGGGCTAAAAACACCCCGCTGTGCGGTACATATAAATAAACCGCATAGGCCGCTCGTAAGGTGTTAAGAGGAACCGGCCTTCGGCCGGGAAATTTTTCTACTGAAAAATGTACAAATTTATTTTGAAAGGGACTCAGGGGGTGTAATTTTAAGCTTGATAGAGGTCTAGGGAACAAACTAAATACCTCCCCTTAACCCATTCAGTACAGACGACTATTTTATTCAGCTTAACGTGTAGCAATTTAGAGGCTATAGACTATCTCAATAAACCCTTTTAACTACCACACATCGTCTTAATATAGCTGAAATAAAACAACATTCATCCCCGGTAGTGAAGGGGTTAAGTTACAGTTGACTTACAGTAGTAGGTGATGTCTTCTATCTATCTTGAAGATAATGGCATCCTCCACTTTACAAGGTTAATTAAGATATTACATATCTTAAACTCCCCAACAGCCTTGATACAATCCAAGCTCCCTGTGTGGTCAGTTTTCAAGGCAAGAGACCACCCTCAAAGTTAACTAAGCAAGAAACGAACTTCAGCAGAGAATCATCTCAAAATCCACTAGGCAATATAAAACAATTATTTTAGAAGGCCTAGATACACAAACACACACTTAACTGACAATACATGCATGTGTGAGCCCTGGTCACCCGAAGGAGGTTGTGCAAATACAGATACATGAATTTATAGACGAAGTGGTTCCAGTCTCAAGTCAGGGTTATCCCCAAACTGTAACACAGCAGTTATGTGAGAGTCCCTCCCCTCCCTCTATCGGCGATAGAGGCCGGGAGTTACATAACTTATGGCTGTGGCAGCCTGCCAGCCAGCCAGCCGTCATGAATGCTGGAGAGACACTGTTGCGTGGTAGTCCCTCTCGCCCTTTCCCACGCTTGGTAACACAGATGACCACACCCTGCTAGCAACTCGCTAATGTTAGCACGGAAATATACCTAAGAATAAGGGAATAACCGAGAGAATAGGTGATAATTGAAGGGGTGGGGGGAGGCGGGGATGTGGAGGAGTGATATTTGGCATGGCCAAGGGGCAATTAAAAAAAAAAAGGGCCGATTTAAATGCTTTTTTTTAGGCCTTGTATTATATGAAGAGATCCGCAGCGCACCGGTAAACTCTTATGACGAGATCTGCACTTGCCGGGTTAACCAGACCACTGATCTACAAAACGTAACTTTTATAGGGCTGGCCTCAGCAAAAGCTAAGGATTTGACAATATTAGGGAGAAATCACAAGCTCTTATGAAACGTTAAAAGTTGTACAGGATGAAACATAAAAATCACATCTTACCAAGGAGTGAACAGGATGCAAGAAACGAACAATATGATAGATGGAGAAGGATGGCGAGTCCATCAAGGGGACCAATATAAGACTGCTGGAAACAGCACATTGTTCACAACTAAAGGGCTGTATGTCCTTACTGGCACCTCAAACTATTGTCAACCACCTTGTCATAATGCTGAAAAGTAACTGGTTACTGACCTCAGACACTTTCCTGCACAAAGATGCCACCCAAAAAATTTCATACTATGGGTGGGTCCGACTGACGACCGTGTTTGGAAGCAATCTATGATAGCGATTTTGATAATTTAATTTGACTTTATATTGTCCTTGTCCCAGTTTTGGTTTGTTTAGTTTGCAAGTTTTAAATTTTAATTCAGATACAGTAAATCCTTCCTAATCTCTATAAATGTATATGTTAGCCATAATCAAAGCCGAATGATGCCATCATATACTGAAGACATTAACCTAAACGCAGATATCCTATAATACATAAAGGATTCAGTAATATAAAAATTGTGCTAATTATGTATTTGCTTATGAATAAAGAATAATAACTTTCAACAATATCATTACTGTACTAACAAGAGGAAGCTCTGTACCAACCAGTACTAGTCATTCACAATTAGTCTACTAATCTCATACTGTATTTAAAGATGGGAAAACAACACCACTATAATATAATAACTTATCTTATTAAACAGGTCTGTACTAAAACCTATAACTTAACTTTTCCTGCCTTGGGGGGGTTAGAGGAGGAAGTACAGTACCCAAAAAAGGGATGGTCACGGCAGAAAGTGCCTCCAGGCTCTCAAACATGCCCACACTGACCCACTCCTCAATGTAATAAGTGTCAGTTTGCGACTCTTACAACTTCATACCAGAACCCCTGAAAGGTAAATACTCCATACAATATTAATAAGAACTTACATACAGAATTGACATTATCAGATCATGAAAATAAATGGGCAGTATCAATGAATATACAGACTTCATTAGTAAGGTTAACATCATAATAATAATAATAAGCATGTTACTTATTTCTCATAAGCGCCAATTTTTCCGAAGAATTCACTAGCGCTCGGAAAGAGAAAGAAAAAAAGAACAAAATCAATGCATCAAAAGAAGGCTTATATAACATAACATAACATTAATACATTTCTAGCACCAGGCAACAAAGGCCATATGGCACTAAAGCAGGAAATGGATAGTGTTAGAAGGAAAGGAAAGCCATGACGTGGTCAACGGAAAAGAAAGGGGACTCCGAGAGGAGATCGGCAAGACAAATTAGTAAGGTTATGTTATTAACAAACAGATAACAGTAGGTTGGTACAGTTTCCAATAACATTTGTTCATTGGTTAGCATCTATTGCATAATATACCATTTGTCAGTCCGATATAACTTTGTTTTGCATTTTATGTCGACAATACAGTGCTAGGAGACGTTTCTAATGGGATGCTACTCATTTGAATATGGCATTTACGCTATGAAATTCTCAATTTGTGGATGACATATTAACCCTTTCAGACTCATATGACGCAGAGGTTGCCAGATTAGCAATAAGAAATAGAGTTCTCTAACTCTTATAATTACCTCTCCAAAATTAGTTTTCTGCCCACAGCTAACTCAAAGACAACTGCAGAGGTTGAAGTAACTAAACTAAAGGTTTATAAATACCCGATAGTAACAAAGGCTTTAAAGTATCGAGAAATCAGTTGCCAAGAAATTGAATTAATCTATCTGTCTATCTATTGCCTGACGCTGTGATCCCTGAAGGGGTGGCCACGAACGAACCGCCTTCTGTGTGTCGTAAGAGGCGACTAAAGAGGTTGGGTCGGTGGGCTTGCAACCCCTACCCGGAAAAAATACCTAAGCAAAGAAAGACGGACGAACAGATTGACTAAACCAGATGTACAGTCGCGCTAATAAGTCATGTCTCGGCACCAAGTATGTTCTGATCAATAATTGGTATCACCAATATCTAAGCTTCATTTCTTCATATCGAGTAAAATATACAAAGATGTTCCTACACTTACCCACCCTATTCAACATCTCACAGACATTAATACACAACAGAGCAAGCCAAACGTAATGACAGCTGGTTCATGACTTGTTAGCGGGACCGTACAGTCTAGTCTACTATGTTTGCCCTGTAACGAACAAAGTACACGATGCTAACCAACTTCTACTCATCACAATATGCTTTTTAATATGAATCCTTAACCATAGGATACAAACTCTTCTACTTCCTAAGCACCCATGAATTAATTTAAAGCACAACGCTAGTAAATTAAATATTTTTGTTTACATAACTCAAATAAAAATGAAGTGATAGCACAAAACTGAGAAATCAAATCACTTCTTTAGATAACCAATACAAAATATAGAAATAAACGGAATGTGCGGCTTGAGAATTATGCCAATTTTGCAATGAATCCCACAAATCGTGATTTTTTTTTTTTTTTTTTTTTTTTTTAATAGCATATCTTGTGAAAAAATATATAAAAATAATTATGCATACATTAAATTTTATTCTATGAAAATGGTTATAATATATCATGAAACAAGCTTGATGAATGACCTTAAGGAGAGGTATTTAGTTTGGTCCCTAGATATCCTTCAAGCTTAAAATTACACCCCCTTGAGCCCCTTTCAAGATAAATTTGTACATTTTTCGGTAGAAAAACAGCCGGTTCCTCTTAAATTACAGGCTCGCTATCGCTCGCCAGGATAAAATCGACACCTAAATGGCACGAAAGGTCTTAAAATTGACAGAAATGGGTTGAAAGTTCTTAAAATCGTCAAAATAATGGGGCGAACATCTTAAAGTAAGAAAAACAATGGTCCTAAACATGAGGGAGAAAGGAGTCCTGAAAAAAATCCCTCAAGTGGAAATCTCCCCTTTGATCATTTAATTTGACTTTATATTGTCCTTGTCCCAATTTTGGTTGGTTTAGTTTGCAAGTTTTACATTTTGAACTTAAGCTGGTGAACTTGTATCAGGACATCACCAACTTTGCCTTCAAAAGTACCAAGCCCAGGTACTGACTGGTAACTAGAGCGATGTGGACTGATTTGGGTGGCGTTTGTGGCCCAAGAATCAACGCTATAATCTGATGCAACAAAACACACTGGAAAACTGCACACGTGAACCCCCCCCCCCCCCCCTTTATGGGGAGATTTCCACTCGAGGGATTTTTTTTCTGGACTCCTTTCTCCCTCATGTTTAGCCCCATTGCTTTTCTAATTTTAAGACCTTCGCCCCATTATTTTGAAGATTTTAAGAACTTTCGACTCATTTCTGTCAATTTGAAGACCTTTCGTGCCATTTAGGTGTCGATTTTATCCTGGCGAGCCTGTAATATAAGAGGAACCGGCTTTCAGCCGGGACATTCGGTAGTACAAATATATCTTGAAAGGAGCTCAAGGGGTGTAATCTTAAGCTTGATGGAAGTCTAGGAAACACTAAAAACCTCCCCTTAAGGGACTCTCGAGTATACAGAGGCCGCACAACTGCCGACATTCTTCTTCCGTTGTAATTAACGCACTGCCAGGGTACTCCAAAATCCTGTTCTAGTATAAAAGTCAAGTTGGTTAGTGACAAAATATGAATAGGAGGCACCCACGAGCTTGCCAATAATCTTTACCCTTTCTTATAACTCAAAAGAAAGCAATCGGGCTGAAGTTCCTATCATTTGGGAAGAGTCCACCAGGTAATAGGTGTGGATATATATATAGCCAGTTTGCTCTAGGCCCTTTTGAGGTCAGGGATCGAGTTTTTTGTCAAATTCGTTGGCGCTACCGATAGTCAAGTTGATATGAAGTTCACGTCACAACAAACTGACGGACGTAACGGTTATGGGGAGGTCTCCACTTGAGGGATTTTTTTTCTTGACCCCTTTCTCCCTCATGTTTAGCCCCATTGCTTTTGATATTATAAAACGTTTGCCCCATTAGTTTAGCGATTTTAAGAACTTTCACCCCATATTAAGACCTTTCGTGCAATTCAGGTGTCGATTTTATCCTGGCGAGCGATAGCGAGCCTGTAATTTAAAAGGAACCGGCCTCTGGCCGGGAAATTTTTCTACCGAAAAATGTACAAATTTATCTTGAAAGGGACTCAAGGGGGTATAATTTTAAGCTTGATGGAGGTCTAGGGAACAAACTAAATACCTCGCCTTAAACACATTTTCTCACAACGTCGTAACTTGCCCACAATTAGGTGAGTACAGTATGACAGAAGGTTGGCAGCTGATAGTTATCGCCAGTTATGACGTGCTGGAGTACCACTGACGCAACAGATACGACGTTTGAGTATTCAGACTGAAGGCAGCATTTCCTCGTCAGTCTAGTCATGAAATTTATGTTGTAAAGATTGACTATGGTTGCAATGGTTCATACACTTGTGGACCATTTGATTGGGGTCTGAATTAACTGTACACCGAGGAATTACTGCCAAGTCATTTCGAACAGAGTATAAGACCACCTGCATTATCTGAGAAAATTGAAAGATATTGGAAGACATTTTATAAGAAAAATATAAAAGTTGAGAATACTTATTAGTAATTTATTAATATTAATATTAATAAATGTACCACCCAGGACCGGCTGATTCTGAAATTTTTGTTTTATTCCAGAAACAATAGCGAATGGGTTAGGAATGAAGGGGAAAAAAAAAAAAAAAAATTTGTCAAAAAGTGCAAAAAATGATCCTACAGAGACCCTGAAAACGGATTTTACAAGAGTAAAAAAATGAAGGCAATTTCCCCCAAAAAACATGTTTTTGCATGCTCACGCGGTTGGACTTATGAGAGTTTTCAACCATCGGCATGGGTGCGTGGGATACTTACACAGTTCCTATACAAATCTGAGCCCTCGGGGTGCCATAGGACCGGACCGGCCAGGACGCAAACCATGCGTCGCTGGGGCTCAGTGGGTTAAGGTGTCTATTTTATCCTGGCGAGCGATAGCGAGCCTGTAAGGGGGTCAAGGGGGTGACATTTTAAGATAAATGTACAAATTTATCTTGAAAGGGGGTCAAATTTTAAGATTGCTGGAGGAGTAGGAAACAAACTAGAAACCTCCCCTTAACCCGTACAGTCCCAGCGACGTGTCTGACGCGTCGGCGATGTATGTAACGCACAGCCCCAGCGACGCGTCATCCTAATTGCTCCGACCGTAACCTCAGGTGTAGCCACTTGAGAGGGCTCAGATTTGTATGGGAACTGTGTACGTATCCCACGCAACCGTGCCGATGGTTGAAAACTCTCAAAGTCCACGTGCGTGAGCGCGCAATAACCTGGTTTTTTGGGTAATTCCTTCAATTTTTTACTCTTGAAGAATACGTTTTCGGGGGCTTGTAGGACCATTCTTTAAGCTTTTTGAGCGGTTTTTCGTGGTTTTTCCTTCATTCCTAACCCATTCGCTATTGTTTCTGGAATAAAACAATTTTTTGAAAACCGGCCGGGTTCTGGTGAACAAACATTACAAAACTAGCCGGGGCTCCACGGGTTAAGAGTAATCGGCCTTCGGCCAGGACATTTTTCTACCGAAAAATGTACAAATTTATCTTGAAAGGGGGTCAAGGGGGTGACATTTTAAGATTGCTGGAGGAGTAGGAAACAAACTAGAAACCTCCCCTTAAACTATCTAATCTCGGTAAACAACATTCATTTGTTTAGCGTGTTGTCGTTTCAGTAGTTTTACATGTTAACAAGTTCATAATATTAATAATAAACGGTGACTTTAGAGTTTGTTTTCAAGTTTGTATATTTTTATTCCCACAGCGGGTGTTCGGTACCAGGCGCTGCAAAGGGAAAGATTTGTTAAGGGGGGGGTGACCTGTTTTGGTTCTGTCCTTTTCTCTCTTTCTCTGGCTTGTATCCATTCGGCCCCATTCAGCCAACTATTTTAAAACGTTTATCCCCATCTAGGTGTCGATTTCTTCCTGGCGAGCGATAGCGAGCCAGCATTATATGCCCATCACTCGGCAAGCTACTGTATTTACTCCTGTTCTGGAAAAGGTAGTGACGCCGCGTCGTTCTGCCTCGTCCGTTGCTCCGCCGCCAAGGCGTTGACATAGGCCTTTACCTTAGACACGAACTCCACCGGGATCTGGGGAACAAAGGGAGGACCATCAGAACACTTTACTTGGAACACAAATATAATACATAATAAATACATTGATTTATCTATGCACTCCGGCACATACCTCATTCTTTGTATTTTTTTATTTTCTTACAGTAGATCCTCTGGAAAAAGGCAAACTAGGCCTGTGTATCCAGCTCAGTGCCCGTACTTGCACTGCTGCGGTCGTTTTTGTTCCCTAAGCTGCCTGGCCGAACAGCCCCGAGTCCTTAAGGAAGGCCATGGCCACGGTCGGGCTTTCCCGCAGAGCTCTCAAATAGTGTAAATTGTGTTGTTGGCGTAAGTGGTTGTGTGAAATGCAGTCTTCTATGATGTGTTTTATGGTATGGGGTGCTGTGTTACATCCCGGGCAGGTGTCGACGACGGAGTCATCCAGTCTCTTCTGATAGCGGTCTGCTGCGGTCGTTGACGGTGTTGGCGGCGGCGGTAGCAGACGTAAATTTTTTACTATTCTGTATTTTTGGCTTTGTAATTATTGGGGGTAGCTGACTCGAGAGAGGGTCTAAATACATACAAATACATACATTTAACCCTTGTCTAGCGGGGGTTTTGGGCTCATTTGGGCATATTCAGACCCTCCTGCATGATAAATCAAGCATCTGCATGGAAACAAAAAAAAATAGCAAAAAACTAGGCGCTAAAAGCTTCAAAATTAGACCAGAACGAGCTACGTAGCACTCGTGGTTCTCTTGCAGTGGTGCCACGAACATGGGAGTTTAGCATATATCGGTATATTTTTCCCAGCTATGCTCACTACTGGCTACACTGCCGGCCTCTCGAGAACATAGGGAACATGAGTTAATGGGCGGCGGTAAGCCCTGGGAGTCGGCTGTCTGGCCCGCTGTGCTCCCGGCCATTTGCACTCTATTTTAACCCTTTAAAAGCCTTAATAATGCTCCTAACTTGCTGCAAATTGGTGCACGACTTAAGTCGAGCGCCGACAATAAGGGGTTAAAGACCAAAGTGCTCCACATCCTAATTCATATTTTTTCACCAACCGACTTTACTTCTAAACTTAATTAATGAAATCAACAAATACATGTGGCACTCCAAGGACTCTAACCTAGGATATTCACACCGAAATTCTGCGCATTAATGCATTACGCTATCAATGACTGAGCTCCAGACAGTCCTGTATAGAGCTGCCTCACTTCTCACCTTATTTAACGGAAGATTTTAGTAAGCGTTGTTTCCACACAGTGATTTTGATATGTTGTTTTGACTTTATATTGTCTTTGTCCCAGTTTTGGTTTGACTTCGTTTGCAAGTTTTACATTTTAATTAGACCTTATGGTTTGATCCCATGTCATTCTTGATCTATCTTTTGGTGCAGCTTCTCCCATTTTCACCTAACTTCATCTATCTTCTCTGCATGCACAAACCATCCACGCCTGCTTGCATGCATCTCATCACTTACACACGATACCTAACCACACCACGACAGATACACAATATATGCACATCACACAAAACACCACACAATATATGCACATCACACAAAACACCACACAATATATGCACATCACACAAAACACCACACAATATATGCACATCACACAAAACACCACACACAATACATAACTCCTTCACTGTGGACATAGGCTACTACTAAGGAGAGAGAAAATAAAGGAAAGAGTTACTACAGCACCAGGTTGCTGCATATTCTTCTTGCTAGTCATATTACTGTAATTTTATGAGGAGCGAGGTCTATCTATCTATCTATTGCCTGACGCCGTGATCCCCGAAGGGGTGGCCACGAACGAACCGCCCCCATGCACCTCTGTCCCCAGTCAGTCGACGCCCCTCCCCCCAACCAGCACCGCCTACGTTCATATAGCGAGGTGATGCATTAAATTTAATTACTCATGTGAATATTACTATAATTTTCAAATATTGTGAACTATGCATTTTTTTTTTTTTTTTTTGACTGTGCACTCCCTTGATTGGACATTTGCCACAAATCGCTAAAACGAGTTGTCCAAACTCTTGACATACACCAATAGCACGATGCCGACCCTTTGATCAGTTACCTACCTACCATACCACGGCCCCTGGCTAAGCACAAGAATAAGGTTAAGGTTACATCTATTGAAGCTTTGAAAATATAGGCCTAGTTCCGAAGTATTATGAAAGCCTGTTATCCTCCCAGGATACCACCACACAAGGACCTTACATGTTCTAACCATTACACCATCAAGGCATTATATTCTCATCTGTGTTCGTTAACGATTGCCAAGGTATTAATGCTCACAATTGTACATTCACACAACTTTAGACTATTATAGATAAAACTTACCAGCACACTCTCACTGCGTCCACCAGATCCGGGCTCCAGCTTTATGTTTGGCCTCTTCCTCTTCTGGCCCACACTGAGAGAGGATGCCAGCTGCTTTACCTGAAACATTTTGGACAATTATAGATTATCATATGATGATGATGCAGTTTTTAGCACCATACACTCCCTGCTGAATAGCAAGGCTAGGGTGGTTGCCCTGATGAATCCAGGGACTTAGTGAATAGTTGCCACAGATTGCTAGACCGCACCGTTCACCAACAGCACTGACGTCTGCCAATAACTCACTGGCTGGCCCGAGGCTCGAACGGTCAACCTCACGGTTAGCAGGCGAACACTCTACCAATCGAGCTACGGCCTGTGGCATGTAACATGGCTATGGAGCAGAAGCATATTTGACAGTACTGTACTCAAATTAAAATGTATGTACCGTAAAACCGGGTTGCTTCGGACTTGGGTCGTAACTTCGGACATCGGCGATAATAAGTAATTAGACATTGTCATTATATAATGGAAACGCTTTTTATTGTTTTTTTTGTGGGGTCCGTTTAGAGAAATGGCAAAGGAAGAGCATGTAAAAGTCCTAGGGAACTGACATGAGTATATGTACACTACAAAAATATTATATATATGACGAAAAAATTTACATTTTTCGCTACCCTGCCAAACTTCTATCACCCTGAAGAAATTTGTTTGTATGAATGATGTTGTGACTGATATAATTTTGTAGTAACATTACCAGAGACAACATCCACCAAAGGAAACTTGTTACACTTGTATAACGCTCTAGCTAGAACACTATCATTTAACCGATTGTGTTTAAAAAAAAAAAAACATGGTAACTTTGGACATGGAACAAAACAATCGTTTGTTATTATTTGCCCTATGAAAATCATTCATAATACTTGTACATCATTAACATGGTGGTAAAAGATCAAATAATCATTCTCTGAGTCCAAAAACCCATAAAAATATGCTAATATGCTAACCGATTTATGTATTTCGGATAATTCTGGATATATAATATATATAAATTAGGAGAGGCATATATCTTGTCCAAAAAATTATTATCTGCCGAAAGAAACACCAACAAATACGTTATACCTATAAAAATGCTCAAATTCATAAAAGTGTATATGCAGTGATATATTATACATACCTACTGTATATATGCAGTGATATATTATACATACCTACTGTATATATGCAGTGATATATTATACATACCTACTGTATATATGCAGTGATATATTATACATACCTACTGTATATATGCAGTGATATATTATACATACCTACTGTATATATTCAGTGATATATTATACATACCTACTGTATATATTTTCACTAGGCCTAGTTAATGTTCGAGTTATTGATTTGACAGCATTGGTTATTTTTCCTGCTCAAAATTTTCTAGGAGTGAGTTCAATGCCTAACGAGAACAGATCCAAAAAGAATATTTGTTAAACATCGTATATAACCCCCTCCTATACTAATTATACAGGCCTAAAAGTATTGACTGTGCATTTTCCAGTATAACATCGGACAGGAATAAGCAGCAATAGTAAAATATTCATATAAACTAGTATGAGCCGAAAAATGAATGAAATACAACCATGAACGTCCGTCCGAAGCTATCCCAGCTTTCTTGACAATCATTTTCCATAAGAAATCCATAAGTTATCCATACATGTACGAAGTTAGCCACTTTTCAAGATGACTTCGGACACTATTTAGGATAAGGATAGCTCTCTTATTATGGGGGATAATTTTAGGAGGCTTCCTGGATTACCGCGCACTATCACCACACATCACTTGACCTAGTTATATCTCTATAATGTGTTTACAGTCAGGAGATATCGTTAAAAAAAACTTGAAAAATTTCCGAAGTTACACGGTTTTACGGTATGTACTCAGGCACATACCCCATAGCTGGGGGTGGCTGACTCGAGACAGAGCCCGAACAGGGACAACACAACACAAAAAACAATATAAATTCACAAACATCTACGTCGCCAGGAGAAGACCTAGAGACCAAGGATGCACCACTCCATCGGCCCCAGACCTCCCGGTCTCTGTAGGCAGACACGCAGCGGGGCAAAACAAACTAAACAATACAGTAGAAACCCGCCCATCCGGTCCCCTCCCATCCGGAATCCCAAGACTTCCGGACAGGCATTCGGGTTCGGACACATATCTCGGACATTCGTACAAGTCCGGATGGCAGAGAAAAAAAAAAAAAAATTAGTTCGGACCGAACGCATTGTGGGCAAGAGTCTATTCGCGCCAAAAGTATTGTTTACGTCTAGTCAGGTGGTCCGCCCCAAGTGTCGTGCGTCATCTGGATGTTATCCCCGTGTTTGTGCTATTATTCCTACTGGCCTCCCGCCACACCAAGATGGATAGTGATGTTGTGATGACTTTCAAGGAAGCGGAGAGTGGAGAGAAGAGTGGAGAGAAGAGTGGAGAGAAGAGTGGATAGAAGAGTGGAGAGAAGAGTGGAGAGAAGGCTGGTGAGGCTTGTGAGAAGGTTGTTGACCCCTTCACCACCAATATGTAATTTTCAACATAGAGTATCCTGGTTAACATTAGACAATTTTCTTTAGCTTATAATCTACCTCTATGACTGAAAGGGGTAAATACAATCTCAATAAACCCTCTGAATAACATAGGTCCTTCAGAAACTGCATAATATCGTCTCTGAATAACATAGGTCCTTCAGAAACTGCATAATATCGTCTAACTTTACCCAGAATAAAGGTAAAATTACGTCATGGTGCCAGAAGGGGTTAAAAGTTGATTAGGCTAAGTTATGCCTCAATATATTACGGTATTGCAAAAATAAGAAGGTAAAAGTTGATTTACTGTGGTTGGGGGGAGGGGCGTCGACTGACTGGGGACAGAGGTGCATGGGGGCGGTTCGTTCGTGGCCACCCCTTCGGGGATCACGGCGTCAGGCAATAGATAGATAGATAGACGAAAATAAAAAGTTCAGTTCTGTTTTTAAGTGGTAAAAAGTGTTCAGTGTTCTAATGTGTTCAGTACATGAAAAATGTGCTACAGTTGCAATCATTGTTTTTGTATGGCACCTCCACTACCACCTACTCCACCCTACACTCTACTCCACCTTCACTGTCCACTCCACTTACAATACAGGTCAGTAAGAAAGAGATAGGTTTTTATATAGGCCTACTGTACATTACAAAGTCAGCATTCCGGACCTCATTATATCTGACATCCGGAGTAGTCCGAATTAGAGAACGGACATAATTATCTGTAACATTCGGAATTGTCCGGTTTGTATGGGAACTATCCGGACCCCCGCCAGATCCGGAATTTGGCCACTTCCGGACAGGGTTTCCCCCCAATTAGTCCGGTTGGGCGGGGTTTTACTGTATAAGGACAAAACAAATTATCATCATATCATTATTATCATCATCATCAATCCAACGCCCCACTTCCAGAGGAAGCGCCTTAAAAGGGCTGGCCATGGTAGAAACTGCCTCCAGGCTTCTAGACATGCCACAAATGACCCACTCCACAGTGCCATTTCCACTAAGTGGATTATGACCATTAGCACTGAAGGAGCAGACCCAGAGCAGTCCCTCACCCGGATGGCAGTTCCACCAATGTTTTGCTATTTTATTTACCCCAGTGGGGCCCTGGCTGGAAGCATAACAAGCACAGGAATTTTCTGAAGATAGGAACCAGTGGTCCACTGCTCTAGCTGATTGCACCACCAAAGTGGCGGGGGTTGGGGTCGCCGCATCCCTACACCAGAAAGATAGAGAACGACTTGTGTCAGTGGGCTGTGAGAGTAAGACACAAAGTCACACTAGGGAACCATGGGGCACAACCATTATGGCTCCACTGCCTTCACCACTCTCAGGAAAAAAGTTACAAAAAAGAATGATGAAAAAGGCAAATTAAATTGTAAAACTTGCAAACTAAACAAACCAAAATTGGGACAAGGACAATATAAAGTCAAATTAAATTATCAAAATCGCTATGTGGAAACAACGCTTACTAAAATGAAAATTATTAAATAAAAGAACACAATCCACCACATAGGCTGTACACTACTACATGAGCAAGTTAATCTGTTTCCCAAGCAAACTAATCGCACATATTATAACAACGCACTATCGTCACGTTAAAGGAATTAGTCAAGTTTGGGAAGTCCGGGACGTTCTGGTAAATTTTTACTAAACTCTGCATGAATAAAGAAACTACATGTTAAATGTCAAAATATTATTTAAAATCAAATTTGCAACATGACAAGACATTAAGAATAGTACAAAATACAAAGTCAGAACCGGCTATGGGAAGTAGAGGACAGAACCAGCCCACCATATCAAAATCACTACGTGGAAATAACGGATTGAAGATTAAGCAAAACATATGAAATATAAACACCAAATACAGTATACCCATACTTTACTAACCTCTGAGAGATGTTCTTCCCCGACCCTATTTACTCGGGCTCTCTGGTCGGCCACACTCCTGTCTTCATTGTTCAGGTCACGCGATGGACACTTACAACACTTAACGTCCAGCACCTGGCGTCCAATCTCCTTGTCGGTGTGTCTGAAAACGGTTGAAAGTAAAATAATGAAAATATGATAATGAACTAATACATGATACAGCCTACAGCTATAATTCAAAGCTGCAGATTATAAGATGAAACAAATTGCCAGATGTATACAAACAATGCTTCAAGCTTGACACATTAGAAGCATTTTGTTTTCTATGCCCAGAAAAAAATTGACACCTGAATGGGGTGAAGCGTCTTATTATCGTCAAGGGAGCGAAATAGGGGTTCCAAAAACGTCCCCCTTATACCAAATAGGGTATGGAAGTGTTGTTTATGTTGCACTAAAACCTGATAAAGAATGAATATAACCACCGTGTGAGTAGGAGCATTTTATTGACAACATTACGCATAGAGCTTCATCGGGCCAATGATGAAGCTCTATGCGAAACGTTGTCAATAAAGTGCTCCTCCTTACATGGCGTTTATATTTACACTAAAACCTACTGTATATAACTTTGACAAACTCACTTGTCCCTGAGTGTGAAGACAAGGCAGAACAGGCGACGGTTTGGCCCGCCCACACAGGAGGTGAGACATGTGAGCTTCATCAGGAACGTGGTGGATATTTCCCCAGGGGGTGGTGGGTAGAGGGGTGCACACACAATGTATCGGTCGTTCACCAGTTGGTAGTCACAACCGTCACCCTCCACCTGTACCAGGTGTTCAGCAAGCCTGGGATCTGACACCGCTGAGGAAAAGAGTGGATTTATTATTGTAGTTGGGGTTTATTTTTGTACATATCTCATATTTTAATGGTTATTGTTTATAAATCTGTGTGTGATAACCCAGGTTGGAATCCCATTGGATCACATGTATGCTTTCATTAATTTCATTGGAGGTGTTTGGTGCTGTGAAATAAGTAAAATATTTTGATTACTGAGAGAAAACACAATTCTTTATAAAAGAGCATTGATTACTGGCACCATATATTCATATACATACATTTAACCCGTACAGCCCCAGCGACGTGTCTGACGCGTCGGCGATGTATGTAACGCACAGCCCCAGAGACGCGCCTGACGCGTCACCCTAATTGCGCCAACCGTAACCTCAGGTGTAGCCACTCAAGAGGGCTCAGATTTGTATGGGAACTGTGTACGTATCCCACGCAACCGTGCCGATGGTTGAAAACTCTCAAAGTCCATGTGCGTGCGCGCGAGCGCGCAATAACCTGGTTTTTGGGGATAATTGGCTTACATTTTTTACTCTTGTAAAATCCGTTTTCGGGGGCTCTGTAGGACCATTTTTTAAGCTTTTTGAGCAGTTTTTCGTGGTTTTTCCTTCATTCCTAACCCATTCGCTATTGTTTCTGGAATAAAAAAACATTTTTTGAAAACCGGCCGGGTTCTGGTGCGCAAACATTACAAAACTAGCCGGGGCTCCACGGGGCTGAGTGCTCCAAATGGAGTGCGATTAAAAGGTATAAAACAAACTTACAGTAAAAGTTGTAAATATGCTGAAAACCCTGATTTCCTGACTTAAGTAATATTGGAAGGAACAGACATTCAAATAATTCTCCCTACCAACAATTCCTTTGAGACCTCCGGTGGACGCTTCTGAACTAGCGCCAGAGCTACGACTGTAGACATCATTATACCCAACACCTAGGATATGCACAGTTTTTCTCAATTTTTGTGTGATTCAACACGTTTTTATTATACAGTATAAGACTACACTAAGTGCTTATTATACAGTACAGTATAAGACTACACTAAGTGCTTATTATACAGTACAGTATAAGACTACACTAAGTGCTTATTATACAGTACAGTATAAGACTACACTAAGTGCTTATTATACAGTACAGTATAAGACTACACTAAGTGCTTATTATACAGTACAGTATAACACTACACTAAGTGCTTATTATACAGTACAGTATAAGACTACACTAAGTGCTTATATATGCATACTTGCATAGCCTACGTGAGTTGCAGTTGGGATGTGTGTACATGCTTAGATTGATATGCAGGATTCGAAGTTGCATAATAAATCGTAGGCAGTGTCCACCATTCTTTAACTGCCTTCGTGGTGTAATGCATAAGGTGTGAACGTCCTGGGTTCGAATCCACGGACTGCCACATGTGTTTGTGATATTTCATTAATCGATTTTAGGAGTAGAGTTGGTTGTTGGATAGAACATAATAATAGTATAGTAATAAAGAGAAAGTCCATATGGAGCTGATAATGACTACAAACACAATTATAAGCTGATTAACACCTTATTAGCGGCCTAGGCGGTTTATTTATATGTACCGCCCAGCGGGGTGTTTTTAGCCAAAATAGGGCTGTTTACGTGATCATTTTCATGCCTAAATAAGACCCAGAACGTAAAACAAGTATCTATCCCTGAAAGGGCATAAACAGAGCTTTCGAATGACACCATAACGATCCTTTTATGATGGCTAGTTTTCTTGCAATAACCGTGCAACGCGAGTGCAAAAAGCATGTAATTAGGCACTTTCCCCATACAATTCCGTATATAGCGAGTGAGAGAGGGAGGGAAGAGGTGGGATTCGTGTCAGTAGGTTCGCCGCGGTGGTCTGGAGCAGTCATATGCTCGCTACTCTCCTGCCACCACTTGTCTCTCTCTCTCTCAGCAACATTACGTGCTGAAATTGCCACACGACCTATGTCGAGCGCCGCCACATAGTCCAGCTTTATTTAACTCGACTTATGTTGCGCGCCGACAGTTAAGGGTTAATTATCATAATAAAATTGGCGGGAAAATACCTGCTGACTTTGTATTGTAAATATACGTTATTTATGAATATGGGTGATCTTAAAATATATAAAACAACAGTATGCATAGACCAAAGTATGTGTCGGCTACAGACATTTCGACTAACAGCATATATTATAGAATTGTTGAAGGAGAGGGAGGGTGGATAGCTCTACGATGTTGCCCATTTCCCACAATGCACCGCGGTAAACCTTGCGTTCAGCGCCCCTATCGGCCACTGGTAGGGAGAATTACAATAGCACTTACAACAGTCCTTTACTATAACTCAAATAACACATTTTATCATTTCAGTAAGTTAGCATAATTTTCATTTGATGCTGGCTACCACACCAAGAGACATACATTTGATGCTGGCTCCCACACCAAGAGACATACATTTGATGCTGGCTACCACACCAAGAGACATACATTTGATGCTGGCTACCACACCAAGAGACATACATTTGATGCTGGCTACCACACCAAGAGACATACATTTGATGCTGGCTACCACACCAAGAGACATACATTTGATGCTGGCTACCACACCAAGAGACATACATTTGATGCTGGCTACCACACCAAGAGACATACATTTTCCTGTTAAGGGGAGGTCTTTAGTTTGTTCCTTAGACCTCCATCAAGCTTATAATTACAGTCCCTAGACCCCTTTTTAAGATAAATTTCCAGGCCGAAGGCCGGTTCCTCTTAAATTACAGACTCGCTATCGCTTGTCAGGCAAAAATCGACAGCTAAAAGGCACGAAAGGTCTTAAAATTGACATAAATAGGGCGAAAGTTCTTAAAATCGCCAAAATAATGGGCTGAACGTCTTAAAATCTCAAAAGCATTGGGGCTAAACATGAGGGAGAAAGGAGTTCAGAACAAAATCCTGCAAGTGGATATCTCCCCTTAAAGTTGAATGAATACTCAGGATAGATTTTAACCTTTGGATTCCTAGGTCTTTCACGTCTTTCACGAATGTCATCAAGTGGAACCCAAAAGAAAAACAAAATATCATCAAATGGAACCCAAAAGAAAAACAAAATATCATCAAGTGGAACCCAAAAGAAAAACAAAATATCATCAAGTGGAACCCAAAAGAAAAACAAAATATCAAGTGGAACCCAAAAGAAAAACAAAATATCATCAAATGGAACCCTAAAGAAAAACAAAATATCATCAAATGGAACCCTAAAGAAAAACAAAATATCATCAAATGGAACCCAAAAGAAAAACAAAAAACCCAAAAGAAAAACAAAATATCATCAAATGGAACCCAAAAGAAAAACAAAATATCATCAAATGGAACCCTAAAGAAAAACAAAACACAGTAATGAAAAATGGGATCCTCCTACTGAAGAAGATAATAGCCTAATATAGTCTATTGTTTTCCAGCTGAGGGTAAATTGCCATGTTACTATCTTTGTTATTCAGCTCTAAGATATATTTTGTAGCGAAAGATGTAGTTAATTATGAAAACTTGGCATTAAGGGGGGGGGGGAGATCTCCACTTGAGGGATTTTTTTCTTAACCCCTTTCTCCCTCATGTTTAGCCCCATTGCTTTTGATATTATAAAACGTTCGCCCCATTAGATTAGCGATTTTAAGAACTTTCACCCCATATTAAGACTTTTCGTACAATTCAGGTGTCGATTTTATCCTGGCGAGCGATAGCGAGCCTGTAATTTAAAAGGAACCGGCCTTTGGCCGGGACATTTTTCTACCGAAAAATGTACAAATTTATCTTGAAAGGGACTCAAGGGGGTGTAATTTTAAGCTTGATGGAGGTCTAGGGAACAAACTAAATACCTCCCCTTAATACGACACACAACCATAGGAGTTTCATATTTTTCAACTAAGTATTGAGAAATCAGCTACTAAGGGATTCAATTTAATAACAGCTGGACAATAATAGACTATACAGAATATGATTAAGATGCATTTTTATACCGCCAAGCACTCCCTGCTCGAGAGCGTAACTAGGGTGTGTGTGCCCTCATGTTTCAGGGACTTAAGTGGATAGTTGCCGCAGATTGTTAGACGGCGCCATCCACCACAGCACTGTTGTCTGCCAATAATGTACATTGGCTGGCAAGAGTCTCCAAACCTGGACCTCTCGGTTTGCAGGTAGACACGCAGTGGGGCAAAACAAACTACACAATATAAGGACAATCATCATCTCCGACGCCTTGTTTCCACCTGGGAAAACCCCCACTAAAGGATGGCCATGACAGAAACGTCTCCAAGCTACTTTGTCAAGACATGCCTCCTTTGCCCGTGCCACGATGCCCCTTCCACTATGTGCAAGTTTGTCTTCAATATATTTTTCCTCTTTCTTTTCCCATACCATAGGTGGTCTTCCACTAACCTGACTCCCATATATCTTTCTTGGCATTCTGTCTTCATCCATTCTCTGAACATGACCATACCACCTCAAAGTACTTCTCTTTATCCACTCAACCACTCCGCAATCAATGCCTAAAGCTTGCTCTTCCATTCCAAAGGACTCATACACTTCCCTATTCACACCAGCTGCCATTCTGAAACAGCTCATCTCTACAGCTCTCAGTTTGGAGAGGTCCTCGTCACTTGCTGTCCATGTTTCACTTCCATACGAGAGTGTTGGGAGCAGCACACTGTTTCTCAGTGACTTTTTAACTTCCTGACTAACCATTCTTCCTTTGAGAATACTATCAAGTTCTCCAATCACCTTTCTCCCTTGCATTTTTCTCTCTTTGATCTCACTCTCCATTTTACCATATTTGCATAGTACAGCTCCCAAATACTTGAAGCTTTCAACTTCTTCCAGTATTTCATTTTTCATTGTTATTTTACAACTTTTCTCATGTTCTTTCTTAATTCTATATTTTGCCTTAAAATCTATGGTTTCATGCATTCTTCTCTCAAACACCATTACCTTACATTTCGCTACATTGACCTTTAACTTTCTCTTTTCACATACCCTGTCAAAGTCTGTGACCACTTTCTGAAGTTCTTCTACATTTTCCGCCAACAGGACTGCATCGTCCGCATATAGACATGTTAAAATCTTCCATGCTCTTCCCTCTGATTCCACCCTAGCTCCAACTCCCATTGATCCCACCCTAAATTCTCTAATCACTCCAAAACAAATTATTATGTAAAACTTGCAAAATAAACAAACTAAAACTTATACGAACACAGTAAAAAGACAATAACTAATCAAAATTGCTATGTGGAAACAACGCTTTAGTAAAATAATAATTTATAATAAAACACAATCCACCACATAGGGTGTACATCACTACATGAGCAAGTTAATCTGGTTCCCAAGCAAACTAATCACACGCATAACAACGCACTGTCGTCACGTTCAAGTAATTAGTCAATTTGGGAAGTCGGGGACGTTCTGGTAAATTTTAATAAACTCTGCATGAATAAAGAAACTACATTAAGTGTCAAAATGTTCTATTAAAATTAAATTTGCAACTTGACAAGACAATAACAATAGTACAAAATACAAATATCACTCGCTAACGATAGTGCTATCGGGTAGGTACCTGTAAGCATAGCATGCTTCAAGTGACCCCTAACAAATGATCAAATTCACTCATCATCATCAATCCAACGCCCCACTTCCAAAGGAAGTGCCCCAAAAGGGATGGCCATGTACCAGGCGCTGCGAAGGGAAAGATTAGTTAAACCACTACAGCACGATGGTGGAATTTCACCTAATTCTGGTTACCATTAGACATTTTTTGTTTAGCTTCAATTTACCTCTAGGACTCGAAGGGATAAATACGTTCTCAATAAACCTTGTGATTAGCATATGTCAAAAGTTGTCTAATTTTAAGCCAGAATAAAAGTTAAGAAAGCGTCATTGTGCTGGATTTTTTTTTTTTTTTTTTTTTTTTTTTTTTTCTATATCACAACTACTCTCTCTAGGGCATAGGCGAAGAGCCTGCACACTCTACCGCTGAACACGGTGAGGCCCGTGAGGTCTTGTTCCAGCCTAGGGAGTGAGATATGCGAAGCACCCACGGCTTGAAGCAACTGCATCTCTGAAGCTGCTCCGCCTCTGCGCCTCACAGTCTCATTCCCCAGGCTCGGACCCTCACTCTCAGAACGCCAACTATTGAGCAATTAACTCACTAGGCATTGCCCCCCTGTAGCATATTTTGAATATGGGAATATTCATACAGTGCTATTTAATCAGGGAACAATGAGGGTATTTTTTTGGCATTTCGGTGTGCTGTGGTAATGCACTGAAACTAGGTACAGCACAAATTCCATCCCAATAATATCTTCCCATTGACACATTGGGATTCGAACCCGGGTCCATTGGATTACCAGTCCAGTGGCAAGACCACTCCGTCACACCTCCCCTATATGCTACTTGTTGTTTTGTCTATATACAGTAATCATGTATTATTTATTTTTACTTTCCTCGCTAGACTATCTATCAAGCTTAAAAAAAAAAACCCGACCCCCTTTCAAGATAAATGTGTAAATTTGTTTTGGTAGAAAAATTATGCAGTGATGCAGTTTTTACGCTGTACACTCCCTTGGTTGACAGGGCTAGGGCGTGTCCTAGTTACAGGGACTTAACTGGATAATTGCCACAAATCCCAAGATCTAAATGTCCAAAGTCTTGACATCTACCCTACCCCCCCATCCCACGAGACCCAAAGCAGACTACATGAAGTCACATCTCTGGCTTAAATTGGTTGTATTGTTGTATTGGTTGTACAGTAAACTTCCGTTAATCCGAAGGGCAGCGGACCGGCCCTCGTTCGGATAAGTGGATTTTTCGGATTATCGGACTTTACCCCTATGAACCTGTGTATGACGAAAACATTGAGGCATTAGGCCACCCAAATGACACAATGGTGCACACACACATATCATATGTTCATGAAATCACTTCAAAAGTTTACCATTGTCATTGTAGCCTATTACCTACTTCAAAACATTCAGATTAATGGTCAAAGGAATCTGCTGATATAAACGTAAACACCATATGTCCGCATTGTCGTCTTCTTCTTCTTCCGTCTACTAGCGAGTTTGTCTTGCTCTTGAATATCAGATCAGATGTGGTTCGGGAAGTAATGCCTTAACAACAGCACTTCCCTGAGAGGTTCTTGTAATTTTCCTTTTGTGACGTGCTCTGTTATATTATATTGTATTGAAAGCACCCTTGGGACACTCCGATCACTGAACTATAAATAGTAGCGTATCGGAACGTCCAAAGGTGCGTTTTCAAGCTCAAGACTGAATGCGCTTGCAGAAAATGCGGTGCAAGCCAGTAGCGCATCGGAGCGTCCCAAGGATGCGTTCAAGAGCAAAACAAACTCTCTAGCAGACGATGTGGAAGAAGAAGAAGAAGAAGAAGGTATTTAAGTTTATATCAGTAGCTTCCTTTGACCATTAATCTGAATGTTTTGAAGTAGGTAATAGGCTACAATGACAATGGTAAACTTTTAAAGTGAATTCATGAACATATGATATGTGTGTGCTCCATTATGTGTCATTTGAGTGGACTAATGCCTCAAAAAGGGGACTTTGGGACTTCTTGAAATTCGGACCATCGGGTGAATTCGGATTTGGCCTCAAATTGAAAAATTCGGACTATTGGGAGATTCGAATCATCGGTCGTCGGATTAACAGACTTTTACTGTATAACCTAATTGGTTGTATGTTCCTTTATTTCATAGATTTCATTTTAGTAAGCGTTGTTTCCACACAGCGATTTTGATAATTTAATTTGACTTTATATTGTCCTTGTCCCAATTTTGGTTTGTTTAGTTTGCAAGTTTTACATTTTAATCTTATATAAAAAATAAATAAATTAAATAATATCTATCTATCTATCTATTGCCTGACGCCGTGATCCCCGAAGGGGTGGCCACGAACGAACCGCCCCCATGCACCTCTGTCCCCAGTCAGTCGACGCCCCTCCCCCCCAACCAGCACCGCCTTCGTTCATGTAGTTCCTCACTCCATCCTTCCACCTCATATTCGGTCTACCTCTCCCCCTCTGTCCCTCCACCTCGCTCTCGTACACCCTCTTAGTCATTCTCTCGCTTTCCATACGTTCCATATGGCCGAACCATCTCAAGTTGTTCCTTTTCACACTTTCCAGCACATCTACCTCCACACCACACCTCCTTCTTACTTCCTCATTAGTCTGTCTATCCCTCCATGTAACTCCGCACGCACTCCTTAAGTAATTCATTTCCACTGCTCTCACTCTTGGTCTGAGTCTCTCAACCAACGTCCATGCTTCGCTTCCGTAAGTCAGTGTCGGGATTACCACACTGTCATGCAAGGACTTCTTCACTTCCATACTGACCACCCTATTTCTTGTTACTGCTTTTAGCGTTCCTACAACCTCTCCCGCACCTCTTCATCCATAGTCCCATCTTTACTCAACACACTGCCCAGATACTTAAAAAAATGACGATCTCCATAGCCTGACCGTTCAGCTTCACCTCACACTCTGTGACTTCACCCCTTTCGAAGACCATAACCTTGCTCTTCCCCGTATTTACCTTCAAATTCCGTTTTTCGCACACTGTTCCAAACTCATTTACCAGACCCTGCAACTCCCATTCATTATCACTCATCAGAACTGTATCATCCGCAAACAGCAGTATAGGTAGCTTCCACTCAATTCCCTCCCTTTTCAGCGATACACCAACATCCACTGCTCTTGATAGTATTTCTTTCATAACTCCATCCATATATACAGTAAACAACCACGGGGACATCACACACCCCTGTTTCAAACCAACATTCAGGTCAAAGAACTCGCTCTGCTCACTCTCCACACGTACTGCCGCCTTTGCACCCTCATACATGCTCTTCACTGCTTTCAGCAACTTGCCATCTACTCCGTATATTCTAAGTACTTTCCACAAACCTTCTCTATCCACTCTGTCATAGGCCTTCTCCAAGTCCATAAAGGCAACATACACCTTTTTGTTTCTTCTCCAGATACTTCTCCACAACACAATTCAGGGTAAAAATCTGATCTACACATCCTCTTCCCTTCCTAAAACCTCCCTGCTCGTCGCCTATCCATTTCTCCGTTCTCACTCTCACTCTCTCAATCACTACCCTACTGTATACCTTCCCTACTACGCTTAGAAGACATATTCCTCGGTGGTTACCACACACTCCTCTTTCCCCTTTGCCCTTATATAGGGGGACTATTATGCCAGTCTTCCAGTCATCGGGTGCACTCCCCTTCTCCCATGCTAGTTTGCACATTTTCCATACCCATTCTATCACTATCTCACCACCATACCTCAACATTTCCCCACACACTCCATCTGTTCCTGGTGCTTTCCCCAACTTCACTCTTTTCATGGCTTCCCACACTTCTGACCTCCTGATCCCCACCTCC
The DNA here is from genome assembly GCA_032716605.1 of Paralithodes platypus. Classification (NCBI taxonomy): domain Eukaryota; kingdom Metazoa; phylum Arthropoda; class Malacostraca; order Decapoda; family Lithodidae; genus Paralithodes; species Paralithodes platypus. The sequence continues at coordinate 8,021,180 of CM064572.1, forward strand.
TCCTCCACTACTTCTCTTCTTCTCCCTCCCATACCATATCCAGCTATGTTTGCTGGCTCTTCATTCCTTTCATTTAGCAACTCACTGAAGTACTCCCTCCATCTTTCGACTCTCTCTTGCTTCTCGGCTAGCATTCTCTCATTCTTATCTTTCACACCCTTACTGTTTCCCTTGCTACCTTCCCTAACTTTCTTGACTTCTTTCCAGAACAGTTTCTTACTCTCCCCTCCATTTTACACTCAGATTCCTTCCAAATTCCTCATCTACTCTTCTCTTACTTTCCTTCACTACTCTCTTCACCACCCTCTTACTCTCCACGTACCTCGCTCGTTTCTGTCTCTCGGAATCTTCATTCCCTCTACTACCCAACCACTCTCTATATGCTTTCTTCTTTTCTTCCACAGCTATTCTTACCTCTTCTGTCCACCATGCTATACCTTTCACTCCCCTCCCTCTTCTCCTCACTCCACACACCTCACATGCTGCACAGATCTCATCCTTAACCCGGGAACTGCTGGGAGACTCTTAAGAGTTCCCCTGGCGGACTGCTGGGAGACTCTTAAGAGTGAGTGAAAAAAAAAATCAACTTTTGACATCGAAAAAAAAATATTTTGTTTATTTTTATTTTTTTATTTTTTTATTTTTGTTTGGCCCCTGGGCCATGCAAAATCTCAGTCCTCTACCTCCCCTCCTTCCCCACTTTCCTCCTCTCCTTCAGTTATCACCTATTTTCCCTGTTATTCCCTTATTCTGAGGTATATTTTCGTGCTAACATTAGCGAGTTGCAAGCAGGTGTTGTCATCACTGATGGCAAGCGAGTGCAAGAGAGAGAGAGAGTATCGATCGACTGTGTCTCAGTGGCCTTGGGGGAAATTGGCGGGAAAGCAGCTTGCCTCACCCATACATTATGCAACTCGCGGGCTATATCTCCGATTTTGACCATCCAAACTCTGTTTTCACTCGTTTTATTGTTGTTTCAGGTTAATACCTTTATAATCAACCCATAATAGGCACATATGGATAAGTATTAATGCTATTAATGGTACAATGAATATTTTAGTGACGGAAACACCTCAAATACGTCAGCACAGGGGGACGTTTCCAATTACCCCCATGCGCACTTGTTAGGTTAAGGGGAGCGTCCGGGAGCGTCAGGCTTTTACTCTAGAACGTGTCAGTGGATTTTGTCTGTATTTCATAAGATTTTGTACACGTATAGGGGACCTAACAACTAAGAAATTTCCAAAATTTTAATTCTCTAGGACAATTATTTTTTGAGTTAGGTGTGTAAATTTATGACTTTTTGTAAAATCAAAATCTCATTTAAATGTTGTTGCTTGATTGTTTTAATGCATTGGGGGTACTAACAATAGGTGTAGTTTCAATTGTACGTTGATACTTTTTTTCCATTTTGTATCTATGTGTAGAATTAGGGCATTTACAATTAGGTACAAATTAGGTGACAAATGTCTCGGGGTGCTGTGTCGAAATGGGAAAGAAATAAAAACAAATGGCGACGTGGAGTTGTAGAGAATTTCATGCCCTTTCCAATGACACCAGAAACATTGTTGTAGCATGTTTGGTTACGTCAGAACTGCGCCGACAAGTGAACTTTCTTACGTGAGGTACTAAGGCACGAGAGCTGTTGCAAGCCAGCCGGCCAGCCGCACCCTACCTCTCTCGCGGCTTGGACCACACTGCTCTTTCTCCTCCACCACCACCACACCCTTCGTTGTTACCCGGGTTGAGTACCAGATACTGTTAGGCAAAATATCTAAGAACGTCATATTTTCACCAAAAATTCATGGTTTTATTTTTTATTTTTTGCAGATCCGAATACCTTTATGCATTTTCTACGCGTCTGCGCGACCCGCGACCCGCGGAAACTTTAAACTAGCCCAGAAATAACATGCTTCCAGACGGAATATTGCCTCAGGATTTTAACTGAAGACAGAGGGATGGGTGATGATGCCATATATCGGGTTGCGCAATATTGCCGTTTTGAGCACTATTACGTGTATGAGCCGGACGCTCCCCTTAAACACCTTGCTCATCTCCTCCACTTCCTCCATAACTTCCAGGTCGAACCCACCTAGTCGTCTTTCCACTGCTCTCCTGTACTCCTCCCTGACTTCCTCCTCCTGCAACCTCTCCACCCTCCTCACCATTCCACCCTCCTCTCGCTTCCCTCCCGCTCTCCTCACCCACTTCTTTTGTATCCTAACCTTAGCTACCACTACATAATGATCAGACAGACCCCCTCCAATACCCCTATACACCCTAGCATCCATCACAGATTTCTTCATTCGTTCATCCACACATACATAATCAATCAATGATTTTCGTTCCACCACTGTCTTATCCTTCAATCGTCAACATCCGTTTCCACGTGTACCTGTGGATCATTCTGTGTCGGAAGAAGGTGTTGGCTATCCACAGCCTCCTCCCCACACATACGTCCACAAGTGCACTACCATTCCCCATTCACCTCTGATGGTACCCCCCACCCTCCCACCACTCCCTCAACTTTCCTATCACCCACCTTACCATTCATATCCCCAATCAGAAATATTCTTTCGTTCTTGTCAAACTTCTCCAGGCACGCCTCCACATTCATCCAGAACTCCTCTTTTCTTTCTTTCAAGTATATCCTCTGTCGGGGCATACACGCATACAATCACCCACGTTTGTATTCCTACTTTCATTCTCACCCACACAATCCTTGAACCCACAGACCCATACTCTCTTACACATTCCTTCCATTTGCTACTTACAAAACAAACATGCACCTTCTCTCGCTGTTCCTTCACTCACTCCAGCACAAACACCCATTCCACATTCCCATTCTCTCACATCTGAACCTTTCCATTTGGTCTCTGTCATTCCACATACATCCAGCCTGGCATTCACTAACACTTCCAGAACCTCTCTCTCTTTTGTGCCATCATTCATGCCACTAACATTCCACGTAGCCATTCTCAGAATGTCCGAAGGCATGTCCTTAGTCGGTCGTGGTTCGTCAACGTTGGTTCCGTCCGCATCCGAGGCTGTTCGTTCGTTTTTCTTTGCTTAGATATTTTTTCCGGGTGGGGGTCGCAAGCCCACCGACCCAACCTCTTTAGTCGCCTCTTACGACACGCAGAAGGCACGTGGGGCATATTCTATTCCCTAACCCCCAGGGGGTTAATAATATACAATATACAATAATATACAATAATATAAATCTTAAAAGTACCTTTGTTAGTCTTGCAGTTGTAGCATCGCAGGACAGGCTCCATCCTACAGCGACTGTCCTTGAAGACCGGAGTGATGCAGACGGAGGCGTTGTAATTCCAGTCGCTCAGTTGTATGTGGATGGGCACAGCCACGTTGCTGCAGACGTACAACTTCTTCTGCAGCTCACTAAAGCACCACTACAGAGACGGGAAGAGGACTGGGTTAGTATATTAACCCCTTATGTACGGTGGCGCTAATAAGTCATGTCCCAGGTGTCATTGCGTTTGGCTCGCTCTGTGCTGTATTAATGTCTGTCAGATGTTGAATAGGATGGGTAAGTGTAGGAACATGTTTGTATATTTCAGTCGATATGAAGAAATGAAGCTTGGATATTGCTATTACCAATTATTGATCAAAACATACTTGGTGCCGAGACATCACTAATTAGCGCGATTGTACCAGCAACGTCTTTTTAATTCCATACAGTACAGTAATAGCTAAGTTTAGACGATTGTATGCATTTAAAAAAGGAACTGTGGTATTAAAATGGGTTAAGTAAGATAGTTAGAAGCCTTATAATTGCTAGAGGGCCTTTTGAAACTGGATCAAATTGTCTAGCCTAATAGTAGCCAGAATAAAGTTACAAGCACGTCGCTGGTAAGGAAGGGGTTAAGTGTTAATTATAAAACCCTTCCCTTAACCCGATAACGGCGAGGGGGGGGGGGGTATTGAACTAGCTCCCCATGGGCGAGCATTATTGGCTCCATTCATGCCTATAATCGTCATTTTACGATAAATATCGTTATTACTTATTCATATGAGCCTATTTTACCTTCAGTATGAAGATAGTAACCTGTAACAACAATAAAGCAAGTGAAATTATAATTTTTCTGGTCAAAATTGCGAATATAGATGGACCAGCCCATTCATGAATTATGGAGAAAATTGAGGCAACCCCTCCCTCCACAAGGCCTCAAGCCACACTGAGCCTACTCATACACACACTCTGTCATGTAACACACCCGCTAGGCACGTAAGCACATCCCCCACACAGTTTGCTAATGTTAGCACAAAAATATACCAACGAATTAGGGAATAACAGGGAAAACAGGTGATAATTGAAGGGGGAGGGGAAAGGGAGGAAGGAGGGGATGTGGAAGTGTGATATGAGGTATAGGGAAAAAAAAAAAAAAAAAAAATTTTTAGTGCTACTGGGGCCGTTTAAATTTTGTTGTTAGGCCTTCCTCTTAAGAGCTTTGCCACCGTCGCCAGTAAAACCTCTTAAGAGCTTTGCAGCTCTTAAGGGGAGATTTCCACTTGTAGGATTTTTTTTCTGCACCCCTTTCTCCCTCATGTTTAGCCTAATTACTTGACATTTTAAGACGTTCGCCCCATTAGTTTGGCAATTGTATGAACTTTTTGCCCCATTTCTTAAGACCTTTTGTGCCATTTTTCTACCAAAAAATGTATACATTTATCTTAAAAGAGTGTCTACAGTAGTGGGTGTAATTTTAAGCTTGATGGAGGTCTAGGGAACCTTTATTTTAGTGGCATCTGGAGAGGTAAAGACTTCACTCAAACAACATTAGTGTAAGTCTGGTATTGAGTTTGTTCCCTAGACCTCCATCAACCTTAAAATTACACCCCCTTGAGTCCCTTTCCAGATAAATTTGTACATTTTTCGGTAGAAAAAATCGGCCGGTTCCTCTTAAATTACAGGCTCGCTATTGCTCGCCAGGATAAAATCGACACCTAAATGGCACGAAAGGTCTATAATATGGAGTGAAAGTTCTTAAAATCGCTAAGTAATGAGGCAAACATTTTATAATATAAAAAGCAATGGGGATAATCATGAGGGAGAAAGGGGTCAAGAAAAAAATCCCTCAAGTGGAGATCTCCCCTTAACCCTGCATCCACTATCCTTGGTTCATCGTAACATACGCACAGGTTGTCTAGAGTCGGCCACCCCCAATAAAAACAATTAGTGTCAGAGAGAGAGAGAGAGAGAGAGAGAGAGAGAGAGAGAGAGAGAGAGAGAGAGAAAGGAGAGAAGAGAAGAGAGAGAGAGAGAGAGAGAGATAGAGAGAGGAGGAGAGAGAGAGAGAGACGAGAGAGGAGAGAGAGAGAGAGAGAGAGAGAGAGAGAGAGAGAGAGAGAGAGAGAGAGAGAGAGAGAGATATATATATATAGATAGAATATACTCGCAAACTAACAAAACCACATTCAACTCATTGGCAAGGGATATTTGGAGAAAACTACGAAACACACAAATCATGCCTGGGTGCAGGGATTAAGGGGAGATATCCACTTGAGGGATTTTTTTTCTCCGGCTTTATTCTATCAATCTAGACTACTCAGGCACATACCCCATTTTACGATTTAGTTTTGACAAGTATACAGTATTTATTTTTTAAGCTGGGGGTGGCCGACTCGAGACATGCAAATTAGTTGGGGAGGAAAGACAGGTTTCAACTACTGACCTTATTCCGATCTTTATTATCGGTGGGTAGTTCTAAGGTGAACCCGTGCCTGCCGGGCCATGACTGTAGCGAGGGCGGGTAGACTGGTGTGTGGACGAGTCTGCTACTGTCGGGCACGACGATATTCTGTTGGTCATCCTCCAGCTGTTGTTGTGTCGAAGTCTGTTGAACCAGATCACCGCCATTACGAACCTGAAGCAATCACACAATGAGTTTAAGGGGGTAGTGGTGAGGTTTTTTTAAGGGGGTAGTGGTGTTTTTTTTAAGGGGGTAGTGGTGAATTTTTTTTTAAGGGGGTAGTGGGGAATTTTTTTTTTAAGGGGGGGTAGTGGTGAGGTTTTTTTTAAGGGGGTAGTGGCGAGTTTTTTTTAAGGGGGTAGTGGTGAGTTTCTTTTAAGGGGGTAGTGGTGAGTTTTTTTAAGGGGGTAGTGGTGAGTTTTTTTTAAGGGGGTGTGGGTGAGTTTTTTTTAAGGGGGTAGTGGGGAGTTTTTTTAAGGGTGGTGGCAGTTTTTTTTTTTAAGGGGGTAGTTTGAGTTTTTTAAAGGGGGTAGTGGTGAGTTTTTTTTAAGGGGGTAGTGGTGAGTTTTTTTAAGGGGGTAGTGGTGAGTTTTTTTTAAGGGGGTAGTGGTGAGTTTTTTTTAAGGGGGTAGTGGTGAGTTTTTTTAAGGGGTAGTGTGGTTTTTTAAGGGGGTAGTGGTGAGGTTTTTTTAAGGGGGGTAGTGGCGAGGTTTTTTTTTAAGGGGGTAGTGGCGAGGTTTTTTTAAGGGGGTAGTGGTGAGTTTTTTATGGGGATAGTGGTGAGTTTTTTAAGGGCGTAGTGGTTGAGTTTCTTTTAAGGGGGTAGTGGTGAGTTTTTTTAAGGGGGTAGTGGTGAGTTTTTTTTTAAGGGGGTAGTGGTGAGTTTTTTTTAAGGGGGTAGTGGTGTTTTTTTTTTTAAGGGGTTGTGGTGAGTTTTTTTTTTTGAGGGGGTAGTGGTGAGTTTTTTTTAAGGGGGTAGTGGTGAGTTTTTTTTAAGGGGGTAGTGGCGAGTATTTTTTTAAGGGGGTAGTGGTGAGTTTTTTAAGGGGGTAGTGGGGGAGTTTTTTTTTGAGGGGGTTGTGGTGAGTTTTTTTTAAAGGTGGTAGTGGTGAGTTTTTTTTAAAGGGGGTAGTGGTGAGTTTTTTTTTAAGGGGGTAGTGGTGAGTTTTTTTTAAGGGGGTAGTGGTGATTGTTTTAAGAGGGTAGTGGTGATTGTTTTAAGAGGGTAGTGGTGATTGTTTTAAGAGGGTAGTGGTGATTGTTTTAAGAGGGTAGTGGTGATTGTTTTTAAGAGGGTAGTGGTGATTGTTTTAAGAGGGTAGTGGTGATTGTTTTAAGGGGGTAGTGGTGATTGTTTTAAGAGGGTAGTGGTGATTGTTTTAAGAGGGTAGTGGTGATTGTTTTAAGAGGGTAGTGGCGAGTTTTTTTTAAGGGGTAGTGGTGATTGTTTTAAGAGGGTAGTGGTGATTGTTTTAAAAGGGTAGTGGTGAGTTTTTTTTAAGGGGGGTAGTGGTGAGTTTTTTTAAGGGGGTAGTGGCGAGTATTTTAAGGGGGGTAGGTGATTGTTTTAAGAGGGTAGTGGTGATTGTTTTAAGAGGGTAGTGGTGATTGTTTTAAGAGGGTAGTGGTGATTGTTTTAAGGGGGTAGTGGTGATTGTTTTTTTTAAAGGCGGTAGTGGTGAGGTTTTTTTAAAGGGGGTAGTGGTGAGTTTTTTTTTAAGGGGGTAGTGGCGAGTTTTTTTTTAAGGGGGTAGTGGTGAGTTTTTTTTAAGGGGGTAGTGGTGAGTTTTTTTTTAAGGGGGTAGTGGTGAGTTTTATTTTTTAAGGGGGTAGGGGTGAGTTTTTTTTAAGGGGGTAGTGGTAGTTTTTTAAGGGGTAGTGGTGAGTTTTTTTTAGGGGGGTGGTGGTGAGTTTTTTTTTAAGGGGGTAGTGGCGAGTTTTTTTTAAGGGGGTAGTGGTGAGTTTTTTTTAAGGGGGTAGTGGTGAGTTTTTTTTTAAGGGGGTAGTGGCGAGTTTTTTAAGGGGGTAGTGGTGAGTTTTTTAAGGGGGTAGTGGTGAGTTTTTTAAGGGGTAGTGGTGGTTTTTGTTTAAGGGGGTAGTGGTGTTTTTTTAAGGGGGTAGTGGTGTTTTGTTTAAGGGGGTAGTGGTGTTTTTTTTTTAAGGGGGGTAGTGGTGTTTTTTTTAAGGGGGTAGTGGTAGGTTTTTTTAAAGGGGGTAGTGGTGAGTTTTTTTAAGGGGGTAGTGGTGAGTTTTTTTTTTTAAGGGCTCAGTGGTGAGTTTTTTTTTAAGGGGGTAGTGGTGAGTTTTTTTTAAGGGGGTAGTGGTGAGTTTTTTTAAGGGGGTAGTGGTGAGTTTTTTTAAGGGGGTAGTGGTGAGTTTTTTTAAGGGGGTAGTGGTGAGTTTTTTTAAGGGGGTAGTGGGGAGTTTTTTAAGAGGGTAGTGGTGATTGTTTTAAGGGGTAGTGGTGAGTTTTTTAAGGGGGTAGTGGTGAGTTTTTTAAGGGGGTAGTGGTGAGTTTTTTAAGGGGGTAGTGGTGAGTTTTTTAAGGGGGTAGTGGTGTTTTGTTTAAGGGGGTAGTGGTGTTTTGTTTAAGGGGGTAGTGGTGTTTTGTTTAAGGGGGTAGTGGTGTTTTGTTTAAGGGGGTAGTGGTGTTTTTTTTTTAAGGGGGTAGTGGTAGGTTTTTTTTAAAGGGGGTAGTGGTGAGTTATTTTTTAAGGGGGTAGTGGTGAGTTTTTTTTAAGGGGGTAGTGGTGAGTTTTTTTTTAAGGGGGTAGTGGTGAGTTTTTTTTAAGGGGGTAGTGGTGAGTTTTTTTAAGGGGGTAGTGGTGAGTTTTTTTTAAGGGGGTAGGTGAGTTTTTTTTTAAGGGGGTAGTGGTGAGTTTTTTTAAGGGGGTAGTGGTGAGTTTTAAGGGGTAGGTGAGTTTTTTTAAAGGGGGTAGTGGTGAGTTTTTTTTTAAGGGGGTAGTGGTGAGTTTTTTTTTAAGGGGGTAGTGGTGAGTTTTTTTTTAAGGGGGTAGTGGTGAGTTTTTTTTAAGGGGTAGTGGCGAGTTTTTTAACACCTTACGAGCGGCCTATGCGGTTTATTTATGTGTACCGCACAGCGGGGTGTTTTTAGCCAAAATAGGGCTGTTTACGTGATCATTTTCATGCCTAAATAAGACCCAGAACGTAAAACAAGTACCTATCCCTGAAAGGGCATAAACAGAGCTTTCGAATGACACCATAACGATCCTTGTATGATGGATAGTTTTCTTGCAATAACCGTGCAACGCGAGTGCAAAAAGCAGGTAATTCGGTACTTTCAGTACATAATTGAGTATGTAGCGAGTGAGAGAGGGAGGAGGGAGCTGAGATTTGTGTCAGTAGGTTCGCCGCGGTGGTCTGGAGCAGTCATACGCTCGCTAGTCTCCTGCCACCACTTTTCTCTCAGCCACATTACGTGCTGAAATTGCCACTCGACCTATGTCGAGCGCCGCCACATAGTCCAGCTTTATTTAACTCGACTTATGTTGCTCGCCGCTAAATAAGGGTTAAGGGGGTAGTGGCGAGTTTTTTAAGGGGGTAGTGGCGAGTTTTTTAAGGGGGTAGTGCTGAGTTTTTGGTACATGTAGCCTATTTACTTTTTTTATTTTCTAATCTTTTCGCTAAAAAAAAAAAAAAAAAAAAAAAAAAGTAAACCCCCTTAAGATAAATTTCTACAGTTTTAGGTAGAGAAATGTCCCTGCCAAAGGTCGATTTCTCCTAGATGTATAGGCTCGCTTTCGCTCGCCAGGAAAAAATCGACACCTAAATGGCAAGAAGTCATTATATTGACAAATAAATGGGGCGAAAGATCTTAAAATCACCAAATTAATGGAACTAATGTCTTAATACCTCAAAAATAGTGGGACTAAACATGAGGGAGAAAAAGCAACTAACTCTCCCTTAACAACAGACTCCAATCATACAATCATATTAACCCTTTCACGCTCATATGACGCAGAGGTTGCCAGATTAGCAATAAGAAATAGAGTTCTCTCACTCTTATAATTACCTCTCCAAAATTAGTTTTTTGCCCACAGCTAACTCAAAGACAACTGCAGAGGTTGAAGTAACTAAACTAAAGGTGGTTCAATGTTATTTTAATACCACAAATTTTATTGATATATTTGAAGATAAATATTGAATCTATATGCTCTAAAGATCATAAGAAAATTTGTTTTAACCGTCGGCAAAACCTAATAAAAAAGTATGGTACTAACATTTATTTTTCGTAACAAGGTTGTCAATACGGTACTTCCAGTTATCGACAGCTCTAAAGATCATATGAAAATGTGTTAAACCCTCGGAAAAACCTAATATAAAAGTATGTTACTTGGGGTTGGGCGGGTGCCTAACCCCGAAAGGGGTTGAAATAGGGGAGCTATCCCCCCGCCAAAGGCGGCTTTCTAGGGCCTTTCCTAGCTGATGCTGAGAAGATTGGGTTCTAGTCATATGGTTCTGGGCTGGTCTATCAGAGTGAGAACTGAGCGATCTCTGCCATACCCATAGCTTACTCCGACTGTTCCTTTTACTTATATATTTTCTAGATCTCAAGTGACAGCGTCTTTTCCGTGGATTGACCTCCCAATCTACCAAGATTGGAAGCCAAAGCGTCACATTTTTCCTTTGCCCCTCAACTTTCTCTTCATAATTGCTGAGGGGCACAGGGCCCTGGGTGGGGCTTTGGTTTCCCGGGCGTTTCCGCACCCTCCTCAGCTCCCCGCCATGGAGTGGCTTCGGTCACCCAGGCTTTATTGTGGTAGGCAGGGAGGGTTCTGTGGGGGCGCTCGGTTATGGGCTTGGCCTTGGCCTTGCTCGGGACCTTGGGGCTGTTCGGCAAGGCAGCTTGGGGAACAACAACAACAACTAAAATTTAATTGTCGTAACAAGGTTGTCAATACGGTACTTTCCCGTTATCAATGTACAATCAAAGCTGAACATTGCAGAGTAAACACCGTAGACTTCATCGAATTTTCTTTCACCTTCGTATAGTCAACAGCCAATTTTTTGTTTGGTTTATTTACTAAGGGATTAGTACTCAACCAGCGGGGGTGTGGGGGCGGCAGCCCCCACCCATAATACTAGGTTAGGTTAGGTAAGGTTGTTAGGTTAGGCTAATGTGTTTTCAAATCACTATCGGGGAACAACATCGATCGATAGGCCTTATGGGGAAAATAGGTTTTCCAGAGATTTCTAATTAATTACAAACACTATATATTGATGCAAATGAACAATTTTGCTTATAAAAAACACTCGGAAAATTCGTGGTATTAAAATAACATTTTTCCCTAAAGGTTTCTAAATACCCTTGATGGTAACAAAGGCTTTAAATTATCCCCAATAGGCTCAACATCGCGTCATATGTCGGAGAGGGTTAACCATAGTCATTCTCCCTAAACCACCTAGCCAACAACTCTACGAACATAAAGCAACCACAATATATTCACCCACTTACAATAGACTTCAATCATACAATCACAGTCGCCATCATTAAACAACCGTAGTCATTCTCCCTAAACCACCAACGCTACGAACCTAGAGTAACCGCAGAATGTTAAGGGGAGATTTCCACCTGGAGGATTTTTTTCTGGACCTCTTTCTCCCTCATGTTTAGCCCCATTGCTTGTGAGATTTAAAGACGCTTGCCCCATTAGTTTGGCGATTTTAAAAACCCTCGCCCCATTTCTGTCAATTTTAAGACCATTCGTGCCATTTAGTTGTCGATTTTGTCCTGGCGAGCGATAGCGAGCCTGTAATTTAAGGGGAACCGGCCTTTGACCGTGACATTTTTCTACCGAAAAATTTACAAATTTATCTTTAAAGGGGGAGTAATTTTAAGCTTGATAGAAGTCTAGGGAACTAACTAAAAACCTCCCCTTAAACAACCACAGTCATGTCAGATGTTGAATAGGGTGGGTAAGTGTAGTAAGTGCTTATATATCTCACTCAAAAAGAAGAAATCATGTGGAAATAATGCTGAAACCAATTATTGATGCCGAGACATAACTTATTAATGCGACTGTACTTGACCACTTGCGAGTTTCAGGCTATAAGGAAGTTGGAGCCTTAAACACATCGATGTTTAACAGAAATGTGATAATTAAATAGATTTCTGATGGATATAAAATATGGTGAATTAGGTTTTATCTATTAATAAATGTACTACAGCCGTATTTTAGCTGGCCATACTGTTAAAATTCGACGTCCAATCTCAAACTTCCTTAAAGCCTGAAACTCGCAAGTGGTTAATTGGCCATTTACGATGGCTAGAAGTATAGTGAAGTTGATTGAATTATATATATACGCATTATAACTGCCCACACATTTCACAATAGGCCTATGTCAAATGCAGTACCGACAGCAGAGCATAACGAACAAGACCAGAGAAATCCTCGAGACCCTTGAATAAATCAGGCAATACCAGTACAAATATACTTACCAATTCCAAAAGTATCATTGTTGTTTTGTAGTTTTAATACACTTAATGCACTACACCTCCAGTACCTACAGCTTGTCATGTACAGTGATGCAGGAGGAAAGGTGTGTACAAAGACCTGGGAGGCTACCACAGACCACAGCGCAGCACTAGTCAGCGTTACCAAGTCAAAACACAAAATACCGCTAGTTCCGTTCTCAAATGTCGCTAGATAATAAATAACGGTCTGTAATCGCTATAATAATGTCACAATAGCTAGAATATGACTTTAGATGTCTGAAATCTCTGGAATATTACTAGGACTGGTGTCGCTAGATGTAAAAATTACCGCTAAATTGAAGTAAATACCTCTAGATCTAGCGGAAAAGTAGCTAACGCGGCAACACTGACCTCCCTTCACTCCCAAACCCATATACGATACCCATAGACACCATCATTTCCTCCATTTATCACGCATTAAGTACATATTCATTCATTTTGGACCACACCAGCTAGCACATCTATAACACACGTCCTACTAAGTATGTATGTATGTATGTATTGTTTTCTTACAGCCGTATAGCTCAATTGAAGTGTAATGTAAAAATAGATTATCGTACCTCCACACCCTCCTGTCGGCCAGCAAGTTGGAGCAAGATTTTTGGTCCGCTTATTCGCATATGTCTAATTTATATCGTAATTAAAGGCTGAACAGACATATAACTTACCTTGTGTGCAGTACTAATCACTATTAAAACGAAGAACAAACTTAGATCACTATAAATATGCTGAGCAAAGAATTGAAATCCTTGAATTATAGGACTCAACAACGCAGTGGCAGTTTCTAATTTACCAGCCCCAACTCGTCAATACACGAAATTTTCATATTCAAATTTAACAGTAAGAACATACAAATACATAAGAAAACGGGAGTCTGCAAAAAGCCGATCGGCCCACACAAGGCAGATCCCTGAACGTGGAACAATGGCAAACAGCGGGACAAAATACTTGATAAGATAGCATATCGGATAAGTATAGAAGTTACCGTAATATTTTATCAATGAATACACAGGGTTCTGTATTTTTGTCCCCCAGAAAAGATTAATGTAATGTGTAGAATCATACAAGCATAATTGTTCGAAGACTTAAATATTTGTCATTGGAAGTGTTTTTGTTGTTGGGGTGAAATTAATAAAAACAAAATGCTGTATATAGAAGGTAGTGTCACAAGAGCGCATTTTCCGGCAATTAACCCTTTCACGCTTGTGACGCGATTTTGAGCCTATTAGGGATACTTTAAAGCCTTTGTTACCATCAGGGGTATTTAGAAACCAAGACCAGGCTGAATTTTCGATTAGCAAGCTTTATCTAATATTTTGAGGTGCTTTCACATTAGAATCGGAAACTCGATTGAAGGTAGATTAATTAAGTTCGGTAGTTTAATTTCTGTGAAACTTAAGGGGAGATTTCCACTTGAGGGACTTTTTTCTTGACCCCTTTCTCCCTCATGTTTAGCCCCATTGCTTTTGAGATGTTAAGACCTTCGCCCTAGTAGTTTGGATATTTTAAGACATTTTGCCCCATTTGTCAATTTTAAGACCTTTCGTGCCGTTAAGGTGTCGATTTATTCCTGACGAGCGATAGCGAGCCTGTAATTTAAGAGCAACCGGCCTTCGGCCGGGAAAGTTTTCTACCGAAAAATGTACAAATTTATCTTGAAAGGGGGTCTAGGGGGTGTAATTTTAAGCTTGATGAAAAAGTAGGGAAGCAAACTAAATACCTCCCCTTAAATTTGCAGCTATCGGTACAAAATGGAAAACATGCTCGTGTGACACCGCCCTATGCAAGATGACTTATATGAATGTTAACCTTATATACATTTGGATTATATAAGGTTATCTTGGCGATCATTAGACGATTGTATAGCAGCTTCAAGGGGAGATTTCCACTGGAGGGATTTTTTTTCTTCTGAACTCCTTTCTCCCTCATGTTTAGTAACCCCAATGCTTTTGAGATTTTAAGACGTTCAGCCCATTATTTTGGCGATTTTAAGAACTTTCGCCCTATTTATGTCCATTTTAAGACCTTTCGTGCCTTATAGCTGTAGATTTTTGCCTGACGAGCGATAGCGAGTCTGTAATTTAAGAGGAACCGGCCTTCGGCCTGGAGGTGTGTGTGTGGGGGGGGGGGGGGTAGGTGTGTGTTACTAGGATCAATCAGTACTTTACCCCATCAATCTGGTTCCATGAGACTGTGAACTGTTGTTGATCTGGTTGGCAATTGGCCTGGATTTCGCTGTAGTAAAAAGGCTGCGGTGTTTCGGGCTGTACCGGTACTTCCGGATTAAACACCACATGCTGCTGCTGCTGCTGTTGTTGGTGATTGCGTAGTTGTTGATCATGGTTTAGGGGGAGATCAGAGGTGGTGTCTGCCAGTGGCGCGAAATTGTTTGAGCCTAGGCCTATGGGCGCGAGGAGGGGGTCTTCCCTGATGAGGCTGTAGACGTCTGGGCCGAACAGCAGCTGTGAGCCCGAGCCCTGGTCCTGGTCCTGGTCCTGCATCCTGCCACCAACCTGCTGTGGGAGACACCAGAGAAATGGCACAGTCAGAAAAAGAGGATTGTACGGTGTCAAACGGGAGCACATTTTTATAAAGACTTAAGGTGGGGTGACCTGCTTTTTGTTATTTCTGTCCTTTTCTCTCTTTCTCTGGCTTGTATCCATTCAGCCAACTATTTTAAGACGTTTATCCCCATCTAGGTGTCGATTTCTTCCTGCCGAGCGATAGCGAGCCAGCATTATATTGAGAAATCCGGCTTCGCCGGAGACATTTTCTATCGTAAAATGTAAAAATTTAGCCTGCTATCAAACAAAAATAAAAAAAATATGCTGGCTCGCTACCGCTCACCAGTAAAAAATTGACACCTGGATGGGGATAAACGTCTTAAAACAGTAGGCTGAATGGGGCCAAATGGAGACAAGCCAGAGAAAGATAGAAAAGGACAGAAATAACAAAAACCAGGTGGTGTCACCCCCCTTAACCACTGACAACAGGGGGCCTCTATGATTAGGTCTAGGTTAGCTTAGTTACGCTTTGCAATAATTAGGTCTAGGTTAGCTTAGTTACGCTTTGCAATAATTAGGTCTAGGTTAGCTTAGTTACGCTTTGCAATAATTAGGTCTAGGTTAGCTTAGTTACGCTTTGCAATAATTAGGTCTAGGTTAGCTTAGTTACGCTTTGCAATAATTAGGTCTAGGTTAGCTTAGTTACGCTTTGCAATAATTAGGTCTAGGTTAGCTTAGTTACGCTTTGCAATAATTAGGTCTAGGTTAGCTTAGTTACGCTTTGCAATAATTAGGTCTAGGTTAGCTTAGTTACGCTTTGCAATAATTAGGTCTAGGTTAGCTTAGTTACGCTTTGCAATAATTAGGTCTAGGTTAGCTTAGTTACGCTTTGCAATAATTAGGTCTAGGTTAGCTTAGTTACGGTACGCTTTGCAATAATTTGTAGCATTTGTCCGACTTCAAATAAATGCCACGATCAACAATTACTCTTCTACAAACTCTTAAGGGGAGATTTCCACTCGAGGTATTTTTTTCTGGATCCCTTTCTATCTCGTTTAGTCCCATTGCTTTTGATATTCGAAGACGTTCGCCCAATTGGTTTGGTGATTTTAAGAACTTTTGCCCCATTTCTGTCAATTTTAAGTCCTTTCGTGCCATTTAGGTGTCGATTTTATCCTGGCGAGCGATAGCGAGCCTGTAATTTAAGAGGAACCGGCCGGGACATTTTTCTACCGAGAAATGTACAAATTTATCTTGAAAGGGGATCTAGGGGGTGTAATTTTAAGCTTGATGGAGGTCTAGGGTACAAACTAAATACCTCCCCTTAAAGATGGCATGGAAAATCCGAAGATTATAATTAAATGGCCACTTTGGAAACAAGGCCAACCTCAACCGTAGAGTGTTCAGTTTACTGTTATTGTGATTTAAAGTTTGGTTTAATTCTAGTTTCGCTTTCACAGCATACTCATAAATTTCTATGGCTACTTTAGAGTTGTCATATACCATGCTTAATTCCTATATATGTCCAAAGCGGCGGAATTGCATTATAAGGAATTATACCTACTGTAAAAAAAAAAAAAAAAATCTCCCCATATGCGGCACCATAACTATTACATAATACTAGGTTAGGTTAGGTAAGGTTGTTAGGTTAGGCTAATGTCGTTAATGTAGTTTATTATCATTATATTACGTCTTTTACCCAGCAATTTCCCTGATCTTCATAGTTGGTCGGGAAGCTATGCCTTTACAACGGCGCCTCCCTTTTGTCGCTGTGTACGTGAAACTAGAATTTTACCTAAAGTTTTAAACCATTGGCAACGTGTCCCGGATGTACGGTAATTTTTTTGATAATATTCAAGGACACTTGTGCGACGTTATGAGAAACAATTTATTAGGGAAAATAGGCACATAAGAACATAAGAAAATGGGAGTCTGCAGAAAGCCGATTGGCCTAAGCAAGGCAGATCCCTGTCCCACACAACCCCAATTATAGGCTCAACACTCTAATACCCTGAGGATCATCTTACCAAAACGGTTAGAGATTAACGCAGGATTACGGGGGTCTGCAGAGCGCTGATTGGCCCAACCCTGCTGATCCCCCTTCACACCCAACCCTTCTCGTCCATATGCTTATCCAATTTTATCTTAAAGCTCCCTATCGTTTTTAATCCCACTATAGCACTTGGTAGTCCATTCCACCCATCTACAACTCTGTTACCAAACCAATATTTGCCTATATCTTTTCTGAAACAAAATTTATCTAATTTGAAACCATTGGTACGAGTTCTTTCGCTATCACTGAGCTTTAGTACATTTGTCATGTCCCCTTTGTTAATCCCACTTGAACACCTCTATCATATCCCCTCTAACTCTGCGTCTCTCTAACGAATGTAAGCCTAATTTCTTCAACCTTTCTTTATACGGAAGATTTCTAATATTATGGATCATTTTTGTCATTCTACGTTGTACTCTCTCCAATGAATCTATGTCCATTCTGTAATAAGGACACCAAAATTGAACAGCATAATCCATATGGGGTCTCACTAATGACAAGTAAAGTTTTAAGATAACATCAGCAGTTCTGTTACTCACACTCCTTGAGATGAACCCGAGAATCCTGTTTGCATTGTTTCGAACGCTTATACACTGTTGTCTAGGCTTCAAATCATTGCTAACAAACACACCTAGATCTTTCTCACAATTCGAGTTTTCTAATTCCACATTAGCTAGTTTATATTTAACATTTGTATGCATCTTCCCTATCTTTAATACCTTGCATTTGTCAATGTTAAACTTCATCTGCCAATTTACTGACCATTCGTGTAAGGTATCTAGATCCCTTTGGAGGCACTCTATATCTCTATCTGAATCAATTGTTTGATTTTGGTATCGTCTGCAAATTTACTTATCCTACTAGTTATACCTAAATCAAGGTCATTTATGTATATAACAAACAACAGGGGACCTAATACAGATCCCTGGGGGACACCACTTTTGACTGCTCCCCATTCTGACTTCGTACCATTTATGCCGACTCTCTGCTTCCTACCAATTAGCCATGACCTAATCCATCCCAACAACGCCCCACCTATTCCATGCGCCTCAACCTTTCTCATCAATCTCTCATGGGGGACTCTGTCGAAAGCTTTACTGAAATCTAAATATATTATATTATATGACTTGTCATTATCTACTGCTTCATATACCTCTGAGAAAAAACTAAGCAAATTAGTAAGGCAAGAACGTCCCTGAGTGAATCCATGCCGAGAAGAATTTATTAAATTAAATGTATCGAAGTGGTTTCTAATTTTACTAGCAATAATTGACTCTAGTAGCTTTCCTATGATTGATGTAAGACTAATGGGACGGTAATTGGATGCTATTGATTTGTCACCTTTTTTGAAGATCGGAAATACGTTTGCAAGCTTCCAAGCTTCTGGAACTATACCCGTCTCCAATGACTTGTTAAATAAAAATGTTAATGGGTAACTTAACTCATCCCTACATTCTTTTAATACTCTAGCATATACCTCATCAGGACCAGGCGATTTATGAGGTTTCAGTCTGTCAATTTCCTTAAGCACATCATTTCTACTTATAGTAACCGTACTTAACCTATTTTCTATACTATCGCTATATACCTTACAGACTTCTGGAAACTGTGCCAAATTTTCATTAGTGAAAACGGAAAGAAATTGACTAGCCTATTTAATGTACTGCACATTTCTAAATCATTTTCTGTCATTTCTCCTATCGAAGTTTTAAGGAGACCAATTACATCTCTAACCTTGGATTTATATAGTTGGTAAAAAGCTTTAGGATTATTTTTTGAGTCATTGGCAACCTTAATTTCATAATTTATTGTTTCTTTCCTAATATCCTTTTTTACCTGTCTGGCACCAATAGATTCGCCATATTTTTCTCCATATAGTCCGCATGGAGGATTTTCGTTATCAACAAATTGAAAAATACCCACTTCACAGACAAATACACCAAAAATCTAAGTCAAAGCGGGGGTGTGGGGGCAGCAGCCCCCACCTATACTACTAGGTTAGGTTAGGTTGTTAGGTTAGGCTAATGTCCTTTCAAAGGGGTATAGGCTAGTAAACACTAGGATAGCCTATACCCGGTCAGAGGTAAGAAGAAGAAGAGTCTTGCAGTAGTCTCCTTGAATGCTACCATTTTTTATTTTTTTTATTTTTATATATACCGGTATATATACTATGTATAGGCTATATAGGGCCTATAGTATTTTGGTAAAAATTTACCAATGGTCCCATTAAAATATCCTCAAGTAACCTATTAAACTGTTCAGGGGACTGCTTAGAACTTGTAGGATGTTTAATTGAAGGTCGGAAATCAGTATTTACTGCAAAATAAGTCTTAAAATGCGCTATGTTTTACGGGAGGGTCTGTACGCCGCCACATACGCGCGGCCCCGCCCACTGCCCAAAATGTACAAATATTATATTATATTAGATTAACCTAACCTAACCTAACCATAATATAATATAACATTACCTGGGAAAGAGAGGGCAGGGACCCTGGGTGACCCATAACGCATTTTAAGACTTATTTCTCAGTAAATACTGATTTCCGACCTTCAATTAGCCTAAACATCCTACAAGTTCTAACCAGTCCCCTGAACAGTTTTTGATAGGTTACTTGAGGATATTTTAACGGGACCATAGGTAAACTTTTATCAAAATGGTTACCGGTATTCAATGCGAGAAGGAACACTCAACAGGAAATTATGCTATCTGGCCTACCGTATCTGATAATCTTCAAGGACACTACATCCGCCTTAGCCTATTAGAAACAATTTATCGTAATAAAATTGGATAAGCATATGGACGAGAAGGGTTGGGTGTGAAGGGGAATCAGCCGGGTTGGGCCAATCAGCGCTCTGCAGACCTCCATAATCCTGCGTTAATCTCTAACCGTTTTGGTAAGATGATCCTCAGGGTATTAGAGTGTGAAGCCTATAATTGGGCTTTGTAATGAATTGGGGTTGTGTGGGACAGGGATCTGCCTTGCTTAGGCCAATCGGCTTTCTGCAGACTCCCATTTTCTTATGGCTAATTGGTAGGAAGCAGAGAGTCAGCATAAATGGTACTAAGTCAGAATGGGGATCAGTCAAGAGTGGTGTCCCCCAGGGATCTGTATTGGGTCCTCTGTTATTTATCATATACATAAATTACCTTGATTTAGGTATAACTAGTAGGATAAGTAAATTCGCAGACGATACCAAAATAGGGAGACCAATAGATTCAGATAGCGAAATAGAGTGCCTCCAAAGGGATCTAGATACCTTACACGAATGGTCAGTAAAGTGGCAGATGAATTTTAACATTGACAAATGCAAGGTATTAAAGATAGGGAAGACGAATACTAATGCAAAATATAAACTAGCTAATGCTGAATTAGAAAACTCAGACTGCGAGAAAGATTTGGGTGTGTTTGTTAGCAACGATTTGAAACCTAGAAAACAGTGTATAAGCGTACGTTAACAAGGCATCAGGATTCTGGGGTTCATCTCAGGAGTGTGAGTAACAGAACTGCCGATGTTATCTTGAAACTTTACTTGTCATTAGTAAGACCTCATAATTATGGATTATGCTGTCATTTTGGTGTCCTTATTACAGAATGGATATAGATTCCTTGGAGAGAGTACAGCGAAGAATGACAAAAATTATTCATAATATAGAATCTACCATATGAAGTAGGGTTCAACAAATTAGGCTTACATTCGTTAGAAAGATGCAGAGTTAGAGGGGATATGATAGAAGTGTGCAAGTGGTTCAGTGGGGTAAATAAAGGAGATGAAAAATGTACTGAAGCTCAGTGATAGCGAAAGAATTCGAAAAATGGTTATAAATTAGATAATTTTGTTTCAGAAAAAGATATAGGCAAATATTGGTTGGTAACAGAGTTGTAGATGGGTGGAATAGGCTACCAAGTGATATAGTGGGATCAAGAACGATAGGGAGCTTTAAGATAAAATTAGATAGGCATATGGACGAGATGGGTTGGGTGTGAGTGGGATCTACCAGGTGTGGGCCAATCGGCTCAGCAGACCCCGTTATCTTGTGTTAATCTCTGACCGTTTTGGTGGGGTCAGTACTCAAGGTATTAGTGAGTTGGGCCTTGTAATTGGGGTTGGGGGTGACAGGGATCTGCCTTGTATGGGCCGATCGGCTTTTTGCAGACTCCCATTTTCTTATGTTCTTATGTAATTGTTTAGTTTATGTCCTCTTTTTCTAGTTATTAAAAACGTATTCTATGGTGTATTATATGATATATAGAAGCAATAGAACTGTTCAAATGACCTGGGAAGTGTATATTAAACCAAATACAAAACTTTGAATAATGAGGTAAGAGAAATGTGTTTTTTATCAATTTTCAACCCAAGACCAGCGTGGGTCTGGGGGCAGCAGCCCCCAGGATGCCCAGGTTAGGTTAGGTTAATTTAATGACCAGCTATGTAAATACAGTAGTGAACATTTGGTTTAGTCTGTGCTCAAAAATCCATTTTCTTTAGGACATAAACTAAACAATTACCCAATTTATTAGGGAAAATAGGCACCAACAGATTCGCCATATAGGCCTAGCCTATAGTCCGCATGGAGGATTTTCGTTATTGACAAATTGAAAAGATACCCTTTTCACAGAAAAATAGGGCCTACACCAAATTCAAAGATGTCAAATTGTGGGGATGGCAGCCCCCACCCATAATACTAGGATAGGTTAGGTTAGGCTAATGTCCTTTCAAAGGGGTATAGGCTAGTAAACACTAGGATAGCTTATATCCGGTCAGAGGTAAGAAGAAGAGTCCTGCTGTAGTCTCCTTGAATGCTACCCCGTATCATCTATCTAT
The DNA here is from genome assembly GCA_032716605.1 of Paralithodes platypus. Lineage (NCBI taxonomy): Eukaryota > Metazoa > Arthropoda > Malacostraca > Decapoda > Lithodidae > Paralithodes > Paralithodes platypus. The sequence goes on from CM064572.1 coordinate 8,042,771, forward strand.
ATGCTCATTGCTCAGGCCCAATCCCCACTTTTCCAATATTATATAGGCTATAGTTTTTGTATTTAGGCCTATTTAGGGTATTTTATTATTGTTTGCCATTTAATCACTTAAGTTAATCATGGTACCGTACGGTAGTGCATCTTTAACTAGCTAGTATAATTATACATATTATACAGGTATATTACATATATTATCAGGTACCATCTTTAACTTAGCTAGTATAATTCATAATAATGACCAAATAAGAAGTAGGCTAGTTTAGAGACACGATATGAAAAGGATCTCGTTCAGATAGTTTCCATGTTCGCACTTCATTCACAAATCACAAAAGCTACACACACACTAAGTACAGTAATAATCCAACCTGATGATTGCGGTAGTAGCTCATGTTGCCGGTAGTATTTATAATCTCGAAAGTCAAAGTCTGTTAGGAGATCCCCAGTTCCGTAAGTGTGACAAACTAGGAAGACGCGCGACCATAGTCCGTCTTCTGCCGTGTTTACGCTGCGACTGGCCCACGAGGAAAAATTGGGGAGGGAGGGGCTTTTACTCTTCGCCGCATGTTAGCTCCCCCTCCCCACTCTCCTCTCCAGCATGCACCCCCCCCCCCCCCCCCTATCCTTTCCTACTGTCTTCTCCCCCTCCCCATTCTGCCCAGCCCATTACTCCCCCCCCCCCCCCCCTTTCTCTCCTCTCTCTCTCTGTAACATTTGTACTTTTCTCAATAAAACAATCAAATCAAATCTCTCTCTCTCTCTGTGTAAAATCAAGAGTAGCCTACCTATATACAGTGCGGTTTTAATATATATATATATATATATATATATATATATATATATATATATATATATATATATATATATATATATATATATATATATATATATATATATATATATATATATATATATATATATATATATATATATATATATATATATATAAAAAAAAAAAAAAAAAACATTACATTGTTTACCCTAACCAAAGGAGGATGCCGGTACAACAAATATCCCATCCTTATCTTTAAAAACTCGAGATAATACCGCAACAAACCGCTCATTCTTGAAACGTTGGTCACTTGCCACCTTCACATGGTAAACATACACGCGTAGACGTATGTGTGTATGTTTTGTGTGTGGGGGGGGGGGGGGGGGTTGCTAATCTACAGTACAGGTACAGGACGTGTTTTTAAACAAGTAAGCGACATGCCTCAGGTTTGTTACTATACCCCTTACCCCCCACCTCCCTCCCTCCCACAAACCATCACCCACTCCACACCCCCCCCCCCCTTCCCACCTCCACCCCACACTCTCTATAAGATCACACCACCCACTGTACTCTGCCAGTTTGTTAATACCCCTTAATCTCCCTTCTTTTATTAATTTTGATTTCATACATTTTATTTTAGTGAGCGTTGTTTCCACATAGCTATTTTAATAAGTTATTTGACCTTTAGCTTGTATCGTCCCAGTTTTGGTTGGTTTAGTTGGCAAGTTTTACATTATAATAACCCCCTCAACCCCACTTTCCAACCTCCATCCCACACTTTACAAGATCATAACCTCACTATATTTTCCCGATGTGTAAGGAGGGGTGGGTTCCATGTCATCTCAACCAGTAGACCATTTCAACCAGTAGCCGAATGGCCCCTCTCTCTCTCTCTCTCACATAGCATCGGGCGGTACGGTACTAATATATAAACTACCGCACTACAAACAAACCCCGTAGGCGCCCAAGCCACAACAATATATCCCCCGTCTGCCACCCTCGTGGATGTACCGGCACCATCAAAGGTAGCGACACCCTGGACTCTTTATCTCCCGGCAGGCGACAGAGGCGGCGTCTAGTTCATATCGTACGGGCCTCCACAATCACACAACGCTGATAATTAACCCTCTCACGTTCTTGACGCAATTTTGAGCCTATTAAGGATACTTTAAAGCCTTTGTTACCATCAGGGGTATTTAGAAACCTTTAGTTTAGTTACTTCAACCTCTGCAGTTGTCTTTGAGTTACCGGTAGCTGTGGGCAGAAAACTAATTTAGTTTGCTCCCTAGACCTCTATCAAGCTTAACAGTTCGCTCCCTAGACCTCTATCAAGCTTAACAGTTTCCTCCCTAGGCCTCTATCAAGCTTAACAGTTCGCTCCCTAGACCTCTATCAAGCTTAACAGTTTCCTCCCTAGACCTCTATCAAGCTTAACAGTTCGCTCCCTAGACCTCTATCAAGCTTAACAGTTTCCTCCCTAGACCTCTATCAAGCTTAACAGTTTCCTCCCTAGACCTCTATCAAGCTTAACAGTTTCCTCCCTAGACCTCTATCAAGCTTAACAGTTCGCTCCCTAGACCTCTATCAAGCTTAACAGTTTGCTCCCTAGACCTCTATCAAGCTTAACAGTTCGCTCCCTAGACCTCTATCAAGCTTAACAGTTTCCTCCCTAGACCTCTATCAAGCTTAAGTTTGCTCCCTAGACCTCTATCAAGCTTAACAGTTCGCTCCCTAGACCTCTATCAAGCTTAACAGTTTCCTCCCTAGACCTCTATCAAGCTTAACAGTTCGCTCCCTAGACCTCTATCAAGCTTAACAGTTTGCTCCCTAGACCTCTATCAAGCTTAACAGTTCGCTCCCTAGACCTCTATCAAGCTTAACAGTTTCTTCCCTAGACCTCTATCAAGCTTAACAGTTCGCTCCCTAGACCTCTATCAAGCTTAACAGTTTGCTCCCTAGACCTCTATCAAGCTTAACAGTTCGCTCCCTAGACCTCTATCAAGCTTAACAGTTTCCTCCCTAGACCTCTATCAAGCTTAACAGTTCACTCCCTAGACCTCTATCAAGCTTAACAGTTCACTCCCTAGACCTCTATCAAGCTTAACAGTTTGCTCCCTAGGCCTCTATCAAGCTTAACAGTTTGCTCCCTAGACCTCTATCAAGCTTAACAGTTCACTCCCTAGACCTCTATCAAGCTTAACAGTTTGCTCCCGACTTCTATCAAGCTTAACAGTTCGCTCCCTAGACCTCTATCAAGCTTAACAGTTTCCTCCCTAGACGTCTATCAAGCTTAACAGTTCGCTCCCTAGACGTCTATCAAGCTTAACAGTTTCCTCCCTAGACGTCTATCAAGCTTAACAGTTTCCTCCCTAGACCTCTATCAAGCTTAACAGTTAGCTCCCTAGACCTCTATCAAGCTTAACAGTTTGCTCCCTAGGCCTCTATCAAGCTTAAGTTTCCTCCCTAGGCCTCTATCAAGCTTAAGTTTCCTCCCTAGACCTCTATCAAGCTTAACAGTTTGCTCCCTAGACCTCTATCAGGCTTAACAGTTTGCTCCCTAGACCTCTATCAAACTTAACAGTTCGCTCCCTAGACCTCTATCAAGCTTAACAGTTTGCTCCCTAGACCTCTATCAAGCTTAACAGTTCGCTCCCTAGACCTCTATCAAGCTTAACAGTTCGCTCCCTAGACGTCTATCAAGCTTAACAGTTTCCTCCCTAGACCTCTATCAAGCTTAACAGTTAGCTCCCTAGACCTCTATCAAGCTTAACAGTTTGCTCCCTAGGCCTCTATCAAGCTTAAGTTTCCTCCCTAGGCCTCTATCAAGCTTAAGTTTCCTCCCTAGACCTCTATCAAGCTTAACAGTTTGCTCCCTAGACCTCTATCAGGCTTAACAGTTTGCTCCCTAGACCTCTATCAAACTTAACAGTTCGCTCCCTAGACCTCTATCAAGCTTAACAGTTTGCTCCCTAGACCTCTATCAAGCTTAACAGTTCGCTCCCTAGACCTCTATCAAGCTTAACAGTTCGCTCCCTAGACCTCAATCAAGCTTAGCAGTTCGCTCCCTAGACCTCTATCAAGCTTAACAGTTCGCTCCCTAGACCTCTATCAAGCTTAACAGTTCGCTCCCTAGACCTCTATCAAGCTTAACAGTTCGCTCCCTAGACCTCTATCAAGCTTCCCCCGTCTGCCACCCTCGTGGATGTACCGGCACCATCAAAGGTAGCGACACCCTGGACTCTTTATCTCCCGGCAGGCGACAGAGGCGGCGTCTAGTTCATATCGTTACGGGCCTCCACAATCACACAACGCTGATAATTAACCCTCTCACGTTCTTGACGCAATTTTGAGCCTATTAAGGATACTTTAAAGCCTTTGTTACCATCAGGGGTATTTAGAAACCTTTAGTTTAGTTACTTCAACCTCTGCAGTTGTCTTTGAGTTACCGGTAGCTGTGGGCAGAAAACTAATTTAGTTTGCTCCCTAGACCTCTATCAAGCTTAAGTTTGCTCCCTAGACCTCTATCAAGCTTAACAGTTTGCTTCCTAGACCTCTATCAAGCTTAACAGTTTGCTCCCTAGACCTCTATCAAGCTTAACAGTTCGCTCCCTAGACCTCTATCAAGCTTAACAGTTTCCTCCCTAGGCCTCTATCAAGCTTAACAGTTAGCTCCCTAGAACTCTATCAAGCTTAACAGTTTCCTCCCTAGACCTCTATCAAGCTTAACAGTTTGCTCCCTAGACCTCTATCAAGCTTAACAGTTCGCTCCCTAGACCTCTATCAAGCTTAAGTTTCCTCCCTAGACCTCTATCAAGCTTAACAGTTCGCTCCCTAGACCTCTATCAAGCTTAACAGTTTGCTCCCTAGACCTCTATCAAGCTTAACAGTTCGCTCCCTAGACCTCTATCAAGCTTAAGTTTCCTCCCTAGACCTCTATCAAGCTTAACAGTTCGCTCCCTAGACCTCTATCAAGCTTAACAGTTTGCTCCCTAGACCTCTATCAAGCTTAACAGTTTCCTCCCTAGACCTCTATCAAGCTTAACAGTTCACTCCCTAGACCTCTATCAAGCTTAACAGTTTGCTCCCTAGGCCTCTATCAAGCTTAACAGTTTGCTCCCTAGACCTCTATCAAGCTTAACAGTTCACTCCCTAGACCTCTATCAAGCTTAACAGTTTGCTCCCTAGACTTCTATCAAGCTTAACAGTTCGCTCCCTAGACCTCTATCAAGCTTAACAGTTTCCTCCCTAGACCTCTATCAAGCTTAACAGTTTGCTCCCTAGACCTCTATCAAGCTTAAGTTTCCTCCCTAGACCTCTATCAAGCTTAACAGTTCGCTCCCTAGACCTCTATCAAGCTTAACAGTTTGCTCCCTAGGCCTCTATCAAGCTTAACAGTTTCCTCCCTAGGCCTCTATCAAGCTTAAGTTTCCTCCCTAGACCTCTATCAAGCTTAACAGTTTGCTCCCTAGACCTCTATCAAGCTTAACAGTTTGCTCCCTAGACCTCTATCAAGCTTAACAGTTCGCTCCCTAGACCTCTATCAAGCTTAACAGTTTGCTCCCTAGACCTCTATCAAGCTTAACAGTTCGCTCCCTAGACCTCTATCAAGCTTAACAGTTCGCTCCCTAGACCTCTATCAAGCTTAACAGTTCGCTCCCTAGACCTCTATCAAGCTTAACAGTTCGCTCCCTAGACCTCTATCAAGCTTAACAGTTTCCTCCCTAGACCTCTATCAAGCTTAACACCAAGACTCCTGCCTGTGTGCAGTGTGTGGACCAACCGGCTGTCTGTAGACTCCTGTTTTCTTATGTTCTTATTTTTCGGTAAAAAAACAAGAAAAACAAAAATACGGTTCCTCATATAACTGTCGATTCCTTCCTCACTCCTCATTCCTGGCTCACTATCGTTCGCCAGGAAGGAATCGACACCTAAATGACACCTAAATGAGATCTTAATATTGACAAAACAAAAATGGCGGGCAAGGTCTTAAAATCCCTAAATTAATGGGGCTAAAGGTGAGGGAGAAGGGGGTCCAGAAAAGAAAAAAAATACCTTAACTATACATAAGTTAAAGGTATGGTCCGGTAAAGGTATGTTAGGTATGTTAAACTTCATCTGCCAATTTACTGACCATTCATGTAAGGTATCTAGATCCCTTTGGAGGCACTCTATATCGCTATCTGAATCAATTGATCTCCCCATTTTAGTATCGTCTGCGAATTTACTTATCCTACTAGTTATACCTAAATCTAGGTCATTTATGTATATAAGAAACAACAGGGGACCTAATACCGATCCCTGGTGGTTACTCGGCTATAAAGTACATTTTGTAGCGAAAGATGATGGTTATTCTGAAAACTTGGCATTCATACGACACACAGCCATTACAGTTTCATATATTTTCATTAAGTATCGAGAAATCAGCTAATAAGAGATTCAATTTAAGGGGAGGTATTTAGTTTGTTCCCTACGTTTTCATCAAGCTTAAAATTACACCCCCTTTCAAGATAAATTTGTACATTTTTTGGTAGAAAAATGTCCAGGCCGGAGGCCGGTTGCTCTTAAATTACAGGCTCGCTATCGCTCGCCAGAAAAAAATCGACACCTTAATGGCACGAAAGGTCTTAAAATTGACAGAAATGGGGCAAAATGTCTTAAAATGTCAAAACTACTAGGGCGAACGTCTTAAAATCTCAAAAGCAATGGGGCTAAACATGAGGGAGAAAGGGGTCCAGAAAAAAATCCCTCAAGTGGAAATCTCCCCTTAACATCAAGTCTTTGTACAATGCGAATGCAAAAATAAAGTTGAAAATACGGAGGTAGGTTTTGGGACTATTGTGGGAGCATATATCATTATAACTGTACTAACCTACTGACTCACCGAGTCCAATATCTCGTTATCTCACTCACTCTTAACTTAAAGATAGTGCCCACAATGAAAACACACACACAGGGAGAAGAGAGGGAGGGAGGGTAGCCGACAATGAACACACACACAGGGAGAAGAGGGAGGGAGGGAGGGAGGGTCGGAGAGGGAGGGAGGGGGGGTAGCCGACGACACTATGAGCCGAGAGAGAGAGCGCGCGCGCTATTGGCAACTTGATACATTCCATACCAGAACCAATATATTTCTACCAGGTAAGGAGGATTTCAGGGTGTCAATCCACAAAATATGAATTGTGTTATCATTATGGTTTATTATTTTGTTATCATTATAGTGCGGCGAAGGCACGAGCTCTAGGGGGGTCCGGGGGCATGCCCCCCAGATTTTTTTTTTGAGAATTTAGGTGTCTAAAACAGTAGGCTATTTCCTGCAATAAAAAAACAATCAAGATGGAAAATGTGGAGACCAAAATTGTGTCAATTTAGCCTAGCCTACCTTTTTTTTTGGGGGGGGGGAGTTTCTGTTATCATTATACAAAAAGTTCATTGCGTTATCACTCAAAAAAACAGCGTCGTTTGACACCCTGGAGGATTTGTATATTACAGCTAAACAAAACAAACCCTTGCATAGGCTAGTCATTAAGGGGAGGCCATTTAGTTTGTTCCCTAGACCTCCATCAAGCTTAAAATTACACCCCCTTGAGTCCATTTCAAGATAAATTTGTAAATTTTTCGGTAGAAAAATTTCGCGGCCGATGGCCGGTTCTTCTCAAATTACAGGCTCGCTATCGCTCGCCAGGATAAAATCGATACCTGAATTGCACGAAAGGTCTTAATATGGGGTGAAAGTTCTTAAAATCGATAAACTAATGGGGCAAACGTTTTATAATATCAAAAGCAATGGGGCTAAACATGAGGGAGAAAGGGGGTCAAGAAAAAAATCCCTCAAGTGGAGACCTCCCCTTAAACTGTCTTCATAGCGCAATGGATAAATGCACTGAATTTCGGTGTGAGCATCCTAGGTTCGAATCCCTGGACTGACACATGTATATTTGTTGATTTCATTAATTGAGTTTAGGAGTCAAGTCGGTTGGTGGAGGTACCGTAGTAATATACAGTCGGCCTACAGCTGTCCCGGGTTGAACTGATATAATTTTACTGAATCTCCTTGGCACACTTGAGAGTTTCAGGCTATCAGGAAGTTAAACATCGAGATAAATGTACAGTTATACTACCCCTATTTTGTCCCTATTCTGTTGGTACTAACGGGTTAATATTATTAGTAGTAGACCTAGTATGGTTTGATGATGCGCGGAAATGTGTATTTGACTTTAAATAGATACATTGAAGTATTACAAACCTTCGCAAACCCATAAACAGGGAACGTGAGCTGGGTTTAGACCGGTCGCGAGACAGGTCAGGTTAGGTTAGGTTAAAAATACTAAAATGTGACGGTCCTCGGTATTAAACAACACTGTATATAAAAAAAAAAAAAAAAAACAATTACCTGAAAAACTCGTATCTGGTTGGTGATAAATTGTTATAAAAATACGTTTTTTCCAGTTTCCGCGTCTGCTGAACCATCCAAAATCACGCTAAAAGGCGTGTTTTGAAGGGGGGAGGTGGTGGGGGTTAGTGGGGGAGGGGTAGTGTTAACTAGATTTGCCCGCGGGGCACCCAGGGAATCGGGAACCCCATAAGAATATAGCAAGATTTCGTTAATATTTTCGTTCATGAGGGTCTAGACTAGTAGGGAAGAACTTAGGCCGATAATCTTCAAGGACACTACATCCGCCTTATTAGAACCAATTTATTAGGGAAAATAGGAAGAGTCCTGCAGTAGTCTCCGTGAATGCTGCTCTTAGGCCTAGGTTAGGTGTAGGTGAGGTTCAAAAGTGGTTGTGTAACAGTTCCCAAGTCCATTGGCAAACTATCATCTTCTTGTCTTGTTTGTAAGATATGCAAATCTATTACTCGATTCGGCAACATTATCTGAGCCCATGGGATGTCCCTAGGCTAAGCTACTCCCTTCCCGAATCCCAAGCCCGCCACAAGCAGGACACACAATGCAGGAACAGTTTTCGCTTACACCTTTCAGTAATTTGCCATAATACGCCCATGACACTAATCATATAACTCACCATCATGCTCCATCCAATCTCGCGTATCTGTTCTCTAAATAGAACATTGGTGTAGTACGCCTGGTGTCACGATGGCATTTAAAACAAAAAACAAATATCTTACCGGATCGTCAAGTTGGATCGCCAAGTTTACGTATCGCCTTGCAATGCCGTCGGTAAAGTACCCCCGACATTACTTTATCACTTAGTAACTACACTTGCCACTACAAAACACTCTTTCCCACCTCGAACGCACTTCAAAACACCAGTAGAGGCCTCGGATTCTGGAGTTTTAAAGGTATTTTGGAGAGGAGACGACAGAACACACCGCCTTTTCCGTTGCACCATACGAGACTGGCTAGTGACGTAATGGGCAGGGTTACCAACTATTTCGGTAGCTTAGGTTCAAACCTCCGCTAGATTAATATTCAAAACTCGCTAGAACTTCGCCAAGTCTTAACGTAATGCATAATATCGTTTTAAAATGGTACAATCTCTAGACTATCGCTTAAACTAATACACATCTCCCAAATATGAGTAGAATTAATGCCTTCTAGATGTTAATAAGTAACGCTACATCGAAGTAAATATCTCTACATCTAGCTTTAAATTGCTAGATTTGCATCATTGGGAAATCGTCGTGGGCCGCGCCAAGAACTGGCACCCCTATTGGTCCAGAGAAAAGCTGTGGTGCCAGATCTCCCGCTAGTATTATGTTGCCAAGTACTCCGTCTGGCGTCACTGATTACTAAAATATCTACGCTACAAGCACAGATCCACAGACCTTACGCATTGGGGTCCGGAATTGCTGATAACTTGTACGCCTTCACATTGTACGGCCGTCACATTCCAACGCTTTAATCATGCGTCTGCTTTAGAGTAGGCTCCAAGGCTTGCACAATAATCTACTACCAGGCATCTTTACTGGCCCACGTGTTTAGAGGTTGGGATTTGTAACCATTTTACGCATTTATGACGCAGAGGTTGCCAGATTAGCAATAAGAAATAGAGTTCTCACTTATAATTACCTCTCCAAATTTAGTGTTCTGCCCACAGCTAACTCAAAGACAACTGCAGAGGTTGAAGTAACTAAACTAAAGGTTTCTATATACCCCTGATGGTAACAAAGGCTTTAAAGTATCCCTAATAGGCTCAACACAGCTAACTCAAAGACAACTGCAGAGGTTGAAGTAACTAAACTAAAGGTTTCTAAATACCCCTGATGGTAACAAAGGCTTTAAAGTATCCCCAATAGGCTCAACACAGCTAACTCAAAGACAACTGCAGAGGTTGAAGTAACTAAACTAAAGGTTTCTAAATACCCCTGATGGTAACAAAGGCTTTAAAGTATCCCCAATAGGCTCAAAATCGCGTCATAAGTCGGAGAGGGTTAATGGTGGGTTAAGTTGCAAGTCATGTGTACTTCCTTTCTATTCATAATCTTCGGGTGTGGACCTATTTGAAGCTAATATAGTTACAGTATATCATGCATTGATACCCAAATGATTGTCAAATACAGAAATGCGATGTCTAGGCCTACTGTAGCCTTTCACCCTATAATGTACTGTTGCAACATACTGTACCGGAAGCTAAATGATGTGAGGGACCACTGTTGAGGCAGTGCTGTGAACTACATGATAGCAAGGCTGGTATTATTTCATTTCTTTTTATTTTATGTAGCCTATGTACAGTAGCTTATATATATATATATATATATATATATATATATATATATATATATTACTGTAAGGTATATATGGACCCCAGTATGCTCCCCTCTGTACTGTGTGAGTCTGCAATAAAGTATTATTATTATTATTATTATTATTATTATTATTATTATTTACCCTATACACCAAAACAAGCCTGTTCAGATATACAAATATAAACATTTAAATACTAACTTAATGGGATTTTTTTAGTTTGTTCCCTAGACCTCCATCAAGCTTAAAATTACACCCCCTTGAAAGATAAATTTTTAAATTTTTTGGTGGAAAAATATCCCGGCCAAAGGCCGATTCCTCTTAAATTACAGGCTCGCTTTCGCTCGCCAGGAAAATATCGACACCTAACTGGCACGAAATGTCTTAAAATTGACGGAAATGGGGCGAAAGTTCTTATAATCGCCAAACTAATGGGGCGAACGTCTTAAAATCTCAAAAGCAATGGGTATAAACATGAGGGAGAAAGGGGTCCACAAAAATATCCCTTAAGTGGAAATCTCCCCTTAATCAGGAGATAACATTGTGCGAGCGATGTAACTCAATATTCTGTAGGGCAAGGAGTTTAACCCTTTCACGCTAATGACGCGATTTTGAGCCTATTAGGGATACTTTAAAGCCTTTGTTACCATCAGGGGTATTTAGAAACCTTTAGTTTAGTTACTTCAACCTCTGCAGTTGTCTTTGAGTTAGCTGTGTTGAGCCTATGAGGGATACTTTAAAGCCTTTGTTACCACCAGGGGTATTTAGAAACCTTTAGTTTAGTTACTTCAACCTCTGCAGTTGTCTTTGAGTTAGCTGTGTTGAGCCTATTAGGGATACTTTAAAGCCTTTGTTACCATCAGGGGTATTTAGAAACCTTTAGTTTACTTACTTCAACCTCTGCAGTTGTCTTTGAGTTAGCTGTGTTGAGCCTATTAGGGATACTTTAAAGCCTTTGTTACCATCAGGGGTATATAGAAACCTTTAGTTTAGTTACTTCAACCTCTGCAGTTGTCTTTGAGTTAGCTGTGGGCAGAAAACTAATTTTGGAGAGGTAATTATAAGAGTGAGAAAATTCTATTTCTTATTGCTAATCTGGCAACCTCTGCGTTATATGTGCGTGAAAGGGTTAACTGCCATCGAACGGTTTAACCTAAAGCTTATATCGTCAAAAGGAATTTCAAGAAACCCTTACGTTTCTGTTAATCTAGCTAGGGTTAAGTCATACACGTGAGGCAGTTAAGCAGTTTTAAACAGTTATAACATATGATTTAAGTTACAATAATTAAAGTCTAACATAACGCTCACAAGTCAATAAGAGCGAGGTACTTGTTACTAAGCAGCAATGAGAAATATTTCACATGTGATTAACTTCACAACACATATGGCCCAACTCATGATCAGTGACGTCATTACAGTGGTGCCATATCTTCAAGGTAACAGGGACATGTAAAGCATTAGGAACATGCATTATCCTAGTAGCTTAAGGGAGGGGTGGGGGGGGACCTGTTATTGTTCTGTCCTTGTCTATCTTTCTCTGGCTTGTATCCATTTGGCCCCATTTAGCCTACTGTTTTAAGACGTTTATCCCCATCCAGGTGTCAATTTTTTACTGGTGAGCGGTAGCGAGCCAGCATATTGTTCATTTGTGTTTGACAGCAGGCTAAATTTGTACATTTTTCGATAGAAAAATGTCTCCGGCGAAGCAGCATTTCTTCATATAATGCTGGCTCGCTGTCGCTCGCCAGGAAGAAATCGACACCTAGATGGGAATAAACGTCTTAAAATAGTTGCTGAATGGGGGCCGAATGGATACAAGCCAGAGAAAGAGAGAAAAGGACAGAAATAACAAAAAGCAGGTCACCCCCCTTAAGGGGAGGTATTTAGTTAGTTCCCTAGACCTCCATCAAGCTTAAAATTACACCCCCTTGAGTCCCTTTCAAGATAAATTGTACGTCATTTTCGGTAGAAAAATGTCCCGGCCGAAAGCCGGTTCCTCTTAAATTACAGGCTCGCTATCGCTCGCCAGGATAAAAGGGGGGGATTTTTTCTTGACCCCTTTCTCCCTCATGTTTAGCCCAATTGCTTTTGATATTATAAAACGTTTGCCCCATTAGTTTAGCGATTTTAAGAACTTTCACCCCATATTAAGACCTATCGTGAAATTCAGGTCTCGATTTTACCCTGGCGAGCAATAGCGAGCCTGTAATTTAAGAGGAACCGGCCTTCGGCCAGGACATTTTTCTACCGAAAAATGTACAAATTTATCTTGAAAGGGACTCAAGGGGGTGTAATTTTAAGCTTGATGGAGGTCTAGGGAACAAACTAAATACCTCCAGTAGACGATTGTTAATATGTTTAATCTACCTGTTGGATTCAAAGGGGTAAATACAATCTCAATGACCCTAAGAACAACATGGTTCCTTCTTAAGGGGGGGGGGGGTGACCCGCTTTTGTTCTGTCCTATTTCTATCTTTCCCTGGCTTGTACCCATTTGGCCCCATTCAGCCTACTGTTTTAAGACGTTTATCCCCATACAGGTGTCAATTGTTTACTGGCGAGCGGTAGCGAGCCAGATATTTTTTATTTTTGTTTGACCGCAGGCTAAATTTGTACATTTTTCAATAGAAAAATGTCTCCGGCGAAGCCGGATTTCTTCATATAATGCTGGCTCGCTATCGCTCGCCAGGAAGAAATCGACACCTAGATGAGGATAAACGTCTTAAAATAGTTGGCTGAATGGGGCCGAATGGATACAAGCCAGAGAAAGAGAGAAAATAACAAAAAGCAGGTCACCCGCTTAAACTGCATATAATCCTCTAAATTTAGCCAGAGTCAAAGGTAAAAATGCATCATCATCGTACTGAAAGGGTTAATAATAGAAGCGTGACACTCCTGCACAGTGTCTAGAGAGTCGACCTTGGAGCTGGGAGGCAAATGACGGAGTGTATGGTAATGGGCGAGCTCACACGCAGCTCTTACGTCAACAAGTTACGGTCCGATTCCTTTGATTGCTACTACTTGTTGTTGTTGTTGCTGTTCCCCAGGCTGCCTGGCCGAGCAAGGCCAAGGCCATAACCGAGCGCCCCCACAGAACCCTACCCGCCGACCACAATAAAGCCTGGGTCACCGAAGCCACGCCATGGCGGGGAGCTGAGGAGGGTGCGGAAACGCCCGGGAAACAAAGCCCCACCCAGGGCCCTGTGCCCTCAGCAATTATGAGAGAAAGTTGAGGGGCACTACGGGAAAAAAATGTGACGCTTTGGCTTCCAATCTTGGTAGATTGGGAGGTCAATCCACGGAAGAGACGCCGTCACTTGAGATCTAGAAAATATATAAGTAAAAGGAACAGTCAGAGTAACCTAGCTATGGGTATGGCAGAGATCGCTCAGTTCTCACTCTGATAGACCATCCCATCACCACTCTGATAGACCAGCCTATCACCTATTGCTACTAGTCATGAAGGATGTCTACTCATTTAAGGAGGGTGACCTGCTTTTGTTTTTGTGCTGTCCTTTTCTATCTTTCTCTGGCTTATATCCATTTGGCCCCATTCAGCCAACTATTTTAAGACGTTTATCCCCATCTAGGTGTCGATTTCTTCCTGGCGAGCGATAGCGAGCCAGCATTATATGAAGAAATCCGGCTTCGCCGGAGACATTGTTCTGAAAAAAATGTACAAATTTAGCCTGCTGTCAAAACAAATAAAAAAATATGCTGGCTCGCTACCGCTCACCAGTAAAAATTTGACACCTGGATGGGGATAAACGTCTTAAAACAGTAGGCTGAATGGGGCCAAAGGGATACAAGCCAGAGAAAGATAGAAAAGAAGGCCAGAACCAAAACAGGTCACCCACCCTTAACCCCTTCAGCACGATGACGCCTTGGAACACCTGTATAAAGATAGACCCTGCTTGGGCCTGGGTGGTGGGTGTTTACTTCACCTGGGGGGGGGGGGGGGGGCTGTGTAGGGGAAGGGGGACAGAAGGGAGGGGGGGGGGGGCTGTGTAGGGGTTAGGGAACAGAAGGGTAGGGGGGGGGACTGTGTAGGGGTAGGGGGGGGGGGTCTATTTCCTCCCCCCCCCCCCTCCCCCCTCCCTCCCCCTCTCCCCCGGGGTTCACTAGGCAACAACAGGGGTCTCGGTCTGCCCATGAATTTAAGGGGGTAGTGCATGTTGTTTTTGTTGTTTTTCTGGACTCCCTTCTCCCTCATGTTTAGCATATTAGTTTTGAGATTTTGAGACCTTTCGCCTCATTTTGTTGTCACTATTAGTACCTTTTGTGCCATTTAGGTGTCGATATTTTTCTGGCGAGCGATAGCGAGCATATAATTTTAGAAGTAAACGGCCTTTGGCCGGGACATTTTTCTACCGAAATATGTGCAAATTTATCTTGAAGAGGGTCAAGGGGGTGTAATTTTTAAGCTTGATGGAGGTCTAGGGTACAAACTAAATACCTCCCCTTAAAGCTTGATGGAGGTCTAGGGTACAAACTAAATACCTCCCCTTAAAGCTTGATGGAGGTCTAGGGTACAAACTAAATACCTCCCCTTAAAGCTTGATGGAGGTCTAGGGTACAAACTAAATACCTCCCCTTAAAGCTTGATGGAGGTCTAGGGTACAAACTAAATACCTCACCTTAAAGCTTGATGGAGGTCTAGGGTACAAACTAAATACCTCACCTTAAAGCTTGATGGAGGTCTAGGGTACAAACTAAATACCTCCCCTTAAAGCTTTCAACTGTTTCCGAGCTAATTACTGTTCTGGGCAGTGCATTCCCCCT
Organism: Paralithodes platypus; assembly: GCA_032716605.1. Taxonomy (NCBI): domain Eukaryota; kingdom Metazoa; phylum Arthropoda; class Malacostraca; order Decapoda; family Lithodidae; genus Paralithodes; species Paralithodes platypus. Next base: position 8,058,027 of record CM064572.1, read on the forward strand.
GTTAACAACTCTATTACCAATGACTCTCTCAATCAACCCTCTGACTTCCATACACCCTTCCATACTCCCTCAATCAACCCTCTGACTTCCATACACCCTTCCATACACCCTCTGACTTCCATACACCCTCTGACTTCCATACACCCTCTGACTTCCATACACCCTTCCATACACCCTCTGACTTCCATACACCCTTCCATACACCCTCTGACTTCCATACACCCTTCCATACACCCTTCCATACACCCTTCCATACACCCTCTGACTTCCATACACCCTTCCATACACCCTCTGACTTCCATACACCCTCTGACTTCCATACACCCTCTGACTTCCATACACCCTTCCATACACCCTCTGACTTCCATACACCCTCTGACTTCCATACACCCTTCCATACACCCTCTGACTTCCATACACCCTTCCATACACCCTCTGACTTCCATACACCCTTCCATACACCCTCTGACTTCCATACACCCTCTGACTTCCATACACCCTTCCATACACCCTCTGACTTCCATACACCCTCTGACTTCCATACACCCTCTGACTTCCATACACCCTTCCATACACCCTCTGACTTCCATACACCCTCTGACTTCCATACACCCTTCCATACACCCTCTGACTTCCATACACCTGGACTATTTGCCGGAAAACAGAAAAAGAAATGAGTCATCGGATCTTAAGGGGAGATTTCCACTTGGGGGATTTTTTTTCTGGACCCCTTTCTCCCCCATGGTTGGTCCCGTTGCTTTTGATATCATAAGACGTTCGCCCTTATAGTTTGGCGATTTTAAGAACTTTCGCCCCATTTCTGTCAATTTTAAGACTTTTCGTGCCATTCAGGTGTCGATTTTATCCTGGCGAGCGATAGCGAGCCTGTAATTTAGGAGTAATCGGCCTTCGGCCGGGACATTTTTCTACTGAAAAATGTACAAATTTATCTTGAAAGGGACTCAAGGGGGTGTAATTTTAAGCTTGATGGAGGTCTAGGGAACACACTAAATACCTCCCCTTAAAAGGGTTAAAATCTTGATGGGGGTCTATAGGGAGAAAAGGTTTGTTGTCAAATTCGTTGGCGCTACCTTGCCTTAAGGGGAGGTTTCTAGTTTGTTTCCTACTCCTCCAGCAATTTTAAAATGTCACCCCCTTGACCCCCTTTCAAGATAAATTTGTACCTTTTTGGGTAGAAAAATGTCCCGGCCAAAGGCCGATTACTCTTAAATTACAGGCTCGCTATCGCTCGCCAGGATAAAATCGACACCTAAATGGCACGAAAGGTTTTAAAATTGACAGAATGGGGCGGACATTCTTAAAAATCACCAAACTAATGGGGCAAACGTCTTAAAATCTCAAAAGCAATGGGGCTAGACATGAGGGAGAAAGGGGTCAAGAAAAAAGTCCCTCAAGTGGAATTCTCCCCTTAAGAATACAAGCCAACCGCCAGAGAGGTGTTTATGGGGCGAAACGATATGGGGTCTTGAAAGGGTGGCGACAGGTCAGAGGGGGTCAGGTCAGGTCAGGTTAGTTGCCAAGTAGGGAGTTTACCTATAGCTACATACGCATGGCATAGGTGTACAGCCGCTGTCATTACGTTTTTGCTCGTTGTGTGATGTATTAACCCTTTCACGCATTTATGACGCAGAGGTTGCCATATTAGCAATAAGAAATAGAGTTCTCCGCACTCATAATACCTCTCCAAAATTAGTTTTATGCCACAGCTCACTCAAAGACAACTGCAGAGGTTGAAGTAACTAAACAATGGTTTATAAATACCCCTGATGGTCACAAAGGTTTTCAAGTATCCCCAATAGGCTCAACACAGCTAACTCAAAGACAACTGCAGAGGTTGAAGTACAACTAAACTAAAGGTTCTAAAATACCCTGATGGTAACCAAAGGCTTTAAAGTATACCCCAATAGGCTCAACACAGCTAACTCAAAGACCACTGCAGAGGTTGAAGTAACTAAACCGAACTAAAGGTTTCTAAATATTCCTGATGGTAACACCCTAAGGCTTTACAAAGCTATCCCAATAGGCTCAACACAGCTAAACTCAAAGACAACGGCAGAGGTTGAAGTAACTAAACTAAAGGTTTCTAAATACTCCTGATGGTAACAAAGGCTTTAAAGTATCCCCAATAGGCTCAACACAGCTAACTCAAAGACAACAGAAGGACATGCAGAGGTTGAAGTAACTAAACTAAAGGTTTCTAAATACCCCTGATGGTAACAAAGGCTTTAACCCTTTCACGCATATGACGCAGAGGTTGCCAGATTAGCAATAGGCTCAACACAGCTAACTCAAAGACAACTGCAGGTTGAAGTAACTAAACTAAAGGTTTCTAAATACCCCTGATGGTAACAAAGGCTTTAAAGTATCCCCAATAGGCTCAACACAGCTAACTCAAAGACAACTGCAGAGGTTGAAGTAACTAAACTAAAGGTTTCTAAATACCCTGCTGGTAAGAAAGGCTTTAAAGTATCCCAATAGGCTCAACACAGCTAACTCAAAGACAACTGCAGAGGTTGAAGTAACTAAACTAAAGGTTTCTAAATACCCCTGATGGTAACAAAGGCTTTAAAGTATCCCAATAGGCTCAACACAGCTAACTCAAAGACAACTGCAGAGGTTGAAGTAACTAAACTAAAGGTTTCTAAATACCCCTGATGGTAACCAAAGGCTTTAAAGTATCCCCAATAGGCTCAACACAGCTAACTCAAAGACAACTGCAGAGGTTGAAGTAACTAAACTAAAGGTTTCTAAATACCCCTGATGGTAACAAAGGCTTTAAAGTATCCCCAATAGGCTCAAAATCGCGTCATATGTCGGAGAGGGTTAAGGGGAGATTTCCACTTGAGGGATTTATTTTTCTGGACCTCTTTCTCCCTCATGTTTAGCCCCAATGCTTTTAATATTTGGAGATAAGTTAGGCGATCTTAACAACTTTCGCCTAATTTCTGTCAATTTTAAGACCGTTCGTGCCATTTAGGTGTCAATTTTTCCTGGCGAGCGATAGCGAGCCTGTAATTTAAGAGGAACCGACCTTCGGCCGGGACATTTTTCTACCGAAAAATGTACAAATTTATCTTGAAAGGGGGTCAAGGGGGTGTAATTTCAAGCTTGATGGAGGTCTAGGGAACAACCTAAAAACCTCCCCTTAAGGTTGATTAACATTGGTTTTAATATTGTTGTACTATTTATTGTAAATTAATTATCAATTCAGTAACTGGACTTGTGATTTTGTTTTAATAGTGGTTATAATTTGTTCCTTAAACCACGTGCTCTCTCTCTCTCTTGTTTTTCTGCGTGTGTGTGTGTGTGTGTGTGCAGGGTCTCTCTCTCTCTTGTTTTTCTGCGTGTGTGTGTGTGTGTTTCAGGGTCTATATCTCTCTGTTTTCTGCGTGTGTGTGTGTGTGCAGGGTCTCTCTCTCTCTTGTTTTTCTGCGTGTGTGTGTGTGTGTGTGTGCAGGGTCTCTCTCTCTCTCTCTCTCTCTTGTTTTTCTGCATGTGTGTGTGTGTGCAGGGTCTCTCTCTCTCTCTCTCTCTCTCTCTTGTTTTTCTGCGTGTGTGTGTGTGTGTGTGTGTGTGTGCAGGGTCTCTCTCTCTCTCTTTTGTTTCCTGCGTGTGTGTTTATGTAGGTTCCATGTCATCTCAACCAGTCGACCAATACAACCAGCAGTAGCTCTCAACCAGTGCCAAATTAACCCAGACCAACCTAACCAGTGCCAAAATATAGTACTAACCTAACCTAACCGTATTGGTTGATTTGGTACTGGTTGAGAGCTACTGGTTGAACAAATTTTGACCGGTCACCGTTTATGTATGTGTGCAGGGTGTGTGTGCGTCTCTCTCTCTCTCTTGTTTCCTGTGTGTGTGTGTGTGTGTGTGTGTGCATGTTATTATTATCAGTAAAGCAATTAAAGTTATCACAATGTCCGCCTCTACCAGCACTGTATTTCCTGGTTTATTATACAACTACCACTCGTCTATCTACCATAACCACTACCACAACTACCATACCACTACTATATACCATACTACTACTACTACTACTACTACTACTACTAATATATATATTTTTTTTAATAGTTATCTACATTTTTCATTTCCAAGTCAGCATCGGAATAACTACTACTACTACTACTACTACCACTACTACTAGCACAAACACCACTACCATGTTATATTTCTATCTACCATGACCACTACCACAAACTACAACTTACCACCCACAATTTCGACAACTCACCATCAAAGCAAGAGAAGAGAGAGAGCAAGAGAGCCGAGCCCTGATAGTAGATAGATAGCTAGAGAGAATAGAGAGTAGAGATAAGAGAGATAGATATGAGAGATAGATATCGATAGATAGAGGGATAGATAAGATAGAGATAATAGAGACAGAGACATAGATAGATATAGATAGAGGATAGATCGATAGATATCGATATTTACATAGATTAACATAGATACAACTTGGCCCACACAGATCTTAGGATCCCCTATGAGATGGACCAGGACTTAATTCTAATAGAGATAGCAACCATAAGACAAGTTGAAGGAAAGGATAGCAAAGGATGAAGGCTCTCTCTCTCCCACCCTTACCGGCCAATATTGCCGTACATGAAAATAGTTAGGAAGTGAATAACCTTGCAGGGCTTGGAAACTCGCCTGAAGGAATTGATAGTATAGTTAGAAATGGAAAGGAAAAAAGGCAATGCACACATTCATTTCATTTTTTTTTTTTTTCCCTTTTCCAACTGAAAACTCCGTTTTTCATTTCCGCCAGGTTTCTATATTCCAGTGATCAGCTTCTAGTGCAGCACCAACTGTCTGTGATATGTGTCTAACCTTTTTTTAATGTGTATATCGAGTCACCTGTCAATAACTTCATTAGGGCAGCGTATTTTCACTCATTAATAATACTGTGGGTGTGAAGCAAATTTTTAGTTATGTCTAGGTTCGCTTTCCTGCCTGTTAGTTTTAATTTGGTTCCTCTTGTGGAAACCTTCTTTGGCTATCTTAAATAGATTATTAGAATTTACGTTACTAAAGCCCTTTTAGTATCTTACAGCAGTCCTATCAGCTGTCCCCTTATTCTGCGTTTCTTAAGCGTGAAAGACAACAGGTCGAGTTCTCTTTAATCTCTATCATTGTATGGCTTATTTCTACATGGGAAGGGGATGTACACGTTGTTGCTCTACAGCTGAACGGGATTCTAGTTTCTCTATGTCTTTTTTTAAGTAGGAGAGACCAAAACTGACACAGCATACTCAGATGTGGCCTACAATACTTTTGTGATAGTGGTACAAACTATGTCTTTACTATGACAAATGAAAATTTCTTTTAATGAAAAAACCTAGCGCTCTGTTTGCTTTGTTAGTTGCTGAGGTGCATTGGCTTGTAAGATTTTAGATTTTCATTGATAAGCACTCCCAGTCTGTCTTTTATCGTGTGATACGCTCTTTATCTTTGATCCATTCATATGGTATTCGTATTTGTTGTTTCGGGAGCCTATTTGTAGTATAAGGCATTTGTTTACGTTTTAAAGGGCATCTGCAAATTTTCGGACCACTCAGATATCTTGTTTAAATCTGATTGCAGGCTACTTCTATCAGCTTTCTGATATTAGGCATGTTCCTATTTTAGTTGTCAGCGGCGAATTTGGAAAATTTATGTTATTAATGGCCGTTTGTCTAAATCATTCAATATATATTATGAATAATAATGGGCCCAGAACTGAACCCTGGTGGGGATCCACTAGTAACCGGAGTCCATTCTGATTCCCACTCCATGAATATAATTCCTAATTTGTTTTCTTTCGCTTAACCAATTCCTTATCCAATTAAGTGTGTTGCCTTGTATTCCTAGATTCTACGACATTCTGAAGTAATTTAGTATGAGCGGACATTGTCGAATGCCTTCTGGAAGTCCAAGTACACTATATCAAAGACTTTTGGTAAAATCATTAATCTTGAAATAGGTTGTTATAAAATTCGATAAGGTTTCGTTAGGCATGATTTTTTTTGCTCTGAAGCCTCGGTGAATATTATTGATAAGATTGTTATTCTCTATGACAAGTACAATTTCGTTTCTTATAAGTGCTTCTAATAGTTTTACAATAACGTGAACGGAACCAGTTAAGCTAATGGGTCTGTAATTCCCTGGTTGTTTTTTATCTCCCTTTCTAAAATATTGGATTAATATTCGCTTGTCTTCCAGTCAGTGGGTAATGGTCCATGTTGGAGTGCCATGTTAAACATTTTGGTTAGCGGGTTCGGCAACTTCATCTTTGACCATTTTTAGGATTTTAGGGGGGACTATATCTAGGCCGGGAGATTTATTTATTGTCCAGTAAATTCAATCTGTCTAGTGACGCTTGATTGGCTAATTTTGAAGTCAGGGAGCACAATGTTGCTTGTTTGATTAGTAGCTTGTGGAGTGTTCGTGTTGGCAGCAGTGGTAAAAACGGAGCTGAAATAATTGTTAAGTGTAGAGGCTATGTCTTTGCTATCTGTTTCTAGTACACCTTGAGATAGATAGAGAGATAGATAGATAGATAGAGAGAGATAGATAGATAGATAGATAGATAGATAGATAGATAGAGAGAGACAGAGAGAGAGATAGATAGATAGATAGATATATATATATATATATAGAGAGAGAGAGAGTGAGAGTGAGAGAGAGAGAGATAGATAGATAGATAGATAGAGATAGATAGATAGATATAAAGTAGAGAGAGAGAGTGTGGGGTGGGTGGAGACACAGGAAATGGTCGGGTTTACAAGGAGATAAGGCACCCAAAGCAGTGAGATATAGCTCAGGCGGTAAACACCTCGTTTGGTCTCCCTCTCTCTCTGGGTTGTATCCATTTGACCCCATTCAGCCTACTGTTTTAAAACGTTTACCCCCACCCAGGTGTCAATTTTAACCTGGCGAGCGGTAGCGAGCCAGCATGTTTCTTTAAATGTTTTTTGACAGCAGGCTAAATATGTACATTTTTCGATAGAAAAATTTCTCCGGCAAAGCCGGATTTCTCCAAACAATGCTGGCTCGCTATCGCTCGCCAGGAAGAAATCGACACCTGGATGGGGATAAACGTCTTAAAACAGTAGGCTAAATGGGGCCGAATGGATACAAGACAGAGCAACAGAGAAAAGGAAAGAAAAAAAAAACCGGTCACCCCCCGTAATGAGTCATACGGAGTAGGGAGGGTGGGGAGGGGATGGGAGGGAAGGGGTGGGGAGGGGAGGAGATAGGTGGTAGGTGTTGACAGACAGACAGACAGACAGACAGACAGACAGATAGCGAAAGAACTGGAACAAATGGTTTCAAATTAGATAAAGTTTCGTTTCAGAAGAGATATAGGGAAATATTGGTTTGGAAACAGTTTGTAAATGGGTGGATTAGGCTGCCAAGTGTTGTAGTGGGATCAAGAACGACAGAGAGGTTAAGGAGGGTGACCTGGTTTTTGTTATTTCTGTCCTTTTCTCTCTTTCTCTGGCTTGTATCCATTCGGCCCCATTCAGCCAACTATTTTAAGACGTTTATCCCCATCTAGGTGACGATTTCTACCTGGCGAGCGATAGCGAGCCAGCATTTTATGAAGAAATCCGGCTTCGCCGGAGAAATTTTTCTATCGAAAAATGTACAAATTTAGCCTGCTGTCAAACAAAAATAAAAAATATGCTGGCTCGCTACCGCTCACCAGTAAACAAATTGACACCTGAATGGGGATAAACGTCTTAAAACAGTAGGCTGAATGGGGCCAAATGGATACAAGCCAGAGAAAGAGAGAAAAGGAGAACAATTAAAAAAGCAGGTCACCCCCGTCAAGTTGGAGTTGTAGACATCAATATTTAGCTGATTAATGTCTGTCAGATGTTGAATAGGGTGGGTAAGTGTATAGCGCTAATAAGTCATGTCCTAGCTGTCATTACGTTTGGCTTGCTCTGTGCTGTATTAATGTCTGTCAGATGTTGAATAGGGTGGGTAAGTGTATAGCGCTAATAAGTCATTGTCCCAGCTGTCATTACGTTTGGCTTGCTCGGTGCTGTATTAATGTCTGTCAGATGTTGAATAGGGTCGGTAAGTGTAGCGCTAATAAGTCATGTCCTAGCTGTCATTACGTTTGGCTTGCTCTGTGCTGTATTAATGTCTGTCAGATGTTGAATAGGGTCGGTAAGTGTAGCGCTAATAAGTCATTGTCCCAGCTGCCATTAAGTTTGGCTTGCTCTGTGCTGTATTAATGTCTGTCAGATGTTGAATAGGGTCGGTAAGTGTAACGCTAATAAGTCATTGTCCCAGCTGCCATTAAGTTTGGCTTGCTCTGTGCTGTATTAATGTCTGTCAGATGTTGAATAGGGTGGGTAAGTGTATAGCGCTAATAAGTCATGTCCCAGCTGTCATTACGTTTGGCTTGCTCGGTGCTGTATTAATGTCTGTCAGATGTTGAATAGGGTCGGTAAGTGTAGCGCTAATAAGTCATTGTCCCAGCTGCCATTAAGTTTGGCTTGCTCTGTGCTGTATTAATGTCTGTCAGATGTTGAATAGGGTCGGTAAGTGTAGCGCTAATAAGTCATGTCCTAGCTGTCATTAAGTTTGGCTTGCTCTGTGCTGTATTAATGTCTGTCAGATGTTGAATAGGGTCGGTAAGTGTAGCGCTAATAAGTCATGTCCTAGCTGTCATTACGTTTGGCTTGCTCTGTGCTGTAGTAATGTCTGTCAGATGTTGAATAGGGTGGTCAAGTGTAGGAACATGTTTGTATATTTCACTCGAAATAAAGCTTAGATATTGCTGATACCAATTATTGATCAAAACAAATGGGTGCCAAGACATGACTTATTAGCGCGACTGTACAGTTATAAATTACATAAAACCAAATTCAACAATAAATACCTATCACAATACTCATTATACTCACCTATCTCTCTCTCTCTCTCTCTCTATCTCTCTCACACACAAATACCCAGGTATTGTTGACAGGTAGTATCAACAAATATACCTGTCAAAAGTCTCACCTTTCTCTCTCTCTCTCTCTCTCTCTCTCCACTCCCTATCAAACCTCACACCTCCAACACTGTTGTTGTTTTTGTTGTTGTTGTTCCCCAAGCTGCCTGGCCGAATAGCCCCAAGGCCAAGGCCATAAACGAGCGCCCCCACAGAACCCTACCCGCCGACCACAATAAAGCCTGGGTGACCGAAGCCACTCCATGGCGGGGGGCTGAGGAGGGTGCGGAAACGCCCGGGAAACCAAAGCCCCACCCAAGGCCCTGTGCCCCTCAGCAATTATGAAGAGAAAGTTGAGGGGCAAGGGAAAATGTGACGCTTTGGCTTCCAATCTTGGTAGATTGGGAGGTCAATCCACGGAAGAGACGCCGTCACTTGAGATCTAGAAAATATATAAGTAAAAGGAACAGTCAGAGTAACCTAGCTATGGGTATGGCAGAGATCGCTCAGTTCTCACCTCCAACACTGTAATACGGTATATGCAAGCTAGACGTCCTTCCTAAGCTGGATACAATCGTCTAATAGTTGTCAGCACAGGATGAAACAGACGTCATCGTGGTAGTTAGTGGTATAGTTGCATTAAGGGGAGATTTTCACTCCAGGGATTTTTTTCTGGACCCCTTTCTCCCTCATGTTTAGTCTCATTGCTTTTTAGATTTTAAGACGCTCGCCCCCTTTAGTTTGGCGATTTTAAGAACTTTCGCCCCATTTCTGTCAATTTTAAGAACTTTTCGTGCCATTTAGGTGTCGATATTTTCCTGGCGAGCGATAACGAGCCTGTTATTTAAGAGGAACCGGCCTTCGGCCGGTAAATTTTTCTACCGAAAAATTTACAAATTTATCTTATAAAGGGGGTCTAGGGGGTGTAATGTTAAGTTTGATGGAGGTCTAGGGAACTAACTAAAAACCTCCCCTTAATATTTGTTTTCACCAACCCACCAATTAATTTACAAATAACCCTACCTAATGAAATCAATAACAGTGATGAATACATGTGGACTCGAACCTAGGACACTCGCACCGAAATTCCGCACACTAAGCATTAGGCTATCAGGACAGTGGTAGGTAGTAACGAGGATAATATAATGGTAGTGGTGGTGGTGAGGGTGATGATGGTGGTGTGGTGATGATGGTGATGATGGTGGTGGTGGTGATGATGATGGTGGTGGTGGTGAGGGTGATATGGTGGTGTGGTGATGATGGTGGTGGTGGTGATGATGGTGGTGGTGGTGAGGGTGATGATGGTGGTGGTGGTGATGATGGTGGTGCTGGTGGTGAGGGTGATGATGGTGGTGTGGTGATGGTGGTGGTGGTGGTGAGGGTGATATGGTGGTGGTGGTGAGGGTGATGATGGTGGTGGTGGTGATGATGGTGGTGGTGGTGAGGGTGATGATGGTGGTGGTGGTGGTGATGATAAGGGGTGGTGGTGGTGATGATGAGTGGTGAGGGGTGGTGGTGGTGATGAGTGGTGGTGGTGAGGGTGATATGGTGGTGATGATGATGGGGTGTTGATGTGGTGGTGGTGATGATGATGGTGGTGGTGGTGGTGATGATGGTGGTGGTGGTGGTGAGGGTGATGATGGTGGTGTGGTGATGATGGTGGTGGTGGTGAGGGTGATATGGTGGTGGTGGTGAGGGTGATGATGGTGGTGGTGGTGTTGGTGAGGGTGATATGGTGGTGGTGGTGGTGGTGAGGGTGATATGGTGGTGGTGGTGGTGGTGAGGGTGATATGGTGGTGGTGGTGAGGGTGATATGGTGGTGGTGGTGGTGGTGAGGGTGATATGGTGGTGGTGGTGAGGGTGATATGGTGGTGGTGAGGGTGATATGGTGGTGGTGGTGAGGGTGATGGTGGTGGTGTGGTGATGATGGTGGTGGTGGTGAGGGTGATATGGTGGTGGTGGTGAGGGTGATGATGGTGGTGGTGGTGATGATGGTGGTGGTGGTGAGGGTGATAGTGATGAAGGTGATGGTGGTGGTGGTGAGGGTGATATGGTGGTGAGGGTGATATGGTGGTGGTGGTGAGGGTGATATGGTGGTGGTGGTGAGGGTGATATGGTGGTGGTGGTGAGGGTGATATGGTGGTGGTGAGGGTGATATGGTGGTGGTGGTGAGGGTGATGGTGGTGGTGTGGTGATGATGGTGGTGGTGGTGAGGGTGATATGGTGGTGGTGGTGAGGGTGATGATGGTGGTGGTGGTGATGATGGTGGTGGTGGTGAGGGTGATATGGTGGTGGTGGTGCTTAGTAATAACTTATTGGTGTGTAGTTACTGTGTGGTGGTGGTGGTGGTGTTGGTGATTGATTTTGCCCCGAGGGGCGAGTTTATTGAGCAGCGCCCCCCTTCATGTGAGGGGACAACCACTAGTAAGGCGATACATACTGCTCAAAGAGCCATTATTCCACTGAAACAACAGCATCGTCGTCTGGTTACATTCATATTTGTGTTTATAAGTCAGGTTGGCATTATTCAGATGTGTTATTATAGTTTCATCATTTAATTGTCACATGGTCTCTATAAAAAAAAACAAAAAAAAAACAAAAAAAAAACACAAGCTTGTAGTGACTGAATTATTAATTGACAGGTTGTAAATAATAGCACTACAGAACTAGTGCAATCGTATGAGGAGACTATTCATATTTTCATTACATCAATGATTATTGAGATCATAGTTAGCTGAATACAATTATTACAAAAATAGGCAATGGTATAAATCAACATAATACATAATTTAATACAGGCGGACATAATCATGATCCGGTTCGTTGTGCACTGGGAGCTAAGGTGTCTTGAGATCGCCTCGTACCCATACACAACGAACGTATTATAGTCTGCATGGTTGGTATCTAATTGAATATACTTAGTGGGTATTTCAAGAATGTCAGGGGGTAAGGAAATGTGATTTGTATATTAGAAGGCTGTGATTAACGAGACGTGTAACATGTGGAGGGAGGTGGTAGAAAGAGAGGGATCTCGTTGGGGGTGGAAGTTTCGCTCCCAGGAATTTTCGTTCCTGTGGTATTTCAATAATAATAATAAAATAATTATAATAATAAGGGGACAACCACTGGTAAGGCAATACATACTGCTCAAAGAGCCATTATTCTACTGTAACAACAGTATCGTCGTCTGGTGTTATTATAGTTTCCTCATTTGATTGCCACTTGTGCTGTATATACGGGCTCATGAAAAAAAAAAAAAAAAAATGTGACTGAATTATTAATTGACAGGTAAATAATAGCACTACAAAACTAGTGCAATCATATGAGGAGGCCATTCATGTTTTCTTACATCAATGGTTATTTAGATCATAGTTAGCTGAATACAATTATTACATACATGATGTGACTAATATTTCGAACTACATTAATTATTATGCAATAATAGTACCACAAATATATTACAATCATATGAGGGACACTTCACATTCTTCATTACATCAACGGTTATTGAGGTCATAGTTAGCTGAATACAAGAGTCACATACATAATGTGACTAATATTACCAACTACCGAAGTTATAATGGAATTATAGTAATACAAATATTTTACAAAGATGAGTTACATGGTTCAAATTCTTATTACAATAATGGTTATTGAGGGGATAGTTAGCGGAATATGACCAGTGGAGAAGTTTACATGCCGATAGTAATATAATATTTAGTAGGGTGTGTGGTTATGGGAGAGAGGGAGGGGGGTTGTAGGAGGTAGAGGAATGGGTGGGAGAGGAGGAGGAGTAGGGGGAGGTAAGGTACTCCAGGGAGGAGGAAAGTGTGAGAGGGGAGGTGTGTGTGTGTGTGTATGTCCCTTCTTAAACATCCTAGAGGGACCCTACCCGTCGTGACCCAGTCACCAGACCCCAGCCAATGCCTTCTCTATACATAATTATGTATAGAGAAGGCATTGCCCCAGCACCCAAAACACACAGCCATACAGATTCAGATTCAGATTCAAATTATTTTATTTCCATAAAATAATATTCGGAGGGAAGGTGCAAGTGGTCCTCCGGGAGGGACAGTGCCGCATATCCGGAGGTACTTGTACATCAAGCCATTAGCCGAGAATATTGAGGACAATACAGCAGTATGGTTAGGGGTTTTGTAGGAGGTAGAGGAATGGGTGGGAGAGGAGGAGGAGTAGGGGGGGGGGGGGGAGGAGGAGGTAAGGTACTCCAGGGAGGAGGAAAGTGTGAGAGGGGAGGTGTGTGTGTGTGTGTGTATGTGTTGGGGAGGGTGGGACATACTACATATAAATAAGTTGTTTAAGGCCAGCCATAGTACTGAAGATAAAATATGGTAGTACAAAAAAAAAAAAAAAAAAAATCTTAAAAGGGAAAGTTTGAATTTCAACGCAAGTCTACAGATATCAGCAGTATCGCTTCATCGTACCTGACACAACATATCAATAAGTAGGGAAGGAAACTGTATACGTGCAAAGATCAAGATTCAATTAAGTTTAGTAGCAAAACAATATTCAGAAGGAAGATACTAGTAGTCCTCCGGGATGGATATGCCGCATATCCGAAGGTACTTAATTGTAGATCAAACCATTAGCAAAGAATATTGAGGACAATTATGTTGCTTACATATGCAAGGGTCATGTATATTGGCTTGCAAAAGGATATGAATTGGCACTTAACAGATTATTTAAATAAAAGCTGTGTTAGAGGCTCAGAGGGATATGTATATACTGTACATTGTCAATCTATTAAATGAGAATAGCAGTGATAAGCAAAGAAATACTGACTGATATTATAAGTGTGACATGATCAATGAAAATATGAAATCGTGTAGAGGGCGTTACAAAGGGTTTAAGTGTGACCTTGTAAGAAAGAAGAGATGTGTGGAGGGCAAGGGGTGCATACTTATAAGGTTCATGTTCATGTTTACAGTACATATTATTGGGGGGGGGGGGGGGGGGGGGCAAAGTTCTTGTGTTTGTTTAGTATGTTATTAATTACGTTATTCTTTAGCATGTATATTGCTTGATCCTCAATTGTGGTTAACTGATTATTCCTGTATTCCCTAATCATTGGGCATTCCAGGATATGGTGGGATTCACGTGGGCTGGTGCGGTCACTATAGGTTAGGGGGGAGGGAGGGAGGGAGGGAGAAAGGGGGGGGGAAGGGAGGGGGAGAAAGGGGGGTGGGAGGGAGAAAGAATTGGGGGAGGGAGGGAGAAAGTGGGGAGGGAGGGAGGGAGAAAGTGGGGAGGGAGGGAGGGGGGGAGAATGGGGGAAGGGAGAGGGGGGGAGAGAAAGAAGGAGAGTGGGGGGGGGGGGGGGGAGGGAGAGAGAGAAGACACAGACCCTGACACCCAAACAGACTGGTCAACACTAAGGGGCGGGATAGTGGTCGAGTTTGTTAAGGGGAGATTTCCACTTGAGGGATTTTTTTCTGGAACCCTTTCTCTCTCATGTTTAGCCCCATTGCTTTTTAGATTTTAAGACGCTCGCCCCCTTTAGTTTGGCGATTTTAAGAACTTTCGCCCCATTTCTGTCAATTTTAAGAACTTTCGTGCCATTTAGGTGTAGATTTTTTTCCTGGCGAGCGATAGCGAGCCTGTAATTTGAGAGGAACCGGCCTTCGGCCGTGAAATTTTTCTACCGAAAAATGTACAAATTTATCTTGAAAGGGGGTCTAGGGGGTGTAATTTTAAGCTTGATGGAGTTCTAGGGAAGAAACTAAATACCTCCCCTTAACCCTTTGAAGCTCTGACGCGTTTTAGCAGTATATTTTGGCTATCATTAGACGACGTTATGCAGCTTAGGAAGGATCTGTGGGTATTAAAAGGGTAAAGCCTCTCTCAATCAACCCTTTGACTTCCATACACCCTTCCTAATCTGAATAAAATCCTCTAATAGTAGCCAGAAAACAGAACAGAAACGCGTATTGGAGCTTGAAAGGGTTAAGGGGGGTGACCTGCTTTTTGTTATTTCTGTCCTTTTCTCTCTTTCTCTGGCTTGTATCCATTCGGCCCCATTCAGCCAACTATTTTAAGACGTTTATCCCCATCTAGGTGTCGATTTCTTCCTGGCGAGCGCTAGTGAGCCAGCATTATATGAAGAAATCCGGCTTCGCCGGAGACATTTTTCTGTCGAAAAATGTACAAATTTAGCCTGCTGTCAAACAAAAATAAAAAAATATGCTGGCTCGCTACCGCTCACCAGTAAAAAATTGACACCTGGATGGGGATAAACGTCTTAAAACAGTAGGCTGAATGGGGCCAGATGGATACAAGCCAGAGAACGATAGAAAAGGACAGAACCAAAACAGATCACCTCCCTTCATGTAATTGTCTGAAAGTGGCCAGAAGAAAATTACAAATAAGTCGGCGGTACTGAAGGGGTTAAGGGGAGGTATTTAAGGGGAGGTATTAAGGGGAGGTATTTAAGGGGAGGTATTAAGGGGAGGTATTTAAGGGGAGGTATTAAGGGGAGGTATTTAAGGGGAGGTATATAAGGGGAGGTATTAAGGGGAGGTATTTAAGGGGAGGTATTTAAGGGGAGGTATTAAGGGGAGGTATTTAAGGGGAGGTATTTAATATAAGGGGAGGTATTTAATATAAGGGGAGGTATTTAATATAAGGGGAGGTATTTAATATAAGGGGAGGTATTTAAGGGGAGGTATTAAGGGGAGGTATTTAAGGGGAGGTATTTAAGGGGAGGTATTAAGGGGAGGTATTAAGGGGAGGTATTAAGGGGAGGTATTTAAGGGGAGGTATTAAGGGGAGGTATTTAAGGGGGGGTATTAAGGGGAGGTATTTAAGGGGAGGTATTTAAGGGGAGGTATTTAGTTTGTTCCCTACTTTTTCATCAAGCTTAAAATTACACCCCCTAGACCCCCTTTCAAGATAAATTTGTACATTTTTCGGTAGAAAAATTTCCCGGCCGGAGGCCGGTTGCTCTTAAATTACAGGCTCGCTATCGCTCGCCAGGAAAAAAATCGACACCTTAACGGCACGAAAGGTCTTAAAATTGACAGAAATGGGGCAAAATGTCTTAAAATATCCAAACTACTAGGGCAAAGGTCTTAAAATCTCAAAAGCAATGGGGCTAAACATGAGGGGGAAAAGAGTCCAGAAAAAAAATCCTCAAGTGGAAATCTCCCCTTAAAATGTATGATAGTGAGTTAATGTATATTACGAACATAAGAAAATGGGAGTCTGCAAAAAGCCGATCGGCCCACACAAGGCAGATCCCCTGTAGTGCAGGGAGCTGGGTCAATGGCTGGGTGGCTACCAAGTGATATAGTGGGATCAAGAACGATAGGGAGCTTTAAGAAAAAATTGGATAAGCATATGGACGAGAAGGGTTGGGTGTGAAGGGGGATCAGCCGGGTTGGGCCAATCAGCGCTCTGCAGACCCCGTAATCCTGCGTTAATCTCTAACCGGTTTGGTAAGATGATCCTCAGGGTATTAGAGTGTTGAGCCTATAATTGGGCTTTGTAATTGGGGTTGTGTGGGACAGGGATCTGCCTTGCTTAGGCCAATCGGCTTTCTGCAGACTCCCATTTTCTTATGTTCTTATGTTCTTATGGTGGTAGAATGTGAGAGAGAGAGAGAGAGTGTGTGTGTGTGTGTGAGAGAGAGTGTAGGAGAGCAAGGATTTGCATAGATTCACATAGATACACTGGCCACACAGACCTTACGATCCAAACGAGGTGGTCAGGACTTAATTCTAGTAGAGATGGCATATCCGATAGAAAAGGAAAGTTGAAGGAAAGGATAGAAAAGAAGAAGGCTCTCTCCCCACCCTCCGTTCCCTGTCTATTGCCGTACATGAAAAAGTTGGAAGTGATTGCTGGGCTTCGAAATCCCCAGGAGGAATTTACAGGAAAGATTGAACAAAATAAAAAAATAAAAATCATGCAACCCTTCGCCTTAGCAGCAGGTTTGAGAGAGAGAGAGAGAGAGAGAGAGAGAGAGAGAGGGGGGGGGGGCGGGGGGGGGGGGAGGGAATAAACTTGACCACGTGGGTCAAGTATTAGCCTTCAGGGTATATCAGGTGGGGTGGAGAGGGTCAAGGAGGAGGGAGGGTAGGGGGCGGAAGGAGGGAGGAAGGAGGAAAGAGGGAGGGAGTGAGAAAAGGGTTGGAAAGAGGAAGGGTGGGGGGTGAGGAGGGAGGGGGTGAGAAAATGGTTGGGTGTGGAGGATGGCATTAAGGGGAGGTTTTTAGGTTGTTCCCTAGACCTCCATCAAGCTAAAAACTACACCCCCTTGACCCCCTTTCAAGATAAATTTGTACATTTTTCGGTAGAAAAATGTCCCGGCCGAAGGCCGTTTCCTCTTAAATTACAGGTTCGCTATCGCTCACCAGGGAAAATTGACACCTAAATTGCATGAAATGTCTTGAAATTGACAGAAATGGGGCGAAAGGTGTTAAAATCTGGGGCGAACGTCTTAAAATCTCAAAAGCAATGGGGTTAAAGATGAGAATGAAAGGGGTCCAGAAAAAAAAAAAAAAATCTCTCTCAACTGGAAATCTCCCGCAATGAACCAGGCTTCGAACCCCCTCCATTATTAACCCTTTATACTACCCACCACAGAGCCTTCTTAAGCCACTCTAAATTATCCATATATTATATTATACCTAAAATGACATGACCAAAGACAGGGGTTAAATAAGGGGAGATTTCCACTTTGAGGGACTTTTGTCTGGACGCCTTTCTCCCTCATGTCTAGCCCACTTGCTTTTGAGATTTTAAGACGTTCGCCCCATTAGTTTGGGAATTTTAAGAATTTACGCCCCATGCTGTCAATTTTAAGATCTTTCGTGCCATTTAGGTGTCGACTTTATCCTGGCTATCGCTCGCCAGGGAGAAATCGACACCGAAATAGCGCGAAAGGTCTTAAAATCGACAACGAAATGGGGCGAAAGGTGTTAAAATCGCCAAACTAACGGAACGAACGTCTCATAATCTGAAAACTAATGGGGCTAAGCAAGAGGGAGTAGGGAGTCCACAACCCCCCCCCCCCCCCCCCCCACCCATCACTCAGCCAGACTGGGATGTCACTACAAGATTGGATAATAGGCACGGGCTCCCTCGCCACCAATTATTACACACCCTCTACCTTACACCGGTTCCATGTCATGTCAACCAGTAGACCATTTCAACCAGTACCTCTCAACCAGTGCCAAATTAACCCAGATCAACCCAACCAGTGCCAAAATATAGTACTAACCTAACCTAACCTAACCGTATTGGTTGATTTGGTACTGGTTGAGAGCTACTGGTTGAAATGGTCTACTACTGGTTGAGTTGACCGGTAACAAAGTGGATGGATGTATGTATGTATGTATGTATGTATGTATGTATGTATGTGTGTGCTCAGGGCCAATCTTCACTTTTCCTATTTTTATTTTAATCGTATTTTATTATTTAGTTTATTTTTATTTTCTTGGGGGTTCTTGGTGGGTGTATGTTCCCCAAATTTCTATAGTGTGAATCCGCCGTTACCTCATGTGAACTACGTTGTTCAGTTTGGTGTCCTTATTACAGTATCATAGAGGTGTTACAGTGGGTGAAAGGTATACATAAGGGTTATATTAGTCAGGTATTAACCCTTTCAAGCTTCAATACGCGTTTCTGTTCTGTTTCTGGCTACTCTTAGACGATTTTATTCAGATTAGTAACGATATATGGAAGTCAAAGGGTTGATT
Organism: Paralithodes platypus; assembly: GCA_032716605.1. NCBI lineage: Eukaryota > Metazoa > Arthropoda > Malacostraca > Decapoda > Lithodidae > Paralithodes > Paralithodes platypus. The sequence continues at coordinate 8,076,702 of CM064572.1, forward strand.
GAGATAGTATTGACCCTTTTAATACCCACAGATCCTTCCTAAGCTGCATAAAATCGCTTAATGATAGCCAAATATATACTGCTAAAACGCGTCAGAGCTTCAAAGGGTTAAGCTTAATAGCTGCGACATAGCTCATTCAAATGGCTTCAAATTGGATAAGTTTCGCTTTGGAAGAGATATAGCAAGGTCAACACTGGTTTGGTAACAGAGTTGTAGACGATTGAAATGAATTGCCTGGTGCACCTAAATGGCACGAAAGATCTTAAAATTGACAGCATGGGGCGTAAATTCTTAAAATTGCCAAACTAATGGGGCCGAACTTCTTAAAATCTCAAAAGCAAGTGGGCTAGACATGAGGGAGAAAGGAGTCCAGACAAAAGTCCCTCAAAGTGGAAATCTCCCCTTATTTAACCCCTGTCTTTGGTCATGTCATTTTAGGTATAATATAATATATGGATAATTTAGAGTGGCTTAAGAAGGCTCTGTGGTGGGTAGTATAAAGGGTTAATAATGGAGGGGGTTCGAAGCCTGGTTCATTGCGGGAGATTTCCAGTTGAGAGAGATTTTTTTCTTTTCTGGACCCCCTTTCATTCTCATCTTTAACCCCATTGCTTTTGAGATTTTAAGACGTTCGCCCTAGATTTTAACAACTTTCGCCCCATTTCTGTCAATTTAAAGACATTTCATGCCATTCAGGTGTCAATTTTTCCTGGTGAGCGATAGCGAACCTGTAATTTAAGAGGAAACGGCCTTCGGTCGGGACATTTTTCTACCGAAAAATGTACAAATTTATCTTGAAAGGGGGCCAAGGGGGTGTAATTTTAAGCTTGATGGAGGTCTAGGGAACAAACTAAATACCTCCCCCCCCCTCCCCCCTTAAACTGAATACAATCGTGTAACAGCAGTCAGAAGAAAATATAAACACGTCGCCGGTACTGAAGGGGTTAAGGGGAGGTATTTAGTGTGTTTCCTAGACCTCCATCAAGCTTAAAATTACACCCCCTTGACCCCCTTTCAAGATAAATTTGTACATTTTTTGTTAGAGAAAAGTCCCGGCCGAAGGCCGATTCCTCTTAAATTACAGGCTCGCTATCGCTCGCCAGGAAAAAATCGACACCTAAATGGGACGAAAGGTCTTAAAAGTGACATAAATGGGGTGAAAGTCCTTAAAATCGCCAAACTAATGGGGCGAACGTCTTAAAATCTCCAAAGCAATGGGGCTAAACATGAGGGAGAAAGGGGTCCAGAAAAAAAATCAAGTGGAAATCTCCCCTTGCCATCCTCCACACCCAACCCTTTTCTCACCCCCCACCCCTCCTCTTTCCAACCCTTTTCTCACCCCCTCCCTCCTCACCCCCCCACCCCTCCTCTTTCCAACCCTTTTCTCACTCCCTCCCTCCTCACCCCCCACCCTCCTCACCCCACCACCCCTCCCTCTTCCTTGACCCCCTCCTTACCCCACCACCCCTCACCCCACCACCCCCACCCTCTTCCTTGACCCCCTCCTCACCCCACCACCCCTCCTCCCTCCCCCACCCCTCCCTCTTCCTGACCCCCTCCTCACCCCACCATCCTCACCCCCCACCCCTCCCTCTTCCTTGACCCCCTCCTCCCCACCTGATAGACCCTGAAGGCTGATACTTGACCCACGTGGTCAAGTTTATTCCCTTCCCCCCCCCCCCCCTTTAAGACGTTTATCCCCATCCAGGTGTAAATTTTTTACTGGTGAGCGGTAGCGAGCCAGCATATTTGTTATTTTTGTTTGACAGCAGGCTAAATTTGTATATTTTTCGGTAGAAAAATGTCTCCGGCGAAGCCGGATTTCTTCATATAATGCTGGCTCGCTATCGCTCGCCAGGAAGAAATCGACACCTAGATGGGGATAAACGTCTTAAAATAGTTGGCTGAATGGGGCCGAATGGACAGAGAAAGAGAGAAAAGGACAGAAATAACAAAAAGCAAGTCACCCCCCTTAACTAAAGGATAATACGCTAAGAAGGCGAGAGGTGTCCAGAGGTAAAAAGGGTCAGTGGGCGACAACCGGGATAATAGAGGGTATACAGTGCTGGAACCAGACAGACAGACAGACAGACAGACACATGCAAAGACGGTGTGGAACTCTTGGATATTTCGTTGTTAAGGGGAGATTTCCACTTGAGGGACTTTTTTCTGGACTCCTTTCTCCCTCATGTCTAGCCCCCTTGCTTTTGAGATTTTAAGATGTTCGCCCCATTAGTTTGGCAATTTAAAGAATTTACGCCCCATTCTGTCAATTTTAAGATCTTTCGTGCCATTTAGGTGTCGACTTTATCCTGGCGTGCGATAGCGAGCCTGTAATTTAAGAGTAACCAGCCTTCGGCCGGGAAATTTTTCTACCGAAAAATGTAAATTTATCTTGAAAGGGGGTCAAGGGGGTGACATTTTTAGATTGCTGGAGGAGTAGGAAACAAACTAAATACCTCCCCTTAAGGGGGGGGGGGTATTTAGTTTGTTCCCTAGACCTCCATCAAGCTTAAAATTGCATCCCCTTGAGTCCCTTTCAAGATAAATTTGTAAATTTTTCGGTAGAAAAATTTCCCGGCCGAAGGCCGGGTCATAGCGCTAATAAGTCAAGTCCCAGCTGTCATTACGTTTGGCTTGCTCGGTGCTGCATTAATGTCTGTCAGATGTTGAATAGGGTCGGTAAGTGTAGCGCTAATAAGTCATTGTCCCAGCTGCCATTAAGTTTGGCTTGCTCTGTGCTGTATTAATGTCTGTCAGATGTTGAATAGGGTGGGTAAGTGTAGGAACATGTTTGTATATCTCACTCAAAAAGAAGAAATCATGTGTAGATATTGCCGATACCAATTATTGATCAAAACATAATTGGTGCCGATACATGACTTATTAGCGCGACTGTACATTTATAAATTCAACAAAAGTTTCATCTATTAGACAATCTACTTTATTTGAGTATTTCTGTTTAATACTAATGTTTACGGCTCCAACTTCCTTATAGCCTGAAACTCGCAAGTGGTCAATTGTACCGGTAACAAAATATCACAATAACCCCTAAGACGTCCCACCAGATAGTGTTAAGGGGAGATTATCACTTACAGGATTTTGTTTTCGAACCTCCTCCCACATGTTGAGCCCCATTAATTAAAATGTAAAACTTGCAAACTAAACAAACCAAAATTGGGACAAGGACAATATAAAGTCAAATTAAATTATCAAAATCGCTATGTGGAAACAACGCTTACTAAAATGAAAATTATTAAATAAAAGAACACAATCCACCACATAGGGTGTACATTACTACATGAGCAAGTTAATCTGTTTCCAGATCTGTTTTGAGATTTTAAGACGTTCGCCCTGTTAATTTGGCGATTTTAAGAAATTTCGCTCAATTTCGCCCAATTTTAAAATCTTTCGTGTCACTTAGTTGTATTTTTTTTCCTGGGGAGTGAAAGCGAACCTGTAATTTATGTTAGGAGGAATCGGCCTGGAATTTTTTGTACTGACTTTTTTTTTGGGGGGGGGGGGGTAGGTAGGGTGTATTTTAAGCTTGATGGGGTCTAGGAATAAAAACATAAAAACAAAAATACGATAAACAAATATATAATAAATACGCCCACAGAAAGTGTGATGACAATTCAGACAAAGATAACCTACGCTATACGCACTATTGTGTAACACCCCCCCCATTCCCCCCCCCCCCGTTTTGCAACACGTTAGTACCGGTACATGACTAATACCACCCCTTTCACACCCCCCCCCCCCCCCCCCTCTCTCACGCACCTGCATCCACGCTCACAAACAGTATGCTTGGAGGGTCACACACACACACACAGTCACACTGTGCACACTTTTGTACTCTATACCTTGCCTGCATCCACGCTCACAAACACTGCCTGGTTGGTGACTCACATTATAGGCTTTTACTCTCTCTCTCTCTCTCTAACTGTGTGACTTAGGTGGTACTGGAGGAGGAGGACTCAAGGGTAAGGTTGCCGAGGTTGACCTTGAGTGGTTACATGACTATTCTTGACAGTATATCCTCTCTTTCTCTCACTCGATACATACATACAGTACATACACATTGTAGATAGATAGATAGATAGATAGACAGGTAGAGAGAGAGATGGATAGAGAGATAGGCATAGAGAGAGATAAAGACCCCCTCGTGGTGGTCAAGTGGTGAGCACGCTCGTGTGTGAATCTGCAAGACCCGGGATCCCTGCCACAGCGGACATTTAGTGGGTGCGGTAGTACGTTCTAGCATGTTTCACATGCTTGCACCCAGTCAGGGGACATCCTGATGACGTATACAGACAAAACACACATAACAAAGCCACTCCAACACCTTCCTCTCTCTCCAACACCCCTTCTCCCCTCTCAACACTCTTCTCTGAGCTAGTGCCGATAAAAATGGCATGGACAGTCCTGTAAAGAATCGTAAGAGTTCGTAAAGATTCCAGGACGAGCTCATCAGCAGCGGATCCCCAGATCGACCGTGGTGATTGTCACCTAAACATCTACAAAACAAACAAACAATCTGTCACTAAGCAACCAGACACCCAGTAACCGAACCTTGGTAAACAAAGCCTGAGAGGGGGGGGGGGGGGGGAGAGGTTAGGTTCGGGGAGGGGGTTATAGATCGGGGAAGGAGGGGATAGATAGATAGATAGATAGATAGACATACAGACAGATAGATAAATAGGGACCCTGGTAAACAAATGCCAGAGGGGGAAGGGGGAGGGGGGGGGGGGGGAGGGGGGGGAAGTGGGGAAGGGTTAAGTGGGGAAGGGAGAGGGGGGGGGGTATCAGAATCAGACACGCTATTCCATTACTACAATGGTCATTCTTTACTTCCACATACCCTTCTCAATCTCAATAAAATGGTCTAATAATTAATAGTCAGAAAACCAAATAGAAATGCGTATTGGCTCTCATTAGACGATTTTATACACAGCTCAGGAAGGATCTGTGGGAATTAAAAAGTGCAGGCTATCTCAAGCAACCCCCTGACTTCCACATACCCTTCTTAATCTGAATAAAATCCTCTAATAACAGTACAAAAAACAACAACACAGAAATACGTAAAATATCCTCTTAAGGGTTAACATGAGTCATAATCCTCAAGGGGGTTAATATTCGCCTTAAGGGGAGATTTCCACTTGAGGGATTATTTTGTTGACCCCTTTCTCCCTCATGTTTAGCCCAATTGCTTTTGATATTATAAAACGTTCGCCCCGTTAGTTTGGCGATTTTAAGAACTTTCACTCCATTGTAAGACCTTTCGTGCCATTCAGGTGTCGATTTTATCCTGGCGAGCGATAGCGAGCCTGTAATTTAAGAGAAAACGGCCTTCGGCCGAGAAAATTTTCTACCGAAAAATGTACAAATTTATCTTGAAAGGGACTCAATGGGTGTAATTTTAAGCTTGATGGAGGTCTAGGGAACAAACTAAATACCTCCCCTTAAGGGGGTAGTGGCCGGTTTGTTGGTCTATTAAGTCATGTATTCATATATTTTTTAGTTTCCTCGCTAGACCTCTATCAAGCTTATAAATACACCCCCTAGACCCCCTTTCAAGATAAATGTGTACATCTTTCGGTAGAACCATGTCCCGAAGGCCGGTTACTCTTAAAATTACAGGGTCGCTATCGCTCGTCAGGAGAAAAAATCGACACCTAAATGGCACGAAAGGTCTTAACATTTACAACGAAATGGGGCGAAAGGTGTTAAAATCGCCAAACTAATGGACCGAACGTCATACAATGTGAAAACTAATGGAGCTAAACACGAGATAGAAGAGGGCCCTGAAAAACGCCCCATGTCCCCTTAATGAAGGAATTTGTTCTCAAAAGCAACTCTCTCTCTCTTGACTACACCACTCATCCTCCTCTGCAACCCCTCCTGCCACCCAACAACCTCTCTCTCTCTCACTCTCACGCACTCTCTCTCTCTCTGTGTCTCTCTCTCTCGCTCTCTCTCTCATACACACTCTCTCCACACTCATCTCTCTCTCTCATTTCCATACATAAGAACATAAGAAAATGGGAGTCTGCAAAAAGCCGATCGGCCCATACACACCCAACCCCAATTACAAGGCCCAACTCACTAATACCTTGAGTACTGCCCCCACCAAAATGGTCAGGGATTAACACAAGATTACGGGGGTCTGCTGAACGCCGATTGGCCCACACCTGGTAGATCCCCCTCACACCCAACCCATCTCGTCCATAAGAACATAAGAACATAAGAAAATGGGAGTCTGCAGAAAGCCGATTGGCCTAAGCAAGGCAGATCCCTGTCCCACACAACCCCAATTCATTACAAAGCCCAATTATAGGCTTCACACTCTAATACCCTGAGGATCATCTTACCAAAACGGTTAGAGATTAACGCAGGATTATGGAGGTCTGCAGAGCGCTGATTGGCCCAACCCGGCTGATCCCCCTTCACACCCAACCCTTCTCGTCCATATGCTTATCCAATTTTATGTTAAAGCTCCCTACAGTTTTAGATCCCACTATAGCACTTGGTAGTCCATTCCACCCGTCTACAACTCTGTTACCAAACCAATATTTGCCTATATCTTTTCTGAAACGAAATTTATCTAATTTGAAACCATTGGTACGAGTTCTTTCGGTATCACTGAGCTTTAGTACATTTGCCATGTCCCCTTTGTTAATCCCACTAACCCACTTGAACACCTCTATCATATCCCCTCTAACTCTGCGTCTCTCTAACGAATGTAAACCTAATTTCTTCAACCTTTCTTCATACGAAAAATTTCTAATATTATGGATCATTTTTGTCATTCTACGCTGTACTCTCTCCAATGAATCTATGTCCATTCTGTAATAGGGACACCAAAATTGGACAGCATAATCCATATGGGGTCTCACTAATGACAAGTAAAGTTTTAAGATAACATCAGCAGTTCTGTTACTCACACTCCTAGAGATGAACCCGAGAATCCTGTTTGCCTTATTACGAACGCTTATACACTGTTTTCTAGGCTTCAAATCATTGCTAACAAACACACCTAGATCTTTCTCGCAGTCTGAATTTTCTAATTCTAAATTAGCTAGTTTATATTTAACATTTGTTTGCATCTTCCCTATCTTTAATACCTTGCATTTGTCAATGTTAAACTTCATCTGCCAATTTACTGACCATTCATGTAAGGTATCTAGATCCCTTTGGAGGCACTCTATATCGCTATCTGAATCAATTGATCTCCCCATTTTAGTATCGTCTGCGAATTTACTTATCCTACTAGTTATACCTAAATCTAGGTCATTTATGTATATATGTCCATATGCCTATCTAATTTTATCTTAAGGGGAGATATCCACTTGAGGGACTTTTTTCTTTACCCCCTTCTCACTCATGTTTAGCCCCATTGCTTTTGAGATTTTAAGACGTTCGCCCCACTAGTTTGGCAATTTTAAGACCTTTCACCCAATTTATGTCACTTTTAAGACCTTTCGTCCCATTTAGGTGTCAATTTTTTCCTGGCGAGCGATAGCGAGCCTGCAATTTAAGAGGAATCGGCCTTCGGCCGGGACATTTTTCTACCGAAAAATGTACAAATTTATCTTGAAAGGGGATCAAGCGGGTGTAATTTCAAGCTTGATGGAAGTCTAGGAAACACACTAAAAACCTCCCCTTAAAGCTCCCTATCGTTCTTGATCCCACTATAGCACTTGGTAACCTATTCCACCTATCTACAACTCTGTTACCAAACCAATATTGGCAGACGTCCTATCACCTCTACTAGCCTCGAGACGGGACAAGTGCAGTATATAACCTCCCTCAAGTCTCTTATCGAAGTGGTTAGGATTCGTATTCTTAAAAATTTCTTTCCCTCCCCAGCGCCGGGTACCGACCGAATATTGGGGGAATGAGCGTTGTTTATAGAGATTAGACGGATTAGCGCTCCCATTTATGAAGGTAGTGTCATTTTTTAAGCTATTTCGCCCATTAAGGGGAGGTTTTTAGTGTTTCATAGACTTCCATCAAGCTTGAAATTACACCCCCTTGACCCCCTTTCAAGATAAATTTGTACATTTTTCGGTAGAAAAATGTCCCGGCCGAAGGCCGCTTCCTCTTAAATTACAGGCTCGCTATCGCTCGCCAGGAAAAAATCGACACCTATATGACACGAAAAGTCTTAAAATTGACATAAATGGGGCGAAAGTTCTTAAAATCGTCAAACTAATGGGGCGTACGTCTTAAAATATAAAAAGCAATGGGGCTAAACATGAGGAAGAAAGGGGTCAATAAAAAAAAAAAATCCCTCGAGTGGAAAAAGCTAACAGCGCCACGAAGGGATAGGGAATTGTTTAAAAATACCACCCTAATTCGGCCCTTCAACCGGCTCCCCCCCCCCCCCCCCCTAACAGAATACACAATATATATAGAAATACTCAATACTCCACACACACAACCTCTCTCTCTCTCTCTCTCTCTCACTCTCACTCACACGTATCTCACTTTAAGGGGAGATCTCCACTTGAGGGATTTTTTTCTTGACCCCTTTCTCCCTCGTGTTTAGCCCCAGTGCTTTTGATATTATAAAATGTTTGCCCCATTAGTTTAGCGAATATAAGAACTTTCACCCCATATTAAGACCTTTCGTGCCATTTAGGTGTCGATTTTATCCTGGCGAGCGATAGCGAGCCTGTAATTTAAGAGGAACCGGCCTTCGGCCGGGAAATTTTTCTACCGAAAAATGTACAAATTTATCTTGAAAGGGACTCAAGGGGGTATAATTTTAAGGTTGATGGAGGTCTAGGGAACAAGCTAAATACCTCCCCTTAATAACCTCCCTCTACTCTCTTATCTGAGCGGTTGTGCCCTCCACCCGGCTCCCCCCTACAGAACAAACACATCTAGGCACGAAATACTCCACAGAACTCAAACCTAATTAAACAGTCTCACTTCTTCTTGATATATGGATAGTTTTTGATAGGCTCCTTCCATCCCTCTCTCTCTCTCTCTCCCTCGCTCTCCCTCTCTCTCTCTCTCTCTCTCTCCCTCGCTCCCCTCTCCTCTCTCTCTCTCTCTCTCCCTCTCCTCTCTCTCTCTCTCTCTCTCTCCCTCGCTCCCCTCTCCTCTCTCGCTCCCCTCTCTCTCTATCTCTCTCTCCCTCCCTCCCTCTCTCTCTCTCTCTCCCCGCGACTCCCTGCTCCCTCCCTGACCCTTCTCTCTGCCCCCCCCCTCGCTCTCTCTCTCTCTCTCTCTCTCTCTCTCTCTCTCTCTCTCTTATATGAGCGGTTGTAGCCCTTATAAACAAATATAGGCATGAAATACTCACCATTTATAATTATAATGAATGGGCCTCAGCCAAATTGCTTTCATGCATTTTGAGTTATAAGAAGTTAAGGGGAGGTTTTTAGTTGATTCCCTAGACTTCCATCAAGTTTAAAATTACTCCCCCTCGAAGGCCGGTTCCCCTAATGGCTGCTGCTGCTGCTGATGATGATGATGATATTCTGGCTATCACTTAATGATTTTAAATAGTAATTCTATCATCATGGGATTATAAACTGAGCTATAATAATACGGCGCTCTAACCGACTGGGCCACCAACTCGCTCCCAGACGTCTATAATACCCCCCCCCCCCCCCCCCCAAGGTGAGGGGACCCTAGAGGGGACTGGGTTAGGGAGTCACGGCCTTGACAATGACCCCTGGGGGGGTAACATAGGGGGACAAGGGGGGGGAGCATTGTAAGTAGCACCTTGTGTTTTTGTTATGAGGGGGGGGGGGGGGGGGGACCAGGTGTGTGTTTTTATGTCATCTATTTTTATTTTTTATTTTTTTGGTGGTAAATTAATTGTAATTCTTCACATATTGCGAATCTGTTTTGCTATTGTTTTGCGTTGAGACTTGAGTTAATGTGTTTGTTATTTGATGTGTTTAGCATGCATTTCAGTTCAGTTGTCGACTTAAATATATTTACAGTGTTAGAGATTATAATGTCAGTAGTAGTCAACCAATCAATCAACCAGTTTTTATGTCATAATATACATAAATTTACATATATTACATATGGAGGGGAATCAAGTCAGAATAGAGTAATAATAATGTGGTATAATTATTTACAAATCGACTATAAAAATAATACAAAATAATAGAAATAATACCAGCTGTATATCCGGCGGGCATTAATATCAAGCTCATTGGCACACTCGACCAAAACACAATCCTCACACCGGCGAGCCACAACAAAGCCAGTGTGAACGGAATGAATCGGGGGAAACACACGTCTGTCAGGGACCACCACAAGACTTCGACCCACCTCCAGAATGTAGTAGTAGTAGTAGTAGTAGTAGTAGTAGTAGTAGAAAAGTACAAATAGCACAAGAAACGGGTGCTTCAAATTGGCTGACAACACTACCAATCAAGGCAAAAGGCTTCAATCTAAACAAACAAGAATTTAATGATGCTATTGCACTGAGGTATGATTGGCCGATTGAAGGACTGCCCGATCGATGCGTTTGTGGAATCAACAACGATGCAGACCACAGCATGATATGTAAGAAGGGAGGATTCATCAGCATCAGGCATGATGAAGTAAGAGATGTAACGGCGAACATGCTCAGGGAGGTGTGTCGAGATGTGGTGCGCGAACCATCACTCATTCCCTTGGAGGGAGAGATCTTGTAGCACAGGATGGCCAACACATCCAACGAAGCACGAGTGGACGTTAGTGCAAGAAGTTTTTGGACAAGAGCACAGCGAGCATTCTTTGACGTAAGAATATTCGACCCAATGGCCCATAGCTACAGCGGGCTGTCTCTGGAGGCTGCACACAAGAGGAATGAACAAGAGAAGGTCAGGGCATATGGGGAAAGGATCTTAAATATCGAACATGGCAGCTTTACCCCACTAGTCTTCACCACACATCTGGAGGGATGGGACCTAGGGCCCAGTGCTTCTATTCAAGGCTTGCAGAGATCATCGCAGAGAAGAAGAAACAGCCCAGGAGCCACGTTGTAGCCTGGATGAGGTGCCGTCTATCTTTCTCGTTGCTCAGATCAGCACTACTATGCCTGCGGGGAACAAGACTGTCTGCACCACAACCAGCGACGGTGGCAGAAGTGGACTACGAGGCAGCAGTGGCAGAGGGTCGCATAGGAAGGAGACTGGATTGAAGTTGCATGGTGTTGAATAGTAATATCTGATGCTTGTAAAATAAAATGTATGAACAATATTAAATAAAAAAAAAAAAAAAAAAAGTAGTAGTAGTAGTAGTAGTAGTAGTAGTAGTAGTAGTAAGAATTTATGACAAGCAGAGGGATATTCTCGGACGCCATAGTTCACCACGAAAAAAATCGACCCCTAAATGGCACGAAAGATCTTAAAATTGACAAAGAAATGGGTCGAAAGGTCTTATAATAGCCACACTAATGGAGCGAACGTCTTATATCATAACTAACGCGGATAAACATGAGGGAGAAGGGGTCACGGGGGCAAGGATAGGTGATGGGCCCGGTATAAAAGTTAGGGCATCGTTGGGGCAGGTGGGGCATAGGGAGGTGGTGAGAGAGAGAGAGAGAGAGAGAGAGAGAGAGAGAGAGAGAGAGAGATTTTATTTTATTTTTTATTGAGAAAAAAGAGAGAGAGAGAATTTTATTTTATTTTTTATTGAGAAGAGAGAGAGAGAGATTTGATTTGATTTTTTATTGAGAAAAAAGAGAGAGAGAGAGTGGGGCCGGTGCAGTGGTTAAAGGGGGGCGTGACCCTGCGGTTAGGGGTTCCCAGGGGTGATTGGTGTTCACGTTGGGACGGGAGTTGTTTGTCTGTCTGTCTGTCTGGTCAGGTGGGGAGACAGACAGACAGACAGACAGACCCCGTAGTAACACAGATCGACCAACCTCAGACACACAGAGAAACAAGGACGATAAGTTTAGATTTAGGCAAGATATAGGAAAGCACTGGTTTGGTAATAGAGTTGTTAACAGGGGGAATGCACTGCCCAGAACAGTAATTAGCTCAGAAACAGTTGAAAGCTTTAAGGGGAGGTTTTTAGTTAGTTCCCTAGACTTCCATCAATCTTAAAATTACACCCCCTAGACCCCCTTTCAAGATAAATGTGTACATTTTTCGGTAGAAAAATTTCCAGGCCGAAGGCCGATTCCTCTTAAATTACAGGCTCGCTATCGCTCGCCAGGAAAAAATCGACAGCTAAATGGAACGAAAGGTCTTAAAATTGACAGAAATGGGGCGAAAGTTCATAAAATAATCCAACTAATGGGGCGAAAGCTTTAAGCATAAGTTGGATTCCCATATGGGTGATATGGGCTGGATGTGAATGGGAGCTGCTTCATGTGGGCCGCATGGCCATATGCAGTTTTCCGCGATCTTATGACCTTAAGTTGTTAAGTAATTGGGGTTGGGTGTGACAGGGATCTGCCTTGTGTGGGCCGATCGGCTTTTTTGCAGACTCCCATTTTCTTATGTTCTTATGTAGACGAGGGAGAGAAGCCTGAGCCGAACCTTGCCAGACACCCCAAGAAAACTAGCCTTCCAAGATAGAAGAGCAAAGTCCAATTGATCACTGGCGAGTTTCAGGCTATAAGGAAGTTGGAGCCGTAAACATCGATATACAATAGAAATACGATAATATGTCGGTTTTTGAAGGATAAAGGCGATGTTGAATTGGGTTTTATATATATTTATAAATGCACTATGACCGTATTTGAGCTGGTCATTCTGCTAAATATCGATGTCTACGGCTCCAACTTCCTTATAGAACGACACTCGCACGTGGACAATTGACCACTTGCGAGTTCCAGGCTATAAGGAAGTTGGAGTTTTTATACCGATATTTTGGAGAATCGTGAGATAAAATAAGGAAGTTGGAGTTTTTTATACCGATATTTTGGAGAATTATGAGATGAAATATGGTTTGCATTGCATAAAATACATACACAAAAAACCAAATTGATCACACCTATCCATCAGAATTACCTACATTAGTATTGCATTTCTGTTTTAGTGTCGATGTTTACGGATCCAACTTCCTTATAGCCTGCAACTCGCAAGCTGGTCTTTATTTTTAGGAGATCCCTTTTTAGTTTTGCATTCAACAATCAACGTATACTATCCTTGGTTTGAGATACACATATATATGTGTTGTATGTGCTATAGACCCCCTTCTCTGCCTATAATAATAAATACAATATACTGTATAATCTATATTTGTATTAATTTCACCGCAACACCCAACACCTCCATTGAAATTAATGAAAGCATACTTGTGTGATCCACCGGGATTCGAACCTGGTAGCGAGCCTGTAATTTAAGAGGAACCGGCCGAAGCTTGATGGAAGTTTAGGGAGGAAACTAAAATAATTATAAACAAAATACATAAATGACCAAACAATTAAGCCCCCCCCCCCCCTCCCCCCTTAAGTGGGAAGGGGGGGGGGGTTAAAAAGGTAGTGTGGTTGGTTGATTGGGTCAGAGTGTGGGGGAAGGGAGGGGGGTGTTGAAAGGGTAGGGAGGGGGTGGTTGGTTGTGTCAGAGTGTGAGGGAAGGGAGGGGGGTGTTGAAAGGGTAGGGAGGGGGTGGTTGGGAGGGACAGAGTGTGGTTGATTGGTTGGTTGTGTCAGAGTGTGAGGGGAGGGAGAGGGGTGTTGAAAGGGTAGGGGGGGGGTGGATGGGAGGGTCAGAGTGTGAGGGAAGGGAGGGGGTGTTGATAGGGTAGGGAGGGGGTGGTTGGGAGGGACAGAGTGTGGTTGATTGGTTGGTTGTGTCAGAGTGTGAGGGAAGGGAGAGGGGTGTTGAAAGGGTAGGGAGGGGGTGGTTGGGAGGGACAGAGTGTGGTTGATTGGTTGGTTGTGCCAGAGTGTGAGGGAAGGGAGGGGGGTGTTGAAAGGGTAGGGAGGGGGTGGTTGGTTGTGTCAGAGTGTGAGGGAAGGGAGGGGGGTGTTGAAAGGGTAGGGAGGGGGTGGTTGGGAGGGTCAGAGTGTGAGGGAAGGGAGGGGGTGTTGATAGGGTAGGGAGGGGGTGGTTGGGAGGGACAGAGTGTGGTTGATTGGTTGGTTGTGTCAGAGTGTGAGGTAAGGGATGAGGGGTGTTGAAAGGGTAGGGAGGGGGTGGTTGGGAGGGACAGAGTGTGGTTGATTGGTTGGTTGTGTCAGAGTGTGAGGGAAGGGAGGGGGGTGTTGAAAGGGTAGGGAGGGAGTGGTTGGTTGTGTCAGAGTGTGAGGGAAGGGAGGGGGGTGTTGAAAGGGTAGGGAGGGGGTGGTTGGTTGTGTCAGAGTGTGATGGAAGGGAGGGGGTGTTGAAAGGGTAGGGAGGGGGTGGTTGGTTGTGTCAGAGTGTGAGGGAAGGGAGGGGGATGTTGAAAGGGTAGGGAGGGGGCGGTTGGGAGGGACAGAGTGTGAGGGAAGGGAGGGGGGTGTTGAAAGGGAAGGGAGGGGGTGGTTGGTTGTGTCAGAGTGTGAGGGAAGGGAGGGGGGTGTTGAAAGGGTAGGGAGGGGGTGGTTGGGAGGGACAGAGTGTGGTAACAACAGGTGTCCGGCCGGCGAGAGGCTGGAGGGGCGGGATACCTGGATGGGAGGGACGGTCCAAGTTCATACCGATACCAAAACAAAACATTAAGGGGAGGTGACCTGTTATTAAGGCGGGTGACCTGTTATTAAGGGGGGGTGACCTGTTATTAAGGCGGGTGACCTGTTATTAAGGCGGGTGACCTGTTATTAAGGGGGGGTGACCTGTTATTAAGGCAGGTGACCTGTTATTAAGGGGGGGTGACCTGTTATTAAGGGGGGGTGACCTGTTTTTGTTCTGTCCTTTTCTATCTTTCTCTGGCTTGTATCCATTTGGCCCCATTCAGCCAACTGTTTTAAGACGTTTATCCCCATCCAGGTGTCATTTTTTTACTGGTGAGCGGTAGCGAGCCAGCATATTTTTTATTTTTGTTTGACAGCAGGCTAAATTTGTAAATTTTTCGATAGAAAAATGTCTCCGGCTGAGCCGGATTTCTTCATATAATGCTGGCTCGCTATCGCTCGCTAGGAAGAAATCAACACCTAGATGGGGATAAACGTCTTAAAATAGTTGGCTGAATGGGGCCGAATGGATACAAGCCAGAGAAAGAGAAAAAAGGACAGAAATAACAAAAAGCAGGTCACCCCCCTCAAATAGAGAAAT
Organism: Paralithodes platypus; assembly: GCA_032716605.1. Lineage (NCBI taxonomy): Eukaryota > Metazoa > Arthropoda > Malacostraca > Decapoda > Lithodidae > Paralithodes > Paralithodes platypus. The sequence continues at coordinate 8,091,866 of CM064572.1, forward strand.
TAACCTTAAAACGGAAAAACAACCTACCCGTGTCAACAATGGAAAGTATTAACGTAGGGGGGGGGGGGGGGGGGGGTACACGTGACGATAAAGAGTTATATTTTTAATAAACACAATAAATCAATTCACTGTTACATAATGCCACTGAACAATGTATATATTCAAATATATATATACAAAGAGAGAGAGAGAGAGAGACAGAAAGAGAGAGAGAGAGAGAAAGAGAGAGACAGAAAGAGAGAGAGAAAGAGACAGAAAGAGAGACAGAAAGAGAGAGAGAGAGAAAGAGACAGAGAGAGAGAAAGAGAAAGAGAGAGAGAGAAATAGACAGAAAGAGAGAGAGAAAGAGAGAGAGAGCGAGCACGAGAGAGAGAGAGAGAGAGAGAGAGAGAGGAGTGAGGGAGTGTGTGTGTGTGCATGAGACAAAGGAAAGGGGGTAAACTGCCGGAAGGAAGGAAGGAAGCTGCAGGTCTCAACTGGCGGAGGAACCCAATGAGCTGAACCCACCATAACAACAGCTGAGAGACCACGAGGGAGGGGATGCTGGGATGATGGCTGGCAGTACAAAGGAAATCAAGCAACAATAGATCCAGCGACCCCTCAAGGATGCTTGCCCTCCAAAACACTGATGGTCAAGTGGCCACACAGTAGTTTAGAGTGGGTAAGGGAAAAATGGAAAGGGAAGATTGCCCTGGGACAAATGGCCGTGGCAGGATTAGGAGATGTTAGAAGGGAACAGTTGTTAGTAATATAATAGAGGGAAACAATGTATTAATTTACAAAGGCAGTCAGTGGTGGATTCAAGGGGGGTCACCGGCCTTTTTATTATCTTTCTCTCCTTTTCTCTCTTTCCCTGGCTTGTATCCATTCGGCCCCATTCAGTCAACTGTATTAAGACGTTTATCCCCATCCAGGTGTCACTTTCTTCCTGGCAAGCGATAGCGAGCCAGAATTGTATGGAGAAATCCGACTTCGCCGGAAATTTTTTTCCATCGAAAAATGTACAATTTTAGCTTGCTATAAAAACAAATAAATATATACTGCAGGCTATATGCTGACTCGCTACCGCTCCCCAGGAAAATATTGACACCTGGATGGGGGGTAAACGTCTTAAAACAGTAGGCTGAATGGGGCCGATTGCATAAAAGCCAAAGAGAGAGGGAGAGAAAGAGAAAAAAAAAAAAAATGGCCTCCCTAAGGGACACTGCAGACGCAAGGTAGCGTTGGGATAAACCACAGTCCTTATTTAGTTACAGAGGTTGGGGTTCACGATGGCTGGCCTAACTATTTGGAACAGGGTGTAGTAGTAGACGTTTAGTGGAGATTAAGGGGAGGTATTTAGTTTGTTCCCTAGACCTCCATCAAACTTAAAATTACACCCCCTTGAGTCCCTTTCAAGATAAATTTGTACATTTTTCGGTAGAAAAATGTCACGGCCGAAGGCCGTTTCCTCTTACACCTAAATGGCACGAAAGATCTTAAAAGTGACATAAATGGGGCGAAAGTTCTTAAAATCGTCAAACTAATGGGGCGAACGTCTTAAAATCTCAAAAGCAATGGGGCTAAACATAAGGGAGAAAGGGGTCCGGAAAAAAAAATCCTCCAGGTGGAAATCTCCCCTTAACGGTCACGAGTTGTGGATAACTTACTTGGATAATATAATATATACAAGAATGTTCCTACACTTACCCACCCTATTCAACATCTGACAGACATTAATACAGCACAGAGCAAGCCAAACGTAATGACTTATTAGCGCTACTGTACACGTCACCTTTCTTGCTGACTATTTTGGCACCGGCTAGCACATACACACACACACACACACACAGACACACACACACACACACACACACACACACTCTCTCTCTCTCTCTTACATAATGACCATGGAGGTAGACTAAAGTAAACGTCATTTACTAGCACACGTCACCGTACTTCCTGACCTAGTAGAGACGTGGTACCTGCTAGCTCTCTCTCTCGCTCGCTCACTCACTCACTCACACACGTACTCTCTCTCTCTCTCTAACTCACACACTCTCTCTCACACACACACACACTCTCTCTCTCTCACACTGTTACCAAGTATACGCCTCGTCACAACACCGTCACACCTTGTAGCTTGGAGGGAGCTGATGTAACAAGTGTCACATTGGTGGGGTGCGAGCGAGCGCGCACGCATGGACGTCAACAAAGGACGAAGGGAAACGTTTTACTACCGTATATAGCCACGTCACCGTACTTACCGACCTAGTGAGTATATTGGCACACACACACATACATACACACACACACACACACACACTTTTTATTAAGGGGTGATTTCCACTTGAGGGATTTTTTTCTTGACCCCTTTCTCCCTCATGTCTAGCCACATTGATTTTGAGATTTTAAGACGTTTGCCCCATTAGTTTGGTGATTTTAAGAATTTCCTCCCCATTCTGTCAATTTTACGATTTTTCGTGCCATTTAGGTGTCGATGTTATCCTGGCGAGCGATAGCGAGCCTGTAATTTAAGAGTAACCGGCCTTTGGCCGGGAAATTTTTCTACCGAAAAATTTACAAACTTATCTTGAAAGAGGGTCAAGGGGGTGACATTTTAAGATTGCTGGAGGAGTAGGAAACAAACTAAAAACCTCCCCTTAAGGTGACAGTTACAAAGTGGTCTACAATCTATCTTATTCTAGTTGCACACACACACACACACACACACACACACACACACATACACACACCACAGCTCCCCAGGCCACCTTTTAGTTTATAAAAGTCCCCCCTCCTACCCCCTTCATGTTAGACTAAATAGTAAATACCGGTATGTACATTTGTCAGTAGGACTAATATCTCGGTTTCTCATGAATTGCAGACTCGCTATCGCTCCCCCAGGGAAAATCGACACATTAATGGAGTGTCTTACAATGGTCAAACTAATGAGGTGAAATGTCTTACTGGAGTGAGAGACATAAGAACATAAGAACATAAGAACAACACAAGACAAGAACATAAGAAAATGAGAGTGTGAAGAAAGCCGATTGACCCACACAAGGCAGATCCCTCTCACACCCAACCCTAATTATATGATACTAGCAGGGGTACCCGGCGTTGCCGGGTACTACTACCACTACTACCACCATAATCACCATCATCAATCACTACTACCACAATCATCACAATACTACTACTACCATAATCACCGGCCTCGACCTACCTGTGCCTCATTAAACGGCGACCTCGATTTCGGCCGCTAAATGACATCCGATTTTGGATCTGACCTCATCCGTACCCCCATTTTAGGGGGCTGCGAACAACTTTCGTTCCATACACCTTGTCGATCGGAGGCCTCCTTCTGCCCCAAACGGCAATTTTGTTTTCATTTGTTTTCATTTTCGGCCTCGAAACGACCTCCGATCGTGGCCTCGCCCCCTCTATGACCTGACCCAGGTCAATTGACACCCACATGCAAAGTTTCAGCTCCCCAGGTCCAAAACTGCGGCCGCCTATTAAGAACACACACACACACACACACAGACAATCGAAAATATTATATAGATCCTTGGCACGTCTTAAACCCCTTTTTACTTTGGGATCACCGTAACACCCACAAAGGAGTACAAAGGAAATCAAGCAACAACATATCTAGTGACCCTTTTAGGCTGCTTGTCCTCCAAAACACTGATGATCAAGTGTCCAAACAGTGGTTTGTTATCTTTAATATCATAAACAAAATCATGGGTCAAGATAACAAATAATAATAAATACATAAGTCATACATACTAGAAGAAGAAGCATTGAAGAAAACGAAGAAGATGATGACGTACGAGACAGGATGATGATAAAGTAGAAAACAAATAAAAGAAGAAGAAGAAATAGAAGATGAAGAGTAACAAGAAGAAAAGAAGAAGAAGAACAGAAGGAGAAGACAAGAAGAAGAAGAAGAAGAAGAAGAAGATGATGATGATGATGATGACGTATGAGCAAGGAGGATGAGAAAGTTCCCCTCGTGATCTTAAGGAGGGTGACCTGCTTTTTGTTATTTCTGTCCTTTTCTCTCTTTCTCTGGCTTGTATCCATTCGGCCCCATTCAGCCAACTGTTTTAAGACGTTTATCCCCATCTAGGTGTCGATTTCTTCATGGCGAGCGGTAGCAAGCCAGTATAATATGAAGAAATCAGGCTTCGCCGGAGACATTTTTCTATCGAAAAATGTACAAATTTAGCCTGCTGTCAAACAAACAAAAAATTATCCTGGCTCGCTACCGCTCACCAGTAAAAAATTGACACCTGGATGGGGATAAACGTCTTAAAACAGTAGCCTGAATGGGGCCAAATGGATACAAGCCAGAGAAAGATAGAAAAGGACAAAACAAAAACAGGTCACCCCCCTTAAGTAAGCCACGTGGCCTAAGCAGCCTCCTTGGTGGCGGTAACCCAATAATGCCACTACGCCAAGTTAACGTAAGCCTTAGTCAACATTGCATCACCCTGCTCTACGCTCAACCCGAGACCCTGTAGTAACCGAGATCGCCCTACCTCCAATATATGATGATGCCGAAGAACATAAGATCGCGGGAACTGCATAAGGCCCCCACGAGGCAGCTCTCATTCACACCCAACCCATATCATCACGTTTAAAGGCTCTCAACTGTTCCTGAGCTAATCACTGTTCTGGGCAGTCCATTCCACATGATAACAACTCTATTCCCAAACCAGTGCTTTCCTATATCTTTCCTAAATCTAAACGTATCTAACTTGAACCCATTTGAGCGGGTTATGTCGCCGTTCTTTAGCTTTAATACTTCATCTAACTTGAACCCATTTGAGCGGGTTATGTCGCCGTTCTTTAGCTTTAATACTTCATCTAACTTGAACCCATTTGAGCGGGTTATGTCGCCGTTCTTTAGCTTTAATACTTCATCTAACTTGAACCCATTTGAGCGGGTTATGTCGCCGTTCTTTAGCTTTAATACTTCATCTAACTTGAACCCATTTGAGCGGGTTATGTCGCCGTTCTTTAGCTTTGATACTTCATCTAACTTGAACCCATTTGAGCGGGTTATGTCGCCGTTCTTTAGCTTTGATACTTCATCATCTAACTTGAACCCATTTGAGCGGTTATGTCGCCGTTCTTTAGCTTTGATACTTCATCTAACTTGAAAACTTCATCTAACTTGAACCCATTTGAGCGGGTTATGTCGCCGTTCTTTAGCTTTGATACTTCATCTAACTTGAACCCATTTGAGCGGGTTATGTCGCCGTTCTTTAGCTTTGATACTTCATCTAACTTGAACCCATTTGAGCGGTTATGTCGCCGTTCTTTTAGCTTTGATACTTCATCTAACTTGAACCCCTTTGAGCGGGTTATGTCGCCGTTCTTTAGCTTTGATACTTCATCTAACTTGAACCCATTTGAGCGGGTTATGTCGCCGTTCTTTAGCTTTGATACTTCATCTAACTTGAACCCCTTTGAGCGGGTTATGTCGCCGTTCTTTAGCTTTGATACTTCATCTAACTTGAACCCTTTGAGCGGGTTATGTCGCCGTTCTTTAGCTTTGATACTTCATCTAACTTGAACCCATTTGAGCGGGTTATGTCGCCGTTCTTTAGCTTTGATACTTCATCTAACTTGAACCCATTTGAGCGGGTTATGTCGCCGTTCTTTAGCTTTGATACTTCATCTAACTTGAACCCATTTGAGCGGGTTATGTCGCCCGTTCTTTAGCTTTGATACTTCATCTAACTTGAACCCATTTGAGCGGGTTATGTCGCCGTTCTTTAGCTTTGATACTTCATCTAACTTGAACCCATTTGAGCGGGTTATGTCGCCGTTCTTTAGCTTTGATACTTCATCTAACTTGAAAACCCATTTGAGCGGGTTATGTCGCCGTTCTTTAGCTTTGATACTTTCATCTAACTTGAACCCATTTGAGCGGGTTATGTCGCCGTTCTTTTTAGCTTTGATACTTCATCTAACTTGAACCCATTTGAGCGGTTATGTCGCCGTTCTTTAGCTTTGATACTTCATCTAACTTGAACCCATTTGAGCGGGTTATGTCGCCGTTCTTTAGCTTTGATACTTCATCTAACTTGAACCCCCATTTGAGCGGGTTATGTCGCCGTTCTTTAGCTTTAATACTTCATCTAACTTGAACCCATTTGAGCGGTTATGTCGCCGTTCTTTAGCTTTGATACTTCATCTAACTTGAACCCATTTGAGCGGGTTATGTCGCCGTTCTTTAGCTTTGATACTTCATCTAACTTGAACCCTTTGAGCGGGTTATGTCGCCGTTCTTTAGCTTTGATACTTCATCTAACTTGAACCCATTTGAGCGGGTATGTCGCCGTTCTTTAGCTTTGATACTTCATCTAACTTGAACCCATTTGAGCGGGTTATGTCGCCGGTCTTTAGCTTTGATACTTCATCTCTAACAGCTTTGATACTTCATCTAATGACCCATTTGAGCGGGTTATGTCGCCGTTCTTTAGCTTTGATACTTCATCTAACTTGAACCCATTTGAGCGGGTTATGTCGCCGTTCTTTAGCTTTGATACTTCATCTAACTTGAACCCATTTGAGCGGGTTATGTCGCCGTTCTTTAGCTTTAATACTTCATCTAACTTGAACCCATTTGAGCGGGTTATGTCGCCGTTCTTTAGCTTTGATACTTCATCTAACTTGAACCCCTTTGAGCGGGTTATGTCGCCGTTCTTTAGCTTTGATACTTCATCTAACTTGAACCCATTTGAGCGGGTTATGTCGCCGTTCTTTAGCTTTGATACTTCATCTAACTTGAACCCATTTGAGCGGGTTATGTCGCCGTTCTTTAGCTTTGATACTTCATCTAACTTGAACCCATTTGAGCGGCTTATGTCGCCGTTCTTTAGCTTTGATACTTCATCTAACTTGAACCCATTTGAGCGGGTTATGTCGCCGTTCTTTGGCTTTAATACTTCATCTAACTTGAACCCATTTGAGCGGGTTATGTCGCCGTTCTTTAGCTTTGATACTTCATCTAACTTGAACCCATTTGAGCGGGTTATGTCGCCGTTCTTTAGCTTTGATACTTCATCTAACTTGAACCCATTTGAGCGGGTTATGTCGCCGTTCTTTGGCTTTAATACTTCATCTAACTTGAACCCATTTGAGCGGGTTATGTCGCCGTTCTTTAGCTTTGATACTTCATCTAACTTGAACCCATTTGAGGGTTATGTCGCCGTTCTTTAGCTTTGATACTTCATCTAACTTGAACCCATTTGAGCGGGTTATGTCGCCGTTCTTTAGCTTTGATACTTCATCTAACTTGAACCCATTTGAGCGGGTTATGTCGCCGTTCTTTAGCTTTGATACTTCATCTAACTTGAACCCTTTTGAGCGGGTTATGTCGCCGTTCTTTAGCTTTGATACTTCATCTAACTTGAACCCATTTGAGCGGGTTATGTCGCCGTTCTTTAGCTTTGATACTTCATCTAACTTGAACCCATTTGAGCGAGTTATGTCGCCGTTCTTTAGCTTTGATACTTCATCTAACTTGAACCCATTTGAGCGGGCTATGTCGCCGTTCTTTAGCTTTAATACTTCATCTAACTTGAACCCATTTGAGCGGGTTATGTCGCCGTTCTTTAGCTTTAATACTTCATCTAACTTGAACCCATTTGAGCGGGTTATGTCGCCGTTCTTTAGCTTTAATACTTCATCTAACTTGAACCCATTTGAGCGGGTTATGTCGCCGTTCTTTGGCTGTAATACCTCATCTATATCACCCTTGTTTAAACCTTTTATCCATTTAAATACCTCTATCATGTCTCCCCTACATCTTCGTCTCTCTAGTGAGTGCAAGCCTAAGACTTTCAACCTCTCCTCATACGATAAGTTTCTAATGTTATGTATCTTTTTGGTCATTCTTCTTTGGACTGCCTCTAAGCGGTCGATATCCATTCTATAATAAGGGCACCAAAATTGGACAGCATAGTCTAAATGGGGTCTTACTAATGCTAAGTATAGTTTTAAGACAACTTCAGCAGTCTTGTTGCTAACATAAGAACATAAGAAAATGGGAGTCTGCAAAAAAGCCGATCGGCCCATACAAGGCAGATCCCTGACACTCAACACTCCTGTATATAAATCCTAGAACTCTATTTGCATGTCCTTATCAAGATTCTTCGGCTGTTACATAAATTATATACCGAAATGTGTAGTTATATTTGGTATGTATTATAGGAACGGGGTACCCCGTTCCGGGGAGATTTCCACTTTAGGGATTTTTTCTTTACCCCTTTCTCCCTCATGTTTAGCCCCATTGCTTTTGAGATTTTAAGACGTTCGCCCCATTAGTTTGGCGATTTTAAGACATTTCACCCCATTTATATAACTTTTAAGACTGGTCGTCCCATTTAGGTGTAGATTTCTTCCTGGCGAGCGATAGCGAGCCTGTAATTTAAGAAGAACCGGCCTTCGGCCGGGAAATTTTTCTACCGAAAAATGTACAAATTTATCTTGAAAGGGGGTTAAGGGGGTGTAATTTCAAGCTTGATGGAGGTCTAGGAAACACACTAAAAACCTCCCCTTAATGAATATGACAGGGTACCGGTATATTAGTTTGGTCTTCCTATCTAAATGTTTCGTTCAAAATACTGGTACAAGATTATTATGCCATACCCTGTTCCAAGTAAGTTGACTGAAACTCTTCAACATTAAGGGGGGTGACCTGCTTTTTGTTATTTCTCTATTTTTCTCTCTTTCTCTGGCTTGTATCCATTCGGCCCCATTCAGCCAACTATTTTAAGACGTTTATCCCCATCTAGGTGTGGATTTCTTCCTGGCGAGCGATAGCGAGTCAGCATTATATGAAGAAATCCGGCTTCGCCGGAGAAATTTTTCTATCGAAAAATGTACAAATTTAGCCTGCTGTCTAACAAAAATAAAAAATTAGCTGGCTCGCTACCGCTCACCAGTAAAAAATTGACACCTGGATGGGGATAAACGTCTTAAAAAAGTAGGCTGAATGGGGCCGAATGGATACAAGCCAGAGCAAGAGACAAAAAAGGGACAAGGCGCGAGAAAGAAAAAGCACAGGTCACACCCCCTTAAAGCCAGCCAGTCACCTTCCACGTGTAGGTAAAACGTTTGGGGGGGGGGGGGGGGGGGGGGGGTGGGGGAGGGGGGAGGGCGGGGGGGGGGGGGGGGTTGTTCTAGAATATTCCAAGATTCTAATAACCCTGAGTCACACTAAGACGTGGTGTACCTTCCGTTTCTGAAGACTAATTACACCAACACTAACTATGCCGGCTACTATAGACCTTATAGACCTTATAGCATTATACTATTACAGACAGTATAACACTAACTATCCCGCTACTATAGACCTTATAGACCTTATAGCATTATACTATTACAGACAGTATAACACTAACTATCCCGCTACTATAGACCTTATAGACCTTATAGCATTATACTATTACAGACAGTATAACACTAACTATCCCGCTACTATAGACCTTATAGCATTATACTATTACAGACAGTATAACACTAACTATCCCGCTACTATAGACCTTATAGCATTATACTATTACAGACAGTATAACACTAACTATGCCGGCTACTATAGACCTTATAGACCTTATAGCATTATACTATTACAGACAGTATAACACTAACTATCCCGCTACTATAGACCTTATAGACCCTTATAGCATTATACTATTACAGACAGTATAACACTAACTATCCCGCTACTATAGACCTTATAGACCTTATAGCATTATACTATTACAGACAGTATAACACTAACTATCCCGCTACACTATAGACCCTTATAGCATTATACTATTACAGACAGTATACACTAACTATCCCGCTACTATAGACTTATACATTATACTATGACCTTATAGCATTATACTATTACAGACAGTATAACACTAACTATCCCGGCTACTATAGACCTTATAGCATTATACTATTACAGACAGTATAACACTAACTATCCCGCTACTATAGACCTTATAGACCTTATAGCATTATACTATTACAGACAGTATAACACTAACTATGCCGGCTACTATAGACCTTATAGCATTATACTATTACAGACAGTATAACACTAACTATCCCGCTACTATAGACCTTATAGCATTATACTATTACAGACAGTATAACACTAACTATCCCGCTACTATAGACCTTATAGACCTTATAGCATTATACTATTACAGACAGTATAACACTAACTATCCCGCTACTATAGACCTTATAGACCTTATAGCATTATACTATTACAGACAGTATAACACTAACTATGCCGGCTACTATAGACCTTATAGCATTATACTATTACAGACAGTATAACACTAACTATCCCGCTACTATAGACCTTATAGACCTTATAGCATTATACTATTACAGACAGTATAACACTAACTATCCCGCTACTATAGACCTTATAGACCTTATAGCATTATACTATTACAGACAGTATAACACTAACTATCCCGCTACTATAGACCTTATAGCATTATACTATTACAGACAGTATAACACTAACTATCCCGCTACTATAGACCTTATAGACCTTATAGCATTATACTATTACAGACAGTATAACACTAACTATGCCGGCTACTATAGACCTTATAGCATTATACTATTACAGACAGTATAACACTAACTATCCCGCTACTATAGACCTTATAGACCTTATAGCATTATACTATTACAGACAGTATAACACTAACTATCCCGCTACTATAGACCTTATAGACCTTATAGCATTATACTATTACAGACAGTATAACACTAACTATGCCGGCTACTATAGACCTTATAGACCTTATAGCATTATACTATTACAGACAGTATAACACTAACTATCCCGCTACTATAGACCTTATAGACCTTATAGCATTATACTATTACAGACAGTATAACACTAACTATCCCGCTACTATAGACCTTATATAGACCTTATAGCATTATACTATTACAGACAGTATAACACTAACTATCCCGCTACTATAGACCTTATAGACCTTATAGCATTATACTATTACAGTATAACACTAACTATGCCGGCTACTATAGACCTTATGCATTATACTATTACAGACAACACTAACTATCCGGCTACTATAGACCTTTAGACCTTATAGCATATACTATTACAGACAGTATAACACTAACTATGCCGGCTACTATAGACCTTATAGCATTATACTATTACAGACAGTATAACACTAACTATCCCGCTACTATAGACCTTATAGACCTTATAGCATTATACTATTACAGACATAACACTAACTATCCCGCTACTATAGACCTTATAGACCTTATAGCATTACTATTACAGACAGTATAACACTAACTATCCCGCTACTATAGACCTTATAGACCTTATAGCATTATACTATTACAGACAGTATAACACTAACTATGCCGGCTACTATAGACCTTATAGACCTTATAGCATACTATTACAGACAGTATAACACTAACTATCCCGCTACTATAGACCTTATAGACCTTATAGCATTATACTATTACAGACAGTATAACACTAACTATCCCGCTACTATAGACCTTATAGACCTTATAGCATTATACTATTACAGACAGTATAACACTAACTATGCCGGCTACTATAGACCTTATAGCATTATACTATTACAGACAGTATAACACTAACTATCCCGCTACTATAGACCTTATAGACCTTATAGCATTATACTATTACAGACAGTATAACACTAACTATGCCGGCTACTATAGACCTTATAGCATTATACTATTACAGACAGTATAACACTAACTATGCCGGCTACTATAGACCTTATAGACCTTATAGCATTATACTATTACAGACAGTATAACACTAACTATCCCGCTACTATAGACCTTATAGACCTTATAGCATTATACTATTACAGACAGTATAACACTAACTATGCCGGCTACTATAGACCTTATAGCATTATACTATTACAGACAGTATAACACTAACTATGCCGGCTACTATAGACCTTATAGACCTTATAGCATTATACTATTACAGACAGTATAACACTAACTATCCCGCTACTATAGACCTTATAGACCTTATAGCATTATACTATTACAGACAGTATAACACTAACTATCCCGCTACTATAGACCTTATAGACCTTATAGCATTATACTATTACAGACAGTATAACACTAACTATGCCGGCTACTATAGACCTTATAGACCTTATAGCATTATACTATTACAGACAGTATAACACTAACTATCCCGCTACTATAGACCTTATAGACCTTATAGCATTATACTATTACAGACAGTATAACACTAACTATGCCGGCTACTATAGACCTTATAGACCTTATAGCATTATACTATTACAGACAGTATAACACTAACTATGCCGGCTACTATAGACCTTATAGACCTTATAGCATTATACTATTACAGACAGTATAACACTAACTATGCCGGCTACTATAGACCTTATAGCATTATACTATTACAGACAGTATAACACTAACTATCCCGCTACTATAGACCTTATAGACCTTATAGCATTATACTATTACAGACAGTATAACACTAACTATCCCGCTACTATAGACCTTATAGACCTTATAGCATTATAAACCTTATAGACCTTATAGCATTATACTATTACAGACAGTATGACATGCACAAATTTGACCCACTTGCGAGTTTCAGGCTATAAGGAAGTTGGAGCCGTGAATATCGATATTAAGGGGAGGTATTTAGTTTGTTTCCTACGTTTTCATCAAGCTTAAAATTACACCCCCTAGACCCCCTTTCAAGATAAATTTGTACATTTTTCGGTAGAAAAATGTCTCGGCCGGAGGCCGGTTGCTCTTAAATTACAGGCTCGCTATCGCTCGCCAGGAAAAAATTGACACCTTAATGGCACGAAAGGCCTTAAAATTGACAGAAATGGGGCAAAATATCTTAAAATGTCCAAACTACTAGGGCGAACGTCTTCAAATCTCAAAAGCAATGGGGTTAAACATGAGGGAGAAAGGGGTCCAGAAAAAAATCCCTCGAGTGGAAATCTCTCTCCCCTTAAAGAGACCTGCAATAATGATGGATAAAATGTGTGTTAATTGGTTATTATGTGTTTATATAAGGTACAGTCGCGCTCATAAGTCATGTCTCGGCACCAAGTATGTTTTGATCAATCATTGGTATCAGCAATATCTAAGCTTCATTTCTACATATGGAGTGAAATATACAAACATGTTCCTACACTTACCCACCCTATTCAACATCTGACAGACATGAATACAGCACAGAGCAAGCCAAACGTAATGACATTTGGGACATGACTTATTAGCGCGACTGTACTACGATAATATTTTAGCTGGTCATACTGCTAAATATCGATGTAAACAACTCCAACTTCCTTCTAGAACGAAACTCGCAGAACCAGTCAAACGTTCCATGGGTATCCCTTTGTTCGGTTCATACTGTAGCGTCACTCGGTTCCATGTCATCTCAACCAGTAGACCATTTCAACCAGTAGCTCTCAACCAGTGCCAAATTAACCCAGATCAACCAAACCAGTGCCAAAATATAGTACTAATCTAACCTAACCTAACCTTATTGGTTGATTTGGTACTGGTTGAGAGCTACTGGTTGAAATATAGTACTAACCTAACCTAACCGTATTGGTTGATTTGGTACTGGTTGAGAGCTACTGGTTGAAATATAGTACTAACCTAACCTAACCGTATTGGTTGATTTGGTACTGGTTGAGAGCTACTGGTTGAAATATAGTACTAACCTAACCTAACCGTATTGGTTGATTTGGTACTGGTTGAAATATAGTCCTAACCTAACCTAACCGTATTGGTTGATTTGGTACTGGTTGAGAGCTACTGGTTGAAATATAGTACTAACCTAACCGTATTGGTTGATTTGGTACTGGTTGAGAGCTACTGGTTGAAATATAGTCCTAACCTAACCTAACCGTATTGGTTGATTTGGTACTGGTTGAGAGCTACTGGTTGAAATATAGTACTAACCTAACCTAACCTAACCGTATTGGTTGATTTGGTACTGGTTGAGAGCTACTGGTTGAAATATAGTCCTAACCTAACCTAACCGTATTGGTTGATTTGGTACTGGTTGAGAGCTACTGGTTGAAATATAGTCCTAACCTAACCTAACCGTATTGGTTGATTTGGTACTGGTTGAGAGCTACTGGTTGAAATATAGTCCTAACCTAACCTAACCGTATTGGTTGATTTGGTACTGGTTGAGAGCTACTGTTGAAATATAGTCCTAACCTAACCTAACCGTATTGGTTGATTTGGTACTGGTTGAGAGCTACTGGTTGAAATATAGTCCTAACCTAACCTAACCTATTGGTTGATTTGGTACTGGTTGACTGGTACAATATAGTACTAACCTAACCTAACCGTATTGGTTGATTTGGTACTGGTTGAGAGCTACTGGTTGAAATATAGTCCTAACCTAACCTAACCGTATTGGTTGATTTGGTACTGGTTGAGAGCTACTGGTTGAAATATAGACCTAACCTAACCGTATTGGTTGATTTGGTACTGGTTGAGAGCTACTGGTTGAAATGGTCTACTGGTTGAGTTGACCGGTCACCGAGTCACACGGGCAACCTTCAGTATTATTTATTTTCCCTGGACTTACACCAAGCTTAAACAAACAAAGCACCCCCAAGACTCACATTCGACATACATTTTTTAGGTAGAAAAACTACGGGCTTCCTAAACATATCAAAGCTAATGGGGCTAAATATGAGGGAGAACGGTGGTCCAGAAAAAAAACCCCACCTGTTTAAGGGGAGGTATTTAGTGTGTTCCCTAGACCTCCATCAAGCTTAAAATTATACCCCCTTGACCCCCTTTCAAGATAAATTTGTACATTTTTCGGGAAAAAAATGTCCCGGCTGAAGGCCGTTTCCTCTTAAATTACAGGTTCGCTATCGCTCACCAGGACAAATTGACACCTAAATGGCATGAAATGTCTTTAAATTGACATCAATGGGGCGAAAGTTGTTAAAATCTGGGGCGAACGTCTTAAAATCTCAAAAGCAATGGGGTTAAAAATGAGAATGAAAGGTGTCCAGAAAAAAATTCTCAACTGGAAATCTCCCGCTTAAGGCGGTGTCCAGTTCTTCAGGTGTTTCTTTCTAGCCTGTCCCCTAGTCTGGCTATCAAGTTTCACCACATTTTTGCCATTTGTATCTTCAATTACTCTTTGTATATGTCGAGGTACAGCTGGCCACATGCACAGACCACTTGCGAGTTTCAGGCTATAAGAAAGTTGGAGCCGTAGATATTTAACAGAAGTACCAAACATAACCAATAAACGAGGTAAACAAAGTATAAATGAAGTAAAGTGATCAAACAGGATATGAGGGTACATTTCCCGACGATACCGAAACGTTTGAGCTGCGCAGTGAGTTATTGCGCAACGATGTGTGGGTAGCCAACTATACTCGGTTCTGTGTCAGTGGGAGAAAACGTTTGAGCTGCACAGTGAGTTATTGCGCAACGATGTGTGGGTAGCCAACTATACTCGGTTCTGTGTCAGTGGGAGAAAACGTTTGAGCTGCGCAGTGAGTTATTGCGCAACGATGTGTGGGTAGCCAACTATACTCGGTTCTGTGTCAGTGGGAGAAAACGTTTGAGCTGCACAGTGAGTTATTGCGCAACGATGTGTGGGTAGCCAACTATACTCGGTTCTGTCAGTAGGAGAAAACGTTTGAGCTGCGCAGTGAGTTATTGCGCAACGATGTGTGGGTAGCCCTCTGTGGGACAAAGACACTTTATCGTCACAACATTACGCAATCCTCCTTCTGGAATAATCCAACAGAAAACGTATTGCTGGATAAGTACCGGTTTGTTTATCATTCGCCTGCCTTCGTATAGTCGCGAAGTCATTCCTCTTAAATTACAGGCTCGCTATCGCTCGCTAGGATAAAATTGACACCTGAATGGCACGAAAGGTCTTAATATGGGGTGAAAGTTCTTAAAATCGCTAAACTAATGGGGCAAACGTTTTATAAATAAAAAACAATGGGGCTAAACAAGAGGGAGAAAGGGGTTAAGAAAAAAAATCCCTTAAGTGGAGATCTCCCCTTAATGATCATAAATTATTGAAGCGACTATACGAAGCCAATGATAAACAAACCAGTTACTTAGCCAGCAATACGTTTTCTGTTGGATTATTCCAGAAGGAGGATTGCGTAATGTTGTGACGATAAAGTGTCTTTGTCTACAACCTAATCTTCGCTGTTGTCAAGCTTTACTACTAATGTACATCCTGTCTGACGGTTATATATGTGTGTGTTTATTATATTATTGTGGTTATCAGTAGTAGTAGTAGTAGTAGTAGTAGTAGTAGTAGTAGTAGTAGTAGTAGTAGTAGTAGTAGTAGTAGTATGGTGTAGAATAGTAATATCTGATGCTTGTAAAATAAAATGTATGAACAATATTTAAAAATAATAAATCAGTTGTAGTAATAGTAGTAGTAGTGGTAGTAGTAGTAGTAGTAGTAGTAGTAGTAGTACGGTAGTAGTAGTAGTAGAAGTAGTAGCAAAAATATTTCTATTATTGTATATTTATATTAGAACATAAGAACATAAGAAAATGGGAGTCTGCAAAAAAGCCGATCGGCCCACACAAGGCAGATCCCTGTCAAACCCAACCCCAATTACATAACAACTTAAGGTCATAAGATCGCGGGAAACTGCATATGGCCATGCGGCCCACATGAAGCAGCTCCCATTCACACCCAGCCCATATCACCCATATGGGAATCCAACTTATGCTTAAGGGGAGATCTCCACTTGAGGGATTGTTTTCTTGACCCCTTTCAACCTCATGTTTAGCCCCATTGCTTTTGATATTATAAAACGTTCGCCCCATTAGTTTAGCGATTTTAAGAACTTTCACCCCATATTAAGACCTTTCGTGCCATTCAGGTGTCGATTTTATCCTGGCGAGCGATAGCGAGCCTGTAATTTAAGAGGAACCGGCCTTCGGCCGGGACATTTTTCTACCGAAAAATGTACAAATTTATCTTGAAAGCGACTCAAGGGGGTGTAATTTCAAGCTTGATGGAGGTCTAGGGAACACACTAAAACACCTCCCTTAAAGCTTAAAGCTATTATTAGTAGTTGTATCAGTAGTATTACTATTACTTATGCTACTACTACTACTACTACTACTACTACTACTACTACTACCACTACTACTACTACTACCACTACTACTACTACTACTACTACTACTACTACCACTACTACTACTACTACTACCACTACTACTACTACTACTACTACTACCACTACTACTACTACTACCACTACTACTACTACTACTACTACTACTACTACTACTAGTAATAGTAGTATTATGGGTTCCCGACGACATTAAGGGAGGGTGACCTGCTTTTTTTTTATTTCTGTCCTTTTCTCTCTTTCTCTGGCTTGTATCCATTCGGCCCCATTCAGCCAACTATTTTAAGACGTTTATCCCCATCTAGGTGTCGATTTCTTCCTGGCGAGCGATAGCGAGCCAGCATTATATGAAGAAATCCGGCTTCGCCGGAGAAATTTTTCTATCGAAAAATGTACAAATTTAGCCTGCTGTCAAACACAAATAAAAATGTTGCTGGCTCGCTACCGCTCACCAGTAAGAAATTGACACCTGGATGGGGATAAACGTCTTAAAACAGTAGGCTGAATGGGGCCAAATGGATACAAGCCAGAGAAAGATAGAAAAGGCCAGAACAAAAACAGGTCACCCCCCCTTAACCTTATTTGGTTCGAGGGGGGTCTATGTGTCTCTCCCCTGCTTCGCTCCATTAGTTTGGAGTGTAGGGAGACTTTTCGCCCTATTAGTTTGGCGATAATAAGACGCTTCACCCCACCCCCTTCAGGTGTCAATTTTGATCTAGGTGTGACAGGGATCTGCCTTGTATGGGCCGATCGGCTTTTTGCAGACTCCCATTTTCTTATGTTCTAGACGAGTGATAGCGAGCCCTGTGTGCTAAGGAGAAATCGGCCTTTGACCAGGACAATTTTTTATCGAAAAGTGTACAAATTTAGCTTGAAAGGGGTCTGGGTGTTACAGTCCTTAAGGGGAGGTTTCCACTTGAGGGACTTTTTTCTTGACCCCTTTCTCCCTCATGTCTAGCCCCATTGCTTTTGAGATTTTAAGACGTTAGCCCCATTATTTTGACGATTTTAAGAACTTTCGACCCATTTCTATCAATTTTAAGACCTTCCGTGCCATTTAGGTGTCCATTTTATCCTGGCGAGCGATAGCGAGCCTGTAATATAAGAGGAACCGGCTTTCAGCCGGGACATTTTTCTACCGAAAAATGTACAAATTTATCTTGAAAGGGGGTCAAGGGGGTGCAATTTTAAGATTGCTGGAGGAGTAGGAAACAAACTAAAAACCTCCCGTTAAGGGGAGGTATTTAGTTTGTTTCCTACGTTTTCATCAAGCTTAAAATTACACCCCCTAGACCCCCTTTCAAGATAAATTTGTAATTTTTCGGTAGAAAAATTTCCCGGCCGCAGGCCGGTTGTTCTTATATTACAGGCTCGCTATCGCTCGCCAGGATAAAATTGACACCTTAATTGTACGAAAGGTCTTAAAATTGACAGAAATGGGTCAAAATTTCTTAAAATGTCCAAACTAATAGGGCAAACGTCTTAAAATCTCAAAAGCAATGGGGCTAAACATGAGGGAGAAAGGGGTCCAGAAAAAAAAATCCCTCAAGTGGAAATCTCCCCTTAAGTCACCACAATAAGCACCCTACTGGAGATCAGCAAACCCTGTTGTTATTTGCTTTCCTTTCTAAAGCATTAATAAACACGTGTGCTTTGAAATTTAAATCTCCGGAGTCACCCTGCCATATTGGTACCCTATAGTAGCAGAGATCGGCCAACCTCCGCCATCTTGGTACCCACTGGTTATCATAATAATATCCCAACATTCCATAATATTGGTAAAGGGAAATGGGCCGTTTTTATGGTCCCATTTCTTCCCCATTAGTTTTGAGATTTTAAGACGTTTGCCCTATTATTTTGTCGACTTTAACATGTTTCGCCCAATTTCTTTGTGTCAATACTAAGACATTTCGTCCCCTATACTGTAGGTGTCGCCCCATGTCTTTGTCAATACTAAGACATTTCGTCCCCTATACTGTAGGTGTCGCCCCATTTCTTTGTGTCAATACTAAGACATTTCGTCCCCTATACTGTAGGTGTCGCCCCATTTCTTTGTGTCAATACTAAGACATTTCGTCCCCTATACTGTAGGTGTCGCCCCATTTCTTTGTGTCAATACTAAGACATTTCGTCCCCTATACTGTAGGTGTCGCCCCATTTCTTTGTCAATACCAAGACATTTCGTCCCCTATACTATAGGTGTCGCCCCATTTCTTTGTCAATACTAAGACATTTCGTCCCCTATACTGTAGGTGTCGATATTGGTCCTGGCGAGCGATAGCGAGCCTATAATTGTGGAGGCGCTGAAGCGGCCGTGAAATTTTTAATACCGATTTTGTTTTGTTTTTAAATATACTCGAGAGGGGATCTAATGGACGTTTTTTTTTTTTTTTTTTTTTTTTAATGTTTGATGGAGGTTTAGGGAGGAAACTAGAAAAACAAAACAATGCATATATATATATATATATATATATATATATATATATATATATATATATATATATATATATATAATTATGCAATGTATTAATAGACCCCCGGGGAAAAAATAAATAAATAAACCCCCCCCCCCCCCCCCCCTACTGTCCGGGGAGATAATTCCACTGGAGGGACTTTTTTCTGGACCCCTTTCTCTCTCTCTCTCTCTCTCATGTTTAACCCCATTGCTTTTGAGATTTTAAGATGTTTGCCCCATTAGTTTGGCGATGTTAAGAAGTTTCACCCCATTTATGTCACTTTTAAGACCTTTCGTCCTATTTAGGTGTCGATTTTTTCCTGGCGAGCGATAGCGAGCCTGTAATTTAAGAGGAACCGGCCTTCGGCCGGGACATTTTTCTACCGAAAAATGTACAAATTTATCTTGAGAAGGGGGTCAAGGGGGTGTAATTTCAAGCTTGATGGAGGTCTAGGGAACAAACTAAAAACCTCCCCTTAAGTCTCCACACCCATGACAAATACACCGTAACACTGGCAGAGAATATAGATTTTTGTTTTTGGATGTTGATTCTACACGATCGAAACTAACACGATGAACTAGGGTTGTTTGTTGTTGAACACTGATAGATAATTACAATCGTTGAGAGAGAGAGAGAGCGAGAGAGAGAGAGAGCGAGAGAGAGAGAGAGAGAGAGAGAGAGAGAGAGAGAGAGAGAGAGAGAGAGTGTGTGAGTGAGAGAGAGAGAGAGAGAGAGAGAGAGAGAGAGAGAGAGAGAGAGAGAGAGAGAGAGAGAGAGAGAGAGAGAGGACTTAATATTAGTGAAAATACCAAAACCAGGCACAAATAATCGAGAGAGAGAGAAAGAGAGAGAGAGGACTTAATATTAGTGAAGATACCAAACCAGGCACAAATAATCGAGAGAGAGAGTGTGAAAGAGTGAGTGTGAGTTACATAGATACACATACTGCACAGACCTTGCAGTCCCTTTATCCTAAGTTGTATAAAATCATCTAATTGTTTATAATCTTCAAGGAACACCCCGCTCTTAACATTAATCATCAATTACAAACCCCAATGCACTTGAATAAACTAATGAAATAATATGGTCCTCCCGGGATTCGAACTCGGGACACCACACCCAGAACATAAGCACCTAAACCATTACACCACCAACACAGGTAATTGCCAGAAGGGTCCTATTGCGTCATAATCTTGAAAGGGTTAAAGAATCCGAGTGAGGACAAAGGTGTGCAAGGTAGTGCATTAAGGGGGGGGGGGGGTGACCTGTTTTGGTTCTCTCCTTTTCTATCTTTCTCTGGCTTGTATCCATTTGGCCCCATTCAGCCTACTGTTTTAAGACGTTTATCCCCATCCAGGTGTCAATTTTTTACTGGTGAGCGGTAGCGAGCCAGCATATTTTTATTTTTTGTTTGACAGCAAGCTAAATTTGTACATTTTTCGATAGAAAAATGTCTCCGGCGAAGCCGGATTTCTTCATATAATGCTGGCTCGCTATCGCTCGCCAGGAAGAAATCGACACCTAGATGGGGATAAACGTCTTAAAATAGTTGGCTGAACGGGGCCGAATGGATACAAGCCAGAGAAAGAGAGAAAAGGAGAGAAATAACAAAAAACAGGTCACCCTCCCTTAACCCTTTTATAGTTTATTTTCTACCAGTGACCCCCGCGGCCAAAGACGCCAACTGGTCAGGACAGGTTGACTTGCATGTCCAGGGTTCGTATACGCCAAGCCACAGTTTAGCAGGGGAGGTTTTTAGTGTGTTTCCTAGACTTCCATCAAGCTTGAAATTACACCCCCTTGACCCCCTTTCAAGATAAATTTGTACATTTTTCGGTAGAAAAATGTCCCGGTTCCTCTTAAATTACAGGCTCGCTATCGCTCGCCAGGAAAAAATCGACACATAAATGGGATGAAAGGTCTTAAAATTGACATAAATGGGGTGAAACTTCTTAAAATCGCCAAACTAATGGGGCGAACGTCTTAAAATTTCAAAAGCAATGGGGCTAAACATGAGGGAGAAAGGGGCAAAGAAAAAAATCCCTCAAGTGGAATTCTCCCCTTAGAAGTCGGTATCACCACACGAGTGCTTTTTCACTAACATTTATCCTTAACACTGGTCTGGCAGCTCATAAGGTAAACATTTAATATTTGTATGTTACCTAAATTCATCTACCATCAGTCTAGTTTCAGATACCAGTGCAAAATATTCCAAAAAAATGTTGCCAGAAATTTGTTGATCATCGAATGTTGACTATAAAAGCTCTCGTGTGATACCGGCTTTAGTGTTGCCAATTTACCTAAGTCCCCGCTTGATCTAGAGGTAGTTACTTTGATCTAGAGGTAGTTACTTTGATCTAGAGGTAGTTACTTTGATCTAGAGGTAGTTACTTTGATCTAGAGGTAGTTACTTTGATCTAGAGGTAGTTACTTTGATCTAGAGGTAGTTACTTTGATCTAGAGGTAGTTACTTTGATCTAGAGGTAGTTACTTTGATCTAGAGGTAGTTACTTTGATCTAGAGGTAGTTACTTTGATCTAGAGGGTAGTTACTTTGATCTAGAGGGTAGTTACTTTGATCTAGAGGTAGTTACTTTGATCTAGAGGTAGTTACTTTGATCTAGAGGTAGTTACTTTGATCTAGAGGTAGTTACTTTAATCTAGAGGTAGTTACTTTGATCTAGAGGGAAGTTACTTTGATCTAGAGGTAGTTACTTTGATCTAGAGGGTAGTTACTTTGATCTAGAGGTAGTTACTTTGATCTAGAGGTAGTTACTTTGATCTAGAGGTAGTTACTTTGATCTAGAGGTAGTTACTTTGATCTAGAGGTAGTTACTTTGATCTAGAGGTAGTTACTTTGATCTAGAGGGAAGTTACTTTGATCTAGAGGTAGTTACTTTGATCTAGAGGTAGTTACTTTGATCTAGAGGGAAGTTACTTTGATCTAGAGGTAGTTACTTTGATCTAGAGGGTAGTTACTTTGATCTAGAGGTAGTTACTTTGATCTAGAGGTAGTTACTTTGATCTAGAGGTAGTTACTTTGATCTAGAGGTAGTTACTTTGATCTAGAGGTAGTTACTTTGATCTAGAGGTAGTTACTTTGATCTAGAGGTAGTTACTTTGATCTAGAGGTAGTTACTTTGATCTAGAGGGTAGTTACTTTGATCTAGAGGTAGTTACTTTGATCTAGAGGTAGTTACTTTGATCTAGAGGGAAGTTACTTTGATCTAGAGGTAGTTACTTTGATCTAGAGGTAGTTACTTTGATCTAGAGGTAGTTACTTTGATCTAGAGGGTAGTTACTTTGATCTAGAGGGTAGTTACTTTGATCTAGAGGTAGTTACTTTGATCTAGAGGTAGTTACTTTGATCTAGAGGCACATTTTTACATCTAGCGACATGAATTCTAGCGATAGTCTGTTTAATTGGGTTCCATGTCATCTCAACCAGTAGACCATTTCAACCAGTAGCTCTCAACCAGTGCCAAATTTGCCCAGACCAACCAAACCAGTGCCAAAATATAGTACTAACCTAACCTAACCGTATTGGTTGATTTGGTACTGGTTGAAATGGTCTACTGGTTGAGTTGACCGGTCACCATATAATTGAACCCTTTTAGAGAAATATTTTATTGTGCCGATATTCTTGAACCCTTTTAGAGAAATATTTTATTGTGCCGATATTCTTGAACCCTTTTAGAGAAATATTTTATTGTGCCGATATTCTAACTATTTTCATCAATGATTAACTATCTAGCAAACTTGACGTGGTAACCGAGTAAATGATCATGGTGGACACGTGTTGGGCACCAGCAGCGGTAGTAGGCTATTATGGTGACCGGTCAACTCAACCAGTAGCTCTCAACCAGTACCAAATCAACCAATACGGTTAGGTATTGGAACCGGCTATTATGCACTACGGTCTGAGGCTGCTTCTCCAGTACAGTCCCACCCAGTACAACTCACCCAGTAAATCTCAACCAGTGCCAACATAATATTCCTAACATAATTTAACCCTAGATGTGACGACCACTTGTGAGTTTAGGCAAGATTAAGGGGAGATTTCCACTTGAGGGATTTTTTTCTTGACTCCTTTCTCCTTCATGTTTAGCCCCATTGCTTTTGCGATTTTAAGACGTTCACCCCATTAGTTTGGCGAGTTTAAGACATTTCACCCCATTTATATAACTTTTAAGACCTGTCGTCCCATTTAGGTGTCGATTTTTTCCTGGCGAGCGATAGCGAGCCTGCAATTTAAGAGGAACCGGCCTTCGGCCGGGACATTTTTCTACCGAAAAATGTACAAATTTATCTTGAAAGGGAGTTTAGGGGGAGTAATTTTAAGCTTGATGGAAGTCTAGGGAATCAACTAAAAACCTCCCCTTAAGGATATGGCAGTGTGGAGCGTATTGACCAAGGTAATTACAATAGCCTTTGTACAGTCGCGCTAATAAGTGATGCCTCGGCACCAAGTATGTTTTGATCAATAATTAGTACCAGCAATATATGTAAACTTCATTTCGTCATATCGAGTGAAATATACAAACCTGTTCCTACACTTACCCACCCTATTCAACATCTGACAGACATGAATACAGCACAGAGCAAGCCAAACGTAATGAGAGCTGGGACATGACTTATTAACGCCACCGTACAACACACACACTAAGGCATGATGATCCATAGTTAATTTATGCATGACTCTTGGTTACTGCTTTTCAAGTTGTGGATATATGGAGAGTCATTGATGTGTATACTAGACTATCCTCTACCCTACCCTAACCTCGGCAACTCAAAAGGGGCTGGAGCAAATGGGCTGTATAATTAATTGTCCACACCTATTCCGTGGCTGACCCTTCACTAATGGTAGAAATATTAGCTGGAGTACTCTAGTCATTTGTGAGTTATAGAGGTTAATGTTCAAGAGTTGTGGGCTAATTGGTTGGAACAAGGTATAGTGGTTATAAACTGTTGGTATAAACATTTTGAAAAAAAAAAAAAAAAAAAAAAATATATATATATATACAGTATACTGTATATATATATATATATATATATATAATATAATATATATATATAATTTATATATATATTGGAAAATTAATAAATACGCATGAGTCAATTATATAATTGTTTTGTCATTTTCGTGTCTTGATTTGGCCATAATTATGTAATTAAACAACACAATAGCAAAGGGATAACAATTCATAATCCTAGGTTAAATATATATAACCTCTTCCATACGTATAGTTCCCGCCAAGCCATGCGCGCCACAACAAAGGAGCCAGGAGGTTTATCAGTAGAGACCCTATAATGACAGAGATCAGCCAACATCAAACCGGGTCAGGTTCCTTCTTCCTATGACTTAAATTGCTTCAAACTCCAGGCATTTTGGCTCGAACGTCCCTTGATTTTGGCCCTGTCACTCTTTCAACTCAGGGGGAGGCACTCGCTACGGGCAGTTCTGCCTTTGTCTCCCTCACTCACATAGACAAAACAAAACAAAAAGTCAGGTGAAGATATTGAGGGATAAGCCTTTACAACGGCTCCTCGTATAAACTTTTCGAAGAGTATTGAGAGGGGAGAAAAGGTGTTAGAAAGAGAGGAAGCTGTTGCAGTGGCTTTGTTATGTTTGTTAATAATCTGTATAGGTGGTCAGGTGAAGGTATTGAAGAATAGGCCTTGACAACGGCACCTCGTATCCACTTTCCGAAGAGTGTTGAGAGGGGAGATGTTTTGAAGAGAGAGGAAGCTGTTGGGGTGGCTTTGTGTGTATCATTAGTCTGTATCCGTCGTCGAGGTATCCCTCCCGACTGGATTTGGGTACCACTATAGAGATCTTGCAGTAAGAGAGAGTGGCCAACTTTGTCTTTGGACGCCATTTTGTCGCCTCAATTATCAAAGACTAAGGTAATATTTTAGTTGTGGTCATAAAGAACTTATATATCCGAAGATCAAACTATATCTCCTGTACCAGTTATTCCCGAGTGTTTATGATGGGTGTGGATGAGCGGAAAGATAGGAACAATGTACCAGGAGCAGCAATATGGTGGAGTTTGGCCGATCTCTGTGACTGTAGGATCTCTAGGGGGCCACTGGGGTCATTATCTTATCTTTACACTCTCTCTCTCTCTCTCTCTCTATATATATATATATATATATACAGGGTGGTGCAAAAGTAGGTTGACACTCTTATTTTCTAAAATATGGTAATGGCGACTGTCAACCTACTTTTGCACCACCCTGTATATATATATATATATATATATATATATATATATATATATATATATATATATATTATCCAGAACAAACATTCAGTATAGCACAAGATATACTGTATATTACCGTCTATAGAGATTAGATAAACGATACCCACACGACAGAAAAACGTTTAAAAAGGTGTAGAATCGAAACTTGGCATGTCATCACAATAAAAACGTTTGTCCGTCATGTGGGTATAATTTAACCATTCAAGCACTCACGGCACTGTCAATTTATCTACCCATAATTATATAATTTATCTACCCATAATTATATAATTTATCTACCCATAATTATATATTTTATCTACCCATAATTATATATTTTATCTACCCATAATTATATATTTTATCTACCCATAATTATATAATTTATCTACCCATAATTATATAATTTATCTACCCATAATTATATATTTTATCTACCCATAATTATATAATTTATCTACCCATAATTATATATTTATCTACCCATAATTATATAATTATCTACCCATAATTATATATTTATCTACCCATAATTATATAATTTATCTACCCATAATTATATAATTTATCTACCCATAATTATATAATTTATCTACCCATAATTATATAATTATCTACCCATAATTATATAATTTATCTACCCATAATTATATAATTTATCTACCCATAATTATATATTTATCTACCCATAATTATATATTTATCTACCCATAATTATATAATTTATCTACCCATAATTATATAATTTATCTACCCCTAATTATATAATTGATCTACCCATAATTATATAATTGATCTACCCATAATTATATAATTGATCTACCCATAATTATATAATTTATCTACCCATAATTATATATTTTATCTACCCATAATTATATATTTTATCTACCCATAATTATATAATTTATCTACCCATAATTATATAATTGATCTACCCATAATTATATAATTTATCTACCCATAATTATATAATTTATCTACCCATAATTATATATTTTATCTACCCATAATTATATAATTTATCTACCCATAATTATATAATTTATCTACCCATAATTATATAATTTACCTACCCATAATTATATATTTTATCTATCCATAATTATATAATTTATCTATCCATTATATAATTTATCTACCCATAATTATATATTTTATCTACCCATAATTATATAATTTATCTACCCATAATTATATAATTTATCTACCCATAATTATATAATTTATCTACCCATAATTATATAATTTATCTACCCATAATTATATAATTTATCTACCCATAATTATATAATTTGGTCTATGGAGCTGAATTATTTATGATCACAAATATAATATCGCCTCAATGATGATAACATGGCGTCCAAGCGGCTCTCTCTCTCTCTCTCTCTTATCACAGGGTCTCCACAAGAGCATAACAAAGAAGCCACGAGCCATGTTATCAGTGGAGAACTTCTATTAGGAGAGAGAGAGAGAGAGCGGACAATTTTTCTTTGGACGCCATCTTGCTGCCTTAAGGGGAGGGTATTAGTTTGGTCCCTAGATATCCATCAAGCTTAAGATTACACCCCCTTGAGCCCCTTTCAAGATAAAGTTGTACATTTTTCGGTAGAAAAATGTCCCGGCTGAAAGCCGGGTCCTCTTAAATTACAGGCTCGCTATCGCTCGCCAGGATAAAATCGACACCTAAATGGCACGAAAGGTCTTAAAATTGACAGAAATGGGTCAAAAGTTCTTAAAATCGTCAAAATAATGGGGCGAACGTCTTACAATTAGAAAGGAAATGGGGCTAAACATGAGGGAGCAAGGGGTCAAGAAAAAAATCCCTCAAGTGGAAATCTCCCCGTAACTATCAAACAACGGGTTACTATCCTATTTTCGACCATGTATAATTTCAATCTAAACGCCACGTAACAACAACACATCCTGTATAGTACCAGTCAGTATTGCCGGTTGGGTATAAAAGAGGCTGACGACAACACCAGTGGCACCAACATGGCGGAGGTTGGCTGATCTCTGGGGTACTCGACGATCTCTACTGGTACGTATCAGCAGCACTTGAGAGTTGAGAGGCTTGCTGACTGGCCATTATTATACAGGGTGTACATAGTCTCTTTACAATATAAAATATGTATTACCAAGACAATTGATGAGATATTTTAATCAGATGTGCTGTATGTCTATCTATCTATCTATATGCTCAGGCCCAATCCCCATTTTGGGGGTAGCCGACTCAAGACAGAGCAAGAACAGGGAAAACACAAAAACAACATAAAACACAAAATAAACACAGATAAAAAACACAAACTCTCACACATCTCATACATCTGTTGTATGTACTCGGTGGTTATCAAAGTTTTTAATAACATTGCATTTGTCCATTGGTCCATTTCTCTTCCACGAGAAAACATTTACTGCAAATGTTTACCTTGACCTTTTGACTGAATATGTGGCACCACAACTAGATGACCTTCAACCAACCATCATTTATCAGCAAGATGGTGCACCACCACATTGGGGACTGCGTGTTCGTGAGTTCCTAAATCAAACATTGACAGACCGGTGGATTGGAAGGGATGGCCCGATTCCCTGGCCACCTCGTTCACCAGATATCACTCCCCTGGACTTCTTTCTATGGGGTTATGTTAAAGATATCGTGTATCGAACAGAGATACGGGACATCACTGACCTAAAGCAAAAGATCACTGATGCCATTGCGACCATTGATGAGGCTATGCTACAGCGAACATGGCAAGAAATCGAGTACCGTCTTGATGTGCTTCGTGCAACTAATGGTGCCCATGCAGGTGTACTAAATGAGGCAAACAGAACTTCAATATATACTCCTCATTTTGCAATAATTTCCACATATTTGTCTGTTCATTTGCTTTTGTAATAAATATTGTAAATTGTAAAGACTTTATGGACACCCTGTATATCCCTGACTCAGCATAACACACACCACACACCGGGCACCCATTATAATACCACTCACTCAGCATAACAACTGTTAAGGGAAGGGTTTTACTTTGTTTCCTACTCCTCCAGCAATCTTAAAATGTCACCCCCTTGACCCCATTTCAAGATAAATTTGTAAATTTTTCGGTAGAAAAATGTCCCGGCCAAAGGCCGGTTACTATTAAATTACAGGCTCGCTACGCTCGCCAGGATAAAATCGACACCTAAATTGCACGAAAAGTCTTAAAATTGACAGAATGGGGCGGAAATTCTTAAAATCACCAAACTAATGGGGCAAACGTCTTAAAATCTCAAAAGCAATGGGGCTAACCATGAGGGAGAAAGGGGTCAAGAAAAAACCCCACTCAAGTGGAGATCTCCCCTTAACACACCGCCCAGCTTGTCAACACCACACAACCAATTTGTGTGTGTGTGATATTAACGCCTGACCTTAAGGAGAGGTATTTAGTTTGTTCCCTAGACCTCCATCAAGCTTAAAATTACACCCCCTCGAGTCCCTTTCAAGATAAATTTGTAATTTTTTCGGTAGAAAAATGTCCTGGCCGAAGGCCGGTTCCTCTTAAATTACAGGCTCGCTATCGCTCGCCAGGATAAAATCGACACCTGAATTGCACGAAAGGTCTTAATATGGGGTGAAAGTTCTTAACATCGCTAAACTAATGGGGCAAACGTTTTATAATATCAAAAGCAATGGGGCTAAACATGAGGGAGAAAGAGGTAAAAAAAAAAATCCCTCAAGTGGAGATCTCCCCTTAAGGTGTATCAAACCAATAATTCTAAGAACAACCTCTTTGATATCGGCATTACTTACTGTCGTTACACTAGACAAAGCCCAAACTCCTACCGGTACATCAAAAGTGGACTAAACCCCAAACTCCTACCGGTACATCAAAAGTGGACTAAACCCCAAACTCCTACCGGTACATCAAAAGTGGACTAAACCCCAAACTCCTACCGGTACATCAACAGTGGACTAAACCCCAAACTCCTACCGGTACATCAAAAGTGGACTAAACCCCAAACTCCTACCGGTACATCAACAGTGGACTAAACCCCAAACTCCTACCAGTACATCAAAAGTGGACTAAGCCCCAAACTCCTACCGGTACATCAACAGTGGACTAAACCCCAAACTCCTACCGGTACATCAACAGTGGACTAAACCCCAAACTCCTACCGGTACATCAAAAGTGGACTAAACCCCAAACTCCTACCGGTACATCAACAGTGGACTAAACCCCAAACTCCTACCGGTACATCAACAGTGGACTAAAGCCCAAACTCCTACCGGTACATCAAAAGTGGAGTAAACCCCAAACTCCTACCGGTACATCAACAGTGGACTAAACCCCAAACTCCTACCGGTACATCAACAGTGGACTAAACCCCAAACTCCTACCGGTACATCAAAAGTGGACTAAACCCCAAACTCCTACCGGTACATCAACAGTGGACTAAACCCCAAACTCCTACCAGTACATCAAAAGTGGACTAAGCCCCAAACTCCTACCGGTACATCAACAGTGGACTAAACCCCAAACTCCTACCGGTACATCAACAGTGGACTAAACCCCAAACTCCTACCGGTACATCAAAAGTGGACTAAACCCCAAACTCCTACCGGTACATCAAAAATGGACTAAACCCCAAACTCCTACCGGTACATCAACAGTGGACTAAACCCCAAACTCCTACCGGTACATCAACAGTGGACTAAACCCCAAACTCCTACCGGTACATCAACAGTGGACTAAACCCCAAACTCCTACCGGTACATCAACAGTGGACTAAACCCCAAACTCCTACCGGTACATCAACAGTGGACTAAACCCCAAACTCCTACCGGTACATCAACAGTGGACTAAACCCCAAACTCCTACCGGTACATCAACAGTGGACTAAACCCCAAACTCCTACCGGTACATCAAAAGTGGACTAAACCCCAAACTCCTACCGGTACATCAACAGTGGACTAAACCCCAAACTCCTACCGGTACATCAAAGTGGACTAAGCCCCAAACTCCTACCGGTACATCAACAGTGGACTAAACCCCAAACTCCTACCGGTACATCAACAGTGGACTAAACCCCAAACTCCTACCGGTACATCAAAAGTGGACTAAACCCCAAACTCCTACCGGTACAACAAAAGTGGACTAAACCCCAAACTCCTACCGGTACATCAACAGTGGACTAAAGCCCAAACTCCTACCGGTACATCAACAGTGGACTAAACCCCAAACTCCTACCGGTACAACAAAAGTGGACTAAACCCCAAACTCCTACCGGTACATCAACAGTGGACTAAACCCCAAACTCCTACCGGTACATCAACAGTGGACTAAACCCCAAACTCCTACCAGTACATCAACAGTGGACTAAACCCCAAACTCCTACCAGTACATCAACAGTGGACTAAACCCCAGTCTCGGACAACGTACATAAAAATAAAAAAAAATTGCAAATGCACATTGCCAGGTTAAAACAAAAATAGTTGAAGTTTCAGATCATTCGGGCCTGCGACCACCTGCAAGTTTTAAGGGGAGGTATTTAGTTTGTTCCCTAGACCTCCATCAAGCTTAAAATTACACCCCCTTGAGTCCCTTTCAAGATAAATTTGTACATTTTTCGGTAGAAAAATGTCCCGGCCGAAGGCCACTTCTTCTTAAATTACAGGCTCGCTATCGCTCGCCAGGATAAAATCGACACCTGAATTGCACGAAAGGTCTTAATATGGGGTGAAAGGTCTTAAAATCGCTAAACTAATGGGGCAAACGTTTTATAATATCAAAAGCAATGGGGCTAAACATGAGGGAGAAAAGGGTCAAGAAAAAAATCCCTCAAGTGGAGATCTCCCCTTAAGGAACTTACAGTAGTTTGAGCCGCAGACATCGACATTATACAGGCATGCATAAATAATGTAAGTTTCCGATAAGATAGAAAATATGTTGAATTATATGTTGTGTAATATTATGCACCACAACCATATAGCCTACTCTGATAGTGGGTGATGTGATATTTATAGATGATATCACGCACTATCAAAGTAGGCTAAAAAATAAGGTAGATATATCGAAAAATAAGAAACGTACAGCAATGTCAATAACACCCTCGGGGGCCTCGTGTTCTGGGCTGATTTATCTAGCCTACTTTGTGCAAGTTTGTTCAACTCGGCCTATGGACAAATTGGGAGAATAATCGAAAACCCGCCTATAGCCTATCTAGAAGTGCATAATTGTGTGTATACCCATCATTATTCATATAAGTGTATTATTTTGTATTACAACTATAACAAATTCCAGTAGCTTCTACTACAAAACACTAAACAGCATCACACTTTCCAACAGCAACACAACACAACACAATCACATGCTGCAATCACAACAACAGACTCGACTCCTTCATGTAAACAACAAGCAAACAATCTCATCAATCACTTCTCACGTGTCAGCCTCCTAAAACCCCACAAAGACGACCGACGTGTCATCCGACGTAAGAGACAATTCCCCACAGACCCTGACTATACACCCTTCACCAATCACCAGACAAAGCACATCATCAACAATCTCAAGCACTCACCCCACCTGTGGCCTAGACAACATAAGCAACATACAAAGACCCCACGCTACCCTTCTCACACCGCCCCATCACACTCCTTTGCACCCCCTCCAAAGACCCCACGCTACCCTTCTCACACCGCCCCATCACACTCCTTTGTACCCCCTCCAAAGACCCCACGCTACCCTTCTCACACTGCCCCATCACACTCCTTTGTACCCCCTCCAAAGACCCCATGCTACCCTTCTCACACTCCTTTGTACCCCCTCCAAAGACCCCACGCTACCCTTCTCACACCGCCCCATCACACTCCTTTGTACCCCCTCCAAAGACCCCACGCTACCCTTCTCACACCGCCCCATCACACTCCTTTGTACCCCCTCCAAAGACCCCACGCTACCCTTCTCACACTGCCCCATCACACTCCTTTGCACCCCCTCCAAAGACCCCACGCTACCCTTCTCACACCGCCCCATACCACTCCTTTGTACCCCCTCCAAAGACCCCACGCTACCCTTCTCACACCGTACCGCCCCATCACACTCCTTTGCACCCCCTCCAAAGACCCCACGCTACCCTTCTCACACCGTACCGCCCCATCACACTCCTTCGCACCCCCTCCAAAGACCCCACGCTACCCTTTTCACACCGCCCCATCACACTCCTTTGCACCCCCTCCAAAGACCCCACGCTACCCTTCTCACACCGCCCCATCACACTCCTTTGTACCCCCTCCAAAGACCCCACGCTACCCTTCTCACACCGCCCCATCACACTCCTTTGCACCCCCTCCAAAGACCCCACGCTACCCTTCTCACACCGCCCCATCACACTCCTTTGCACCCCCTCCAAAGACCCCACGCTACCCTTCTCACACCGCCCCATCACACTCCTTTGTACCCCCTCCAAAGACCCCACGCTACCCTTCTCACACTCCTTTGCACCCCCTCCAAAGACCCCACGCTACCCTTCTCACACCGCCCCATCACACTCCTTTGCACCCCCTCCAAAGACCCCACGCTACCCTTCTCACACCGCCCCATCACACTCCTGTGCACCCCCTCCAAAGACCCCACGCTACCCTTCTCACACCGCCCCATCACACTCCTTTGTACCCCCTCCAAAGACCCCACGCTACCCTTCTCACACCGCCCCATCACACTCCTTTGCACCCCCTCCAAAGACCACACACTACTAGCCACACTCGACATAACAAAGCCTTCGATGCCATCCCCCGCCACAACCTAACAAACAAAATCTACCCATACCATCAAACACATCATAGAAGACTGCATTTCACACAACCATTTACGCCAACAACATCAGTGGTGATGGGCTGGTCTATCAGAGTGAGAGCTGAGCAATCTCTGCCATACCCATAGGTTACTCTGACTGTTCCTTTTACTTATATATTTTCTAGATCTCAAGTGACGGCGTCTCTTCCGTGGATTGACCTCCCAATCTACCAAGATTGGAAGCCAAAGCGTCACATTTTTCCCTTGCCCCTCAACTTTCTCTTCATAATTGCTGAGGGGCACAGGGCCCTGGGTGGGGCTTTGGTTTCCCGGGCGTTTCCGCACCCTCCTCAGCTCCCCGCCATGGAGTGGCTTCGGTCACCCAGGCTTTATTGTGGTCGGCGGGAAGGGTTCTGTTGGGGCACTCGGTTATGGCCTTGGAATTGCTCGGGGGCCTTGGGGCTGTTCGGCCAGGCAGCTTGGGGAACAACAACAACAACACAATCTACCCTCAATGAGAGCTCTGTGGGAAAGCTCGATCGCGGCCATGGCCTTCCTCAGGGACTCGGGGTCGGGGCTGTTCGGCCCAAAGTATATATACACTAACAAGTAAACCCACCGAAGTAATATTGGAACCTCCGACACCCAGTGTGACGTCACGCTTGGGACAGTAGGACCATATTTCATATACAAACCTGAAGAATCTAAGGATGTGTGGCTTTCTTGAATTTCTCGCCATAAAATATGCAAATCTTCTACCAGTATGAGTTAATAATGGAAACACAAAGTGGAACGACATTATCCCCATGTTGTCGACAGCTAGCCTACATCCCAAGCGTGACGTCACGATTTTACAAGACTAACAAATCTCGGCGAGCTACCAGAAATTTGAGTATCTGGTGGGTCTACTTGTTAGTGCGTAATTATATACTTTGGTTCGGCCAGGCAGCTTAGGGAACAACAATCTATTCTGCATTTGATTTAGGCTAATTAAGTATATTTGTAAGTTAATTGGTGGGTTGGTGATAGCCTAATATGAATTTAATGAGGTATTATGAAAGGCAATGCATGCAATGGATGTGAAGATATTGTTGGTTATAACAAAACCATTACGCGGCTCACGCAGACTACCGTTTGACCTTGGGCTTAGCCGTACAAATATTATCTGGAGGCACCGCTGCCCAGCTGGGTAACCGAATTTTGCGCCACCCTGTACTTTAGCTCTCAATTCTGTTAAGGGGAGATTTCCACTTGAGGGATTTTTTTCTTGACCTCTTTCTCCCTCATGTTTAGCCCCATTGCTTTTGATATTATAAAACGTTTGCCCCATTAGTTTAGCGATTTTAAGAACTTTCACCCCATATTAAGACCTTTCGTGCAATTCAGGTGTCGATTTTATCCTGGCGAGCGATAGCGAGCCTGTAATTTAAGAGGAATCGGCCTTCGGCCGGGACATTTTTCTACCGAAAAATGTACAAATTTATCTTGAAAGGTACTCAAGGGGGTGTAATTTTAAGCTTGATGGAGGTCTAGGGAACACACTAAATACCTCCCCTTAATGAAATCTAATACTAGTAGAGGGGATATGATAGAGGTGTTCAAGTGGGTTAGTGGGATTAACAAAGGGGACATGACAAATGTACTAAAGCTCAGTGATAGCGAAAGAACTCGTACCAATGGTTTCAAATTAGATAAATTTCGTTTCAGAAAAGATATAGGCAAATATTGGTTTGGTAACAGAGTTGTAGATGGGTGGAATAGGCTACCAAGTGATACAGTGGGATCAAGCACGATAGGGAGCTTTAAGATACAATTAGATAGGCATATGGACGAGATGGGTTGGGTGTGAGGGGGATCTACCAGGTGTGGGCCAATCGGCGTTCAGCAGACCCCCGTAATCTTGTGTTAATCCCTGACCATTTTGGTGGGGGCAGTACTCAAGGTATTAGTGAGTTGGGCCTATAATTGGGGTTGGGTGTGACAAGGATCTGCCTTGTATGGGCCGATCGGCTTTTTGCAGACTCCCATTTTCTTATGTTCTTATACCAGGTTTCTAAAATTCTACGGCTGTGTTTCTTAGGCCATCCCATATAGCCCTTCAGTGACGTTTAGCCAAGCAACAAAACATTCCAGGTTACCCCTCTGTCTTTAGTTCAGTGGGTTACACCCATAATCTGTATGGACTACTTGACTACGGCTACACCTTGCCAGTTGGTGAGTGCACAGCATATTTAGTTAGGACCGTCAAGGAGCAGGCTCACTGGTTCAATGGTTGGCCAAGGTTAGCCTACAGCCATACACTCATTTGAGCTGCGGTATTGTTATAGGCTAGGCTAGGCTTGGTTTCAATAGTTTTAACCCTTTCACGCATTTATGACGCAGAGGTTGCCAGATTAGCAATAAGAAATAGAGTTCTCTCACTCTTATAATTACCCTCTCCAAAATTAGTTTTCTGCTCACAGCTAACTCAAAGACAACTGCAGAGGTTGAAGTAACTAAACTAAAGGTTTCTAAATACCCCTGATGGTAACAAAGGCTTTAAAGTATCCCCAATAGGCTCAACACAGCTAACTCAAAGACAACTGCAGAGGTTGAAGTAACTAAACTAAAGGTTTCTAAATACCCCTGATGGTAACAAAGGCTTTAAAGTATCCCCAATAGGCTCAACACAGCTAACTCAAAGACAACTGCAGAGGTTGAAGTAACTAAACTAAAGGTTTCTAAATACCCCTGATGGTAACAAAGGCTTTAAAGTATCCCCAATAGGCTCAACACAGCTAACTCAAAGATAACTGCAGAGGTTGAAGTAACTAAACTATAGGTTTCTAAATACCCCTGATGGTAACAAAGGCTTTAAAGTATCCCTAATAGGCTCAACACAGCTAACTCAAAGACAACTGCAGAGGTTGAAGTAACTAAACTAAAGGTTTCTAAATACCCCTGATGGTAACAAAGGCTTTAAAGTATCCCTAATAGGCTCAACACAGCTAACTCAAAGACAACTGCAGAGGCTGAAGTAACTAAACTAAAGGTTTCTAAATACCCCTGATGGTAACAAAGGCTTTAAAGTATCCCTAATAGGCTCAACACAGCTAACTCAAAGACAACTGCAGAGGTTGAAGTAACTAAACTAAAGGTTTCTAAATACCCCTGATGGTAACAAAGGCTTTAAAGTATCCCTAATAGGCTCAACACAGCTAACTCAAAGACAACTGCAGAGGCTGAAGTAACTAAACTAAAGGTTTCTAAATACCCCTGATGGTAACAAAGGCTTTAAAGTATCCCTAATAGGCTTAAAATCGCGTCATATGTCGGAGATAGTTTTAATGACATTTTTCACTAGCCTATGCCGTTTCACAAATCATTACTTTCGATAGATGTTTGATCGTCATAAAACGTACTGCGTTCTGGTAGTGTTCGCCTACATAGATTGGGTTTGGCTGGAGTACATCACCTTATAGCCTAGGGCCATACTAGGCTATAAGGTGATAGGGGGAGATAATTATCCACCTGGAGGATTTTTTTCTGGACCCCTTTCTCCCTCATGTTTAGCCCCGTTGCTTTTGAGATTTTAAGACGTTCGCCCCATTAGTTTGACGATTTTAAGAACCCTCGCCCCATTTAAGTCAATTTTAAGACCATTCGTGCCATTTAGGTGTCGATTTTTTCCTGGCGAGCGATAGCGAGTCTGTAATTTAAGGGGAACCGGCCTATGGCCGGGACATTTTTCTACCGAAAAATGTACAAATTTATCTTGAAAGGGGGTCTAGGGGGGAGTAATTTTAAGCTTGACGGAAGTCTAGGGAATCAACTAAAAACCTCCCCTTAACCCTCTCACGACCATATGACGCAGAGGTTGCCAGATTAGCAATAAGAAAGAGTTCGCTCACTCTTATAATTACCTCTCCAAAATTAGTGTTCTGCCCACAGCTAACTCAAAGACAACTGCAGAGGTTGAAGTAACTAAACTAAAGGTTTCTAAATACCCCTGATGGTAACAAAGGCTTTAAAGTATCCCTAATAGGCTCAACACAGCTAACTCAAAGACAACTGCAGAGGTTGAAGTAACTAAACTAAAGGTTTCTAAATACCCCTGGTGGTAACAAAGGATTTAAAGTATCCCCAATAGGCTCAACACAGCTAACTCAAAGACAACTGCAGAGGTTGAAGTAACTAAACTAGAGGTTTCTAAATACCCCTGGTGGTAACAAAGGATTTAAAGTATCCCTAATAGGCTCAAAATTGCGTCAAGAACGTGAGAGGGTTAATACTAGGTGTGCAAACTTGACCCTGTTGTTGAACAATTGCTGTGCAGTATGTAGTTTTGTTACACACACACACACACACACACACACTACATTGCCAGGTGATCATTGTAGTTTTGTTCCACACACACACACACACTACATTGCCAGGTGATCATTGTAGTTTTGTTCCACACACACACACACACACACACACACACTACATTGCCAGGTGATCATTGTAGTTTTGTTCCACACACACACACACACACACTACATTGCCAGGTGATTCATTGTAGTTTTGTTCCACACACACACACACACACACACACACACTACATTGCCAGGTGATCATTGTAGTTTTGTTCCACACACACACACACACACACACACACACACACTACATTGCCAGGTGATCATTGTAGTTTTGTTCCACACACACACACACACACACACACACACACACACACACACACTACATTGCCAGGTGATCATTGTAGTTTTGTTCCACACACACACACACACACACACACACACACTACATTGCCAGGTGATCATTGTAGTTTTGTTCCACACACACACACACACACACACACACACACACACTACATTGCCAGGTGATCATTGTAGTTTTGTTCCACACACACACACACACACACACACACACACTACATTGCCAGGTGATCATTGTAGTTTTGTTCCACACACACACACACACACACACACACACACACTACATTGCCAGGTGATCATTGTAGTTTTGTTCCACACACACACACACACACACACACACACTACATTGCCAGGTGATCATTGTAGTTTTGTTCCACACACACACACACACACACACACACACACACACACACACACTACATTGCCAGGTGATCATTGTAGTTTTGTTCCACACACACACACACACACACACACACACACACTACATTGCCAGGTGATCATTGTAGTTTTGTTCCACACACACACACACACACACACACACACACACACACACACACACTACATTGCCAGGTGATCATTGTAGTTTTGTTCCACACACACACACACACACACTACATTGCCAGGTGATCATTGTAGTTTTGTTCCACACACACACACACACACACACACACTACATTGCCAGGTGATCATTGTAGTTTTGTTCCACACACACACACACACACACACACACACACTACATTGCCAGGTGATCATTGTAGTTTTGTTCCACACACACACACACACACACACACACTACATTGCCAGGTGATCATTGTAGTTTTGTTCCACACACACACACACACACACTACATTGCCAGGTGATCATTGTAGTTTTGTTCCACACACACACACACACACACACTACATTGCCAGGTGATCATTGTAGTTTTGTTCCACACACACACACACACACTACATTGCCAGGTGATCATTGTAGTTTTGTTCCACACACACACACACACACACACACACACACACTACATTGCCAGGTGATCATTGTAGTTTTGTTCCACACACACACACACACACACACACACACACACACACACACACACACTACATTGCCAGGTGATCATTGTCATTCTCCTTCACTGGCTCCTGGTTATATGTATAATTGTAGCTGTTCACTCGCTTGGCTTTCATGCGTGCACCACCACCTTGAACAATGGTGTAGGTGACTGCTAGGAGACTCAAGGGGAGGTTTTTAGTTGATTCCCTAGACTTCCATCAAACTTAAAATTACTCCCTCTAGACCCCCTTTCAAGATAAATTTGTACATTTTTCGGTAGAAAAATGTCCCGGCCAAAGGCCGGTTCCTCTTAAATTACAGGCTCGCTATCGCTCGCCAGGAAAAAATCGACACCTAAATGGGACGAAAGGTCTTAAAAGTGACATAAATGGGGGTGAAAGTTCTTAAAATCGCCAAACTAATGGGGCGAACGTCTTATAATCTCAAAAACAATGGGGCTAAACATGAGGGAGAAAGGGGTCCAGAAAAAAAAATCCTCCAGGTGGAAATCTCCCCTTAAGTCTGGCTCTTGGACTTGCTCTGGGATGCTGAAACTTTGCCTTTTGGGAGAGATGTTGCTGATGTTTGGTATGCCGTCTGGTTGGAGGTAGTGTTGGGTGTGTGGCTTGTACAAGTGGATGACAGAGATTCGCCAAGCTGTACATAAATGCTGTTCACAGTGGATTCCTTGAGACTTGGGAGAAACGTCTATTCCGGTAAAAGCTGTCGAGTGTAAGATGCTTTGGTGTGGCGTAGAAGAAACTGTGGTGCGTTGTTGTCGCTTGAGTGGTGGAGAGTTGGAAGTAAACTCTGGGACCTGTGGAGGCACTGGAGGAGAGGACAAGGCTGGTGGGGTGCGTTCTAGGCATGGCTTGCAAGTCCAGGGTATAAAGACTCTTTTTGTTCCCATTCTAATATTCCTTCTTGGTGATATTTGTTGGTGATATTTGTTTTGCAGAGCCTATGTTGCCATTTTCCACAAACTTCGCATTCTACCCCATGTTGTAGAGGACGGACCTTCTCATTAAAATCAATACAGAGCCGAGGTGCTAGCTAGTCCATAGCGAGATCTAATGTGACAAACTAACCCAGAAATTGAACAATAAATACAAAGGCAAACGAACTTATATAAAACAAAACTATGTGGAATGGGAAGTCTAAGAGTCCAATTAAGGGGAGATCTCCACTTGAGGGATTTTTTTCTTGACCCCTTTCTCCCTCATGTTTAGCCCCATTGCTTTTGATATTATAAAACGTTTGCCCCATTAGTTTAGCGATTTTAAGAACTTTCACCCCATATTAAGATCTCTTGTGCCATTCAGGTGTCGATTTTATCCTGGTGAGCGATAGCGAGCCTGTAATTTAAGAGGAAGCGGCCTTTGGCCGGGAAATTTTTCTACCGAAAAATGTAAAAATTTATCTTGTCAAGGGGGTGACATTTTTAGAATGCTGGACGAGTAGGAAACAAACTAAAAACCTCCCCTTTTAAACCTGACAAACACACCAAAAATCGAACAATTATACTAAACACAGACGCACACAAACAAACACACATGCCGTTATATTTTAGCAATGTCATACAATTATTATGTTCCTTCCAACAACCAACTCTACTCCTAAAATCGATTAATGAAATTTACAAACACATGTGGCAGTCCGTGGATTCGAACCCAGGATGCTCACACCGAAAATCAACACCTTATGCATCGCACCACGAAGACAGTTAAAGGATGGTGGACACTGCCTACGATTTATTATGCAACTTCGAATCCTGCATATCAATCTAAGCATGTACACACATCCCAACTGCAACTCACATAGGCTATGCATATGTGAATGGAAAGAGCAATTAATGGGGCCTTAAGGGGAGAAGACCACTTGAGGGATTTTTTTCCTTGACTCCTTTCTCCCTCATGTTTAGCCCCATTGCTTTTGATATTATAAAACGTTTGTCCATTAGTTTAGCGATTTTAAGAACTTTCACCCAATATTAAGACCTTTCGTGCAATCAGGTGTTGATTTTATCCTGGCGAGCGATAGCGAGCCTGTAATTTAAGACGAACCGGCTTTCAGCCGGTAAAAGAAGTAATTGAATAATATCCCGTTCGCTCGTTTGTCAATATTCTGGGCGAACCTTCTGATGGGCGAACTTTCTGATGGGCGAACCTTCTGATGGGCGAACCTTCTGATGGGCGAACCTTCTGATGGGCGAACCTTCTGATGGGCGAACCTTCTGATGGGCGAACCTTCTGATGGGCGAACCTTCTGATGGGCGAACCTTCTGATGGGCGAACCTTCTGATGGGCGAACCTTCCGATGGGCGAACCTTCCGATGGGCGAACCTTCCGATGGGCGAACCTTCCGATGGGCGAACCTTCTGATGGGCGAACCTTCCGGTTGCCTTCGTCACAGGTAGGTTTGCCTTCTGTCTCCCTCATCCACATAGAACAAATGTATAAAAACACTACTAAGTATAAATCAAAGGAGTAGGTATCTATATACTGTATATATATATATATATATATATATATATATATATATATATATATATATATATATATATATATATATAAATACAGGAATGGCTACTCTCCTTCGCTACAGGATCTTAAGAGAGGACACGTTACATGAGCTGAGGTAATTTTGTGGGAAGGGCATTTCCGAGTTAACGAAGAACACTACACACATCCGGGCTGCTGTGTGTGTGAGTGTTGTATGCATGTATGTGTGTGTGTGTTGTGTATGTAAGAACTAAGAAGGCATATATGTGTGTGTGAGTGTTGTATGCATGTATGTGTGTGTGAGTGTTGTATGCATGTATGTGTGTGTGTGTGTTGTGTATGTAAGAACTAAGAAGGCATATATGTGTGTGTGAGTGTTGTATGCATGTATGTGTGTGTGTGTTGTGTATGTAAGAACTAAGAAGGCATATATGTGTGTGAGTGTTGTATGCATGGATGTGTGTGTGTGTTGTGTATGTAAGAACGAAGAAGGCATATATGTGTGTGTGAGTCTTGTATGCATGGATGTGTGTGTGTGATGTGTATGTAAGAACTAAGAAGGCATATATGTGTGTGTGAGTGTTGTCTGCATGAATGTGTGTGCATTGTGTATGTAAGAACTAAGAAGGCATATATGTGTGTGTGAGTGTTGTATGCATGGATGTGTGTGTGTGATGTGTATGTAAGAACTAAGAAGGCATATATGTGTGTGTGAGTGTTGTCTGCATGAATGTGTGTGCATTGTGTATGTAAGAACTAAGAAGGCATATATGTGTGTGTGAGTGTTGTATGCATGGATGTGTGTGTGTGATGTGTATGTAAGAACTAAGAAGGCATATATGTGTGTGTGAGTGTTGTCTGCATGAATGTGTGTGCATTGTGTATGTAAGAACTAAGAAGGCATGTATGTGTGTGTGAGTGTTGTATGCATGGATGTGTGTGTGTGTTGTGTATGTAAGAACTAAGAAGGCATATATGTGTGTGTGTGTTGTATATATGAATGTGTGTGTGTGTGTGTGTGTTGTGTATGTAAGAACTAAGAAGGCATATATGTGTGTGAGTGTTGTATATATGAATGTGTGTGTGTGTGTGTGTTGTGTATGTAAGAACTAAGAAGGCATATATGTGTGTGTGGGTGTGTGTGTGTGTGTTGTGTATGTAAGAACTAAGAAGGCATATGTGTGTGAGTGTTGTATATATGAATGTGTGTGTGTGTGTGTGTTGTGTATGTAAGAACTAAGAAGGCATATATGTGTGTGTGAGTGTTGTATGCATGAATGTGTGTGTGTGTGTGTATGTAAGAACTAAGAAGGCATATATGTGTGTGTGAGTGTTGTCTGCATGAATGTGTGTGCATTGTGTATGTAAGAACTAAGAAGGCATGTATGTGTGTGTGAGTGTTGTATGCATGGATGTGTGTGTGTGTTGTGTATGTAAGAACTAAGAAGGCATATATGTGTGTGTGTGTTGTATATATGAATGTGTGTGTGTGTGTGTGTTGTGTATGTAAGAACTAAGAAGGCATATATGTGTGTGAGTGTTGTATATATGAATGTGTGTGTGTGTGTGTGTTGTGTATGTAAGAACTAAGAAGGCATATATGTGTGTGTGTGGGTGTGTGTGTGTGTGTTGTGTATGTAAGAACTAAGAAGGCATATATGTGTGTGAGTGTTGTATATATGAATGTGTGTGTGTGTGTGTGTGTGTTGTGTATGTAAGAACTAAGAAGGCATATATGTGTGTGTGAGTGTTGTATGCATGAATGTGTGTGTGTGTGTGTATGTAAGAACTAAGAAGGCATATATGTGTGTGTGAGTGGTGTATGCGTGAATGTGTGTGTGTGTGTTGTGTTTGTAAGAAGGCATAGGCCTATATGTGTGTGTGTGTGTGTTGTGTATGTAAGAACTAAGAAGGCATATATGTGTGTGTGAGTGGTGTATGCGTGAATGTGTGTGTGTGTGTTGTGTTTGTAAGAAGGCATAGGCCTATATGTGTGTGTGTGTGAGTGGTATATGCATTAATGTGTGTGTGTGGGTGTGTGTGTGTGTGTTGTGTATGTAAGAACTAAGAAGGCATATATGTGTGTTAATGTGTGTGTGTGTGTTGTGTATGTAAGAACTAAGAAGGCATATATGTGTGTGTGTGTTGTATATATGAATGTGTGTGTGTGTGTGTGTGTGTTGTGTATGTAAGAACTAAGAAGGCATATATGTGTGTGTGTGTTGTATATATGAATGTGTGTGTGTGTGTGTGTGTGTTGTGTATGTAAGAACTAAGAAGGCATATATGTGTATGAGTGTTGTATATATGAATGTGTGTGTGTGTGTGTGTGTGTTGTGTATGTAAGAACTAAGAAGGCATATATGTGTGTGAGTGTTGTCTGCATGGATGTGTGTGTGTGTTGTGTATGTAAGAACTAAGAAGGCATATATGTGTGTGTGAGTGTTGTCTGCATGGATGTGTGTGTGTGTTGTGCATGTAAGAACTAAGAAGGCATATATGTGTGTGTGAGTGGTGTCTGCATGTATGTGTGTGTGTGTTGTGTATGTAAGAACTAAGAAGGCATATATGTGTGTGTGAGTGGTGTATGCGTGAATGTGTGTGTGTGTGTTGTGTTTGTAAGAAGGCATAGGCCTATATGTGTGTGTGTGTGAGTGGTATATGCATTAATGTGTGTGTTGTCTGCATGTATATGTGTGTGTGTTGTGTATGTAAGAACTAAGAAGGCATATATGTGTGTGTGAGTGGTGTCTGCATGTATGTGTGTATGTGTTGTGTATGTAAGAACTAAGAAGGCATATATGTGTGTGTGAGTGGTGTCTGCATGAATGTGTGTGTGTGTGTGTGTGTGTGTGAGATAAGGGTATATTGACGGACAAACAAGTAGGTAAAACCAAAGACAATAGAAAGGAAAGTCACTCTCTCTCTCTCTCTCTCTCTCTCTCTCAAGTGTCTTTGTAATGTATCATTGGTAAACATAATACTTGGAAAAATCGAGCTG
Organism: Paralithodes platypus; assembly: GCA_032716605.1. Lineage (NCBI taxonomy): Eukaryota > Metazoa > Arthropoda > Malacostraca > Decapoda > Lithodidae > Paralithodes > Paralithodes platypus. The sequence goes on from CM064572.1 coordinate 8,136,819, forward strand.
ATATTTTTAGCACTTGGGAAAAGTCGAACAGTAATTATGGGTGTATATTTACTCTCCATTTGCTCCAGCCCTTCCCGAGTTTTAAGAGGTGGGTTAAAATGACCAGACGCTTCATAATATGTATAGTTATAGCTAAGTTGACAATGACTGATTGATGATAGTTTAATTGATATCACCCGGTCAGTTTCTTCAAGATGATAGTTTATTTCAGTGCTTCGGAAGAGTCACTCAGGAAAGTTTTAAAATATAGATTATTTTTTCTGCAACGATGGGGATTGTATTATTTTCTCTGCAACGATGGGGATTGTATTATTTTCTCTGCAACGATGGGGATTGTATTATTTTCTCTGCAACGATGGGGATTGTATTATTTTCTCTGCAACGATGGGGATTGTATTATTTTCCATTGCATATTGTTAAGGGGAGATCTCCACTTGAGGGATTTTTTTCTTGACCCCTTTCTCCCTCATGTTTAGCCCCATTGCTCTTGATATTATAAAACGTTTGCCCCATTAGTTTAGCGATTTTAAGAACTTTCACCCCATATTAAGACCTTTCGTGCCATTCAGGTGTCGATTTTATCCTGGCGAGCGATAGCGAGCCTGTAATTTAAGAGAAACCGGCCTTCGGCCGCCGGGACATTTTTCTACCGAAAAATGTACAAATTTATCTTGAAAGGGACTCAAGGGGGTATAATTTTAAGCTTGATGGAGGTCTAGGGAACAAACTAAATACCTCCCCTTAAGATGCATGTCCATATATATATAAATGGTGAAATGCACACAGGTTACACGTAAACCTAATGTGGCATGGAAGGAAATAGGTTGTCTTAGCCATCTACCGCAGCCAGTCAAGGTCACCCTCCTCCCCTCCTCCCCTCCCCCCTCCCCCCTCCACAAACACTGCAGTACCGACAGTTGCTACCCGCTGCCCTATATTGGGAGAATGTGCAGCCTCTTGACTACAGTGCACCACCAGCCGCCATCTTGTGTACCACAGGAACAAGACCAATAGTATATATACATCATAAACGTCTATCAAGGGGAGATTTCCGCTTGAGGATTTTTTTTTCTGGACCCCTTTCTCCCTCTCATGTTTAGCCCCATTGCTTTTGAGATTTTAAGACCTTCGCCCTAGTAGTTTGGATATTTTAAGACATTTTGCCCCATTTCTGTCAATTTGAAGACCTTTCGTGCCGTTAAGGTGTCGATTTTTTCCTGGCGAGCGATAGCGAGCCTGTAATTTAAGAGCAACCGGCCTCCGGCCTGGAAATTTTTCTACCAAAAAATGTACAAATTTATCTTGAAAGGGGGTCTAGGGGGTGTAATTTTAAGCTTGATGAAAAAGTAGGGAACAAACTAAATACCTCCCTTAAAAACAAATTAGCGATCGCTTCCTTGTAGAAGACTGGTCGCTACCTGCTAGACAAAGGCCACCTAGAGTACCCTAGGTGGCCTTTGCTAGACCAAGGCCACCTAGAGTACCCTAGGTGGCCTTTGCTAGACCAAGGCCACCTAGAGTACCCTAGGTGGCCTTTGCTAGACCAAGGCCACCTAGAGTACCCTAGGTGGCCTTTGCTAGACCAAGGCCACCTAGGTACACCTTTGCTAGACCAAGGCCACCTAGGTACACCTTTGCTAGACCAAGGCCACCTAGAGTACCCTAGGTGGCCTTTGCTAGACCAAGGCCACCTAGAGTACCCTAGGTGGCCTTTGCTAGACCAAGGCCACCTAGAGTACCCTAGGTGGCCTTTGCTAGACCAAGGCCACCTAGAGTACCCTAGGTGGCCTTTGCTAGACCAAGGCCACCTAGAGTACCCTAGGTACACCTTTGCTAGACCAAGGCCACCTAGGTACACCTTTGCTAGACCAAGGCCACCTAGGTACACCTTTGCTAGACCAAGGCCACCTAGGTACACCTTTGCTAGACCAAGGCCACCTAGGTACACCTTTGCTAGACCAAGGCCACCTAGGTACACCTTTGCTAGACCAAGGCCACCTAGGTACACCTTGCTAGACCAAGGCCACCTAGGTACACCTTTGCTAGACCAAGGCCACCTAGGTACACCTTTGCTAGACCAAGGCCACCTAGGTACACCTTTGCTAGACCAAGGCCACCTAGGTACACCTTTGCTAGACCAAGGCCACCTAGGTACACCTTTGCTAGACCAAGGCCACCTAGGTACACCTTTGCTAGACCAAGGCCACCTAGGTACACCTTTGCTAGACCAAGGCCACCTAGGTACACCTTTGCTAGACCAAGGCCACCTAGGTACACCTTTGCTAGACCAAGGCCACCTAGGTACACCTTTGCTAGACCAAGGCCACCTAGGTACACCTTTGCTAGACCAAGGCCACCTAGGTACACCTTTGCTAGACCAAGGCCACCTAGGTACACCTTTGCTAGACCAAGGCCACCTAGGTACACCTTTGCTAGACCAAGGCCACCTAGGTACACCTTTGCTAGACCAAGGCCACCTAGGTACACCTTTGCTAGACCAAGGCCACCTAGGTACACCTTTGCTAGATCAAGGACAACTAGGTACACCTTTGCTAGACCAAGGCCACCTAGGTACACCTTTGCTAGACCAAGGCCACCTAGGTACACCTTTGCTAGACCAAGGCCACCTAGGTACACCTTTGCTAGACCAAGGCCACCTAGGTACACCTTTGCTAGACCAAGGCCACCTAGGTACACCTTTGCTAGACCAAGGCCACCTAGGTACACCTTTGCTAGACCAAGGCCACCTAGGTACACCTTTGCTAGACCAAGGCCACCTAGGTACACCTTTGCTAGACCAAGGCCACCTAGGTACACCTTTGCTAGACCAAGGCCACCTAGGTACACCTTTGCTAGACCAAGGCCACCTAGGTACACCTTTGCTAGACCAAGGCCACCTAGGTACACCTTTGCTAGACCAAGGCCACCTAGGTACACCTTTGCTAGACCAAGGCCACCTAGGTACACCTTGCTAGACCAAGGCCACCTAGGTACACCTTTGCTAGACCAAGGCCACCTAGGTACACCTTTGCTAGACCAAGGCCACCTAGGTACACCTTTGCTAGACCAAGGCCACCTAGGTACACCTTTGCTAGACCAAGGCCACCTAGGTACACCTTTGCTAGACCAAGGCCACCTAGGTACACCTTTGCTAGACCAAGGCCACCTAGGTACACCTTTGCTAGACCAAGGCCACCTAGGTACACCTTTGCTAGACCAAGGCCACCTAGGTACACCTTTGCTAGACCAAGGCCACCTAGGTACACCTTTGCTAGACCAAGGCCACCTAGGTACTCTAGGTGGCCTTGGTCTAGCAAAGGTGTACCTAGGTGGCCTTGGCTAGACCAAGGCCACCTAGGTACTCTAGGTGGCCTTGGCTAGACCAAGGCCACCTAGGTACTCTAGGTGGCCTTTGCTAGACCCCTTCAGATTAACACCAACGTTTGATAGGCTAAATTTCTTCAATAACTCCGGTCTGGCATCTTTGTTAACCCTATCAGTACGCTTACGTTAATTTCGTCTGATCCTGGATACCATTAGAGGATTTTCTTACCTTATAGTCTACCTCTAGGACTCAATGGGCACAATTCTCTTAAGGGGAGATTTCCACTTGAGGGACTTTTTTCTTGACCCCTTTCTCTCTCTCATGTCTAGCCCCATTGCTTTTGAGATTTTAAGATGTTTGCCCCGTTAGTTAGGCGATTTTAAGAACTTTCACCTCATTTTAAGACCTTTCGTGCCATTCAGGTGTCGATTTTATCCTGGCGAGCGATAGCGAGCCTGTAACTTAACAGGAAACGGCCTTCGGCCGGGACATTTTTTTACCGAAAAATTTACAAATTAATCTTGAAAGGGACTCAAGGGGGTGTAATTTTAAGCTTGCTGGAGGTCTAGGGAACAAACTAAATACCTCCCCTTAATAAACCATCTGAGTAACATGTTCCTTATTAATTAAATGACATCGTCTTATTGAAGTTATTGTTACCCAGAATAGATACTAAAAAGGTGTGTGTGTGTGTGTGTGACTGTGTGTGTGTGTGTATGTGACTGTGTGTGTGTGTGTCTGACTGTGTGTGTGTGTATATGTGACTGTGTGTGTGTGTGTCTGACTGTGTGTGTGTGTGTGTGTGTATGTGTGACTGTGTGTGTGTGTGTCTGTCTGTGTGTGTGTGTGTGTATGTGTGACTGTGTGTGTGTATGTGTGTGACTGTGTGTGTGTGTGTGTGACTGTGTGTGTGTGTATATGACTGTGTGTGTGTGTGTCTGTGTGTGTGTGTATATGTGACTGTGTGTGTGTGTGTGTCTGACTGTGTGTGTGTGTGTGTCTGACTGTGTGTGTGTGTATGTGTGACTGTGTGTGTGTGTGTGTGTGTGACTGTGTGTGTGTGTATATGTGACTGTGTGTGTATGTGACTGCGTGTGTGTGTCAGGAAGGAAGCTGTGTAAACCGACCCTTGCATACCTCTGACCCTACCACCACCTTCAACACCAAATACAGACCCTATAGTAAACAGCCCACCTCGTTTTTTTTTTTTTATCTTTCTCTCCCTCTCTCTTTGGCTTGTATCCATTAGGCCCCATTGAGCCAACTGTTGTAAGACGTTTATCCCCATCCAGGTGTCGATTTCTTCCTGGCGAGCGAAAGCGAGCCAGCATTGTATGGAGAAATCCTGCTTCGCCGGAGACATTTTTTTATCGAAAAATTTACAAATTTAGCTAGCTGTCAACACAAAAATATTATATGCTGGCTCGCTACCACTCGCCAGGAAAATATTGACACCTAAATGGGGGTAAACGTCTTAAAACAGTAAGCTGAATGGGGCCGAATGGATACAAGCGGCTCGCTTGGTGTAGTGACTAGCGTCTCGGACTTCCACCCAGAAGGCCCGGGTTCGCGCCCACGCTCGGCGCATTAAAGATTTTTCACAAGCACTGAGTCGTTACCATCCCTCATGAGCAAGGGATGGGATAGTAGTACAGGACCCCAATGGAAATACGCCTAATCGGCCTTATTGAGCTATCCTTAGCTAGCTTAGCATGCGCTAGCTTTAAGAACTATTATTATTATTAGTATTAACCAAAGAGAGAGGGAGAGAACACAAAAAGCGAGGTGGGCCCCCTTAGGAATTAACAGCCAACCTCCACCCAACTATCGGACTATATAATTATAGTCCGTTCATTCTAGGTTGGGGTACAAATCTGTAATATGAAAAGGGCTAGAACAAATGAGCCGTCCATTTATACACATATTCCTTAAGGGGAGGTTTTTAGTTGATTCCCTAGACTTCCATCAAGCTTAAAATGACTCCCCCCTTGACCCCCTTTCAAGATAAATTTGTACATTTTTCGGTAGAAAAATTTCCCGGTCGAAGGCCGGTTCCCCTTAAATTACAGGCTCGCTATCGTCGCCAGGAAAAAATCGACACCTAAATGGCACGAATGGTCTTAAAATTGACATAAATGGGGCGAGGGTTCTTAAAATCGTCAAACTAATGGGGTGAACGTCTTAAAATCTCAAAAGCAACGGGGCTACACATGAGGGAGAAAGGGGTCAAGAAAAAAAGTCCCTCAAGTGGAAATCTCCCCTTAACCAAGTCTTCCTATTGGGTAGAAAAATTCGCTCGTTTACTCTGGTCCTTTTTGAGTTATGAGAGGTTAGAGGGAGTTAGGCTTGCTGTCCAACCTAGAATGAACCGACTATAGTAGGCTGTTGTGAACGTGCCTATTGGGGCAAATTACATGCACGAATACACCGAAGCTCTTCACGCATCGAAAACAAAACAAGTTGTTAGATTATGTAATGGGGTCGAATGGACACAAGCCAGAGAAAGAGAGACAAGGAGAGAAAGAGAAAACAAAAAAGCAGGTGACCCCCCCTTAAAGGGACGACACCGGTAATGAAGGGGTTAAGGGGAGGTTTTTAGTGTGTTTCCTAGACTTCCATCAAGCTTGAAATTACACCCCCATGACCCCCCCCTTTCAAGATAAATTTGTACATTTTTCGGTAGAAAAATGTCCCGGCCGAAGGCCGATTCCTGTTAAATTGCAGGCTCGCTATCGCTCGCCAGGAAAAAATTGACACCTAAATGGGACGAAAGGTCTTAAAAGTGACATAAATTGGGTGAAAGGTCTTAAAATTGCCAAACTAATGGGGCGAAAGTCTTAAAATCTCAAAAGCAATGGGGCTAAACATGAGGGAGAAGGGGGTCCAGAAACAAGTCCCTCGAGTGGATTAATATCTCCCCTTAATAACAACAATAGGAGGCAATAGTGTTTACACGGGGATAATACACACACACACACACACACCTTTATCTCTCTCTCTCTCTGGGTCTGAATGCTACTTGATTGAGGGGAAGTGGGGCGTTTTTCTGGTCCCCTTTCTCCCTCGTGTTAGGTCCCCCACTTGTTTGGAGATTATAAGACCATTTAGTTTGGCGATTTAAACACCTATCGCCCCATTTCGTTGTCAATTTTAAGACCTTTAGTGCCAATTAGGTGTCGATTTGTTCCTGGCGAGCGAGAGCGAGCCTGAAATTTTATGAGGAACCGGCCTTTGGCCGGAACATTTTTCTACCGAAAAATGTACAAATTGAGCTTGAAGGGGGGGGGGGGGTTTTCTAAGCTTGATGGAGGTCTAGGGAGGAAACTAAGAAATAAAGGAATCTTAGTTTCCTCCCTAGACCTCCATCAAGCTTAGAAACCCCCCCCTAGACCCCCCCTTCAAGCTAAATTTGTACATTTTTCGGTCATTCGGTACATTTTTCGGTTTTCTTGATCACTCCGGCACTAACTATAATACGCGGTGTCCAAACATAAGAGATAATATAACCGATATATTCTACTACAGAAACTCTCTAACTCTAACCCCCTTCACCCTCATGTTTAGCCTCATTAGTTTTGAGATTTTAAGACCTTTCGTCCCATTTCTTTGTCAATTTTAAGACCTTTCGCGCCCTTTAGGTGTCGATTTTTTCCCTGGCGATCGATAGTGAGCCTGTAATGTTGGAAGAACCGGCCTTCGGCCGGGAAATTTTTCTACCGAAAAATGTACAAATTAATCTAGAAGGGGGATCTAATGGATGTTTTTGTTTTAATTTGATGGAGGTCTAGGGAGGAAACTAGAAAAATAATGAATACATGAAAAACTCGACCGAAAAGTGAACCATTAAGTGAATATAAAGAGATATTAATGACACCCATGGCACCAAGATGGCGGAGGTTGGCCGGTCTCTGTTACCGACCGCAGCGACCATCCATGGCCCAAGGCTTAGTATAATGTCCCGCCCAATTCCCGAGATTAGCGGTTGGGTTGTTGTAGGGTCCCTCGGCAACTACAGCCGGTATCACACGAGAGCTTTTATAGTCAACATTCGATGATCAACATTTTTCTGGCAACATTTCTGGAGTCTTTTGCCCTGGTATCGGAAACAAGACTGATAGTATAGATTAATTTAGGGGTAACAATAATAGATATAATGTTGACCTCATAAGCTGCCAGACCAGTGTTAAGGACAAATGTTTGAGGGAAAAATCGCTCGTGTGATACCGGCTTTCATTGGTGTCAGACGTGTTTCAACTCGATACTCAACAATTAACCACCTGCGGGCTTGGTCCTAAAAGAGGGGGGGGGGGGAACCTGTTTTGGTTCTGTCCTTTTCTATCTTTCTCTGGCTTGTATCCATTTGGCCCCATTCAGCCTACTGTTTTAAGTCGTTTATCCCCATCCAGGTGTCAATTTTTTACTGGTGAGCGGTAGCGAGCCAGCATATTTTTTATTTTTGTTTGACAGCAGGCTAAATTTGTACATTTTTCGATAGAAAAATTTCTCCGGCGAAGCCGGATTTCTTCATATAATGCTGGCTCACTATCGCTCGCCAGGAAGAAATCGACACCTAGATGGGGATAAACGTCTTAAAACAGTTGGCTGAATGGGGCCGAATGGATACAAGCCACAGAAAGAGAGAAAAGGACAGAAATAACAAAAAGCAGGTCACCCCCTTAACCCTTTGAGTACCAGTGACGTGTGCTATATTTTACGCTATAGCTACACATTTACATTATGCAGCTTAGGAAGGATCTGTGGTAGTTAAAAGGGTTAATTGGTGGAGATAGTTTGAAGATTCATTATTGCTAGAGGTCTTTCCTAAGCTGAATAAACTCGTCTTATGGTTGTCAAAATATAATGAAAGGGATGTCATCGGTAGTGTACGGGTTAAGGAAGTTGGAGCCGTAAACATCGATATTAAACAGAAACGCAATAACAATGTAAGTTTCTGATGGATAAATGGTATGTTGGAGTGTACGGAGAGTGAGGAAAAGAATACATCATGTATGAGAGAGAGAGAGAGAGAGAGAGAGAGTGAGAGTGAGAGAGAGAGAGAGAACAAGATGGAAGGATGGAGTTGAGAGGCATAAGAGTGTAAGTGGTGTTCAATGTGACGAGAGGCACCAGCTAACGCATGCTAGTGGAGTAAGCAAGTGATTATTTTGTGTCCACACCCTGGGGAACAATGGCTGCTGGTGTATATAAGGTGTGAGGGTGATCAATTAGTGTAGGCTATACCACTTAGATGTCTAGAGTTCCTTCCTGAGCTGCTGATCATATAGACGCTGTAATGAAGAAGGAAGAAGTTGTTGGTGAAAGTTAATTTGTCAATGGTAGCGGTAATTACCCGTCTACAACTTAAGGGGAGGTTTTTTATTTGTTCCCTAGACCTCCATCAAGCTTAAAATTACACCCCCTTGAGTCCCTTTCAAGATATATTTGTACATTTTTCGGTAGAATAATGTCCCGCCCGAAGGCCGGTTCCTCTTAAATTACAGGCTCGCTATCGCTCGCCAGGATAAAATTGACACCTGAATGGCACGAAAGGTCTTAATATAGGGTGGAAGTTCTTAAATCGCTAAACTAATGGGGCAAACGTTTTATAATATCAAAAGCAATGGGGCTAAACATGAGGGAGAAAGGGGCCAAGAAAAAAATCCCTCAAGTGGAGATCTCCCCTTATCTTCATCAAATTAGCTTGTTACCTTTAACTTTTCTACACCCTTTCCAAAATTGTCTTCACTCTAACCTGGGATAACTGTTAAAGGTAGGGCTAGGCCAGAAATCCCGAACATTACCTTCTATAACTCAAACATTACCATTTGGGAAGAGTCAGTCAGGGAATAGGTGAGGACATTTGCTCTGGCACTTTTCGAGTTACGGAGGTTATTGGTTATGATGTCTGGCCTATACTCTTGATTTACAGACTAATAACAAAAACACATAACAAAGCCACTCCAACAGCTTCCTCTCTCTCTCCAACACCCCTTCTCCCCTCTCTACACTCTTCAGAAAATAGGAAAAGTAGAAAATAGCTACAAGGTGCCGTTGTAAAGGCTTATCTCTCAATACCTTCACCTCACCTGAGCGTCAGAGATTATGACGTCACGCTCTCTCCTTGTTTACCTTTCTCTTGGGTTGCGACGATGCGCTTGCGACGGAACCAAGAACAACAAAACGGGACTACAAAAACACGCCTACTAAAAGCGAAAACAAGCTAACCACCTGTTGCTCGCTATTACTGTACTGTAGGCCTATAGACGGGACAGCAACTCCACAAAAAGAAGAAGAAAGAAGACTAGGACACTTTTGCTTTCAATACTGCACAATATTATACTGAAATTTGTACCGAACTGTAGATATCCTAGGTGAATGTTCAATTTAACAGGTGAGTTCTAGGTGTTACTTCAATTTATAATGCAGCTAGGCCTAGTGGTAAGGTTTAGATAATTATAGGGAATAGACTCGCAGCCTTATTTTACATAATTTATTAGTCTAGGGACAATGTAGGTCTATGGAATCCTTATACTGTACTCGTGTATAATCCACTGTGGGAGAATAATTTTGATCACATTTATAGGCTAAAACCCGACATTACTGTAGGCCTAATAGAAAAAAAACGCCCATTGTAATCAATCTCAGAGCTCTTTCGGACATCCTCACTGAATACGCCTTCTTTATGCAGTATAATCGATATTTACCCCCTGCTGGGGGCAACATAGATGACAATTTCGATAATTCATGGGGGGCAAAGCCCCCTCAACCCATCGTGTAACCCACATTGATGATTGAAATTATAGGCTAACTAAGACCATGAAAACACTCATTTCTCAAAATATGGAGGAAAAACCATGAAAAATAAGGGTGCGAGGTTTGTGTCAGCGGGCCTACCGTCGCTTCGTTTACATAGGCCTAGTCGCACGCTCAGTTACGTTCACGTCTAAATCTAATTTGACTTTTTTTGGGGTAGAATGTAGAGTTCGGGCGTAGGCTACCGCCAGTCTTGTGTACACTACGCGGACCGGCGTCGGGACGCTTTCCATCATGTTCCCATCTATTTTGACTGCCTTTGGATACAATAATATGTTGAGGGGGAGCTTTGCCCCCCCCCCCCCCCCCATGACATATTGCCAGCAGGGGCAATAGGCTAACCGAAAAAATCGGCGGTCAATATTTACGAGCCGCACCACAGCTGGGATCTCATTAGTAATGGTAGTTTTGGGTTCCTATCATTTTATGCTTCATTGCTATATCATTTTTATCCACCGGAATTTTTTTTTTTCTTGGCTCTAGGCTATTTTTTTTTTTTAGCATTAACCTAACCAAAAGACCTAACCTAACCTAACAGCCCCCAAATACATTTAAGTTAGATTAGGTTAGGTTTTTTGGTTAGGTTAATGCAAAAAAAATAAAATAAATAAATAGCCTAAATAAAGCCAAGAAAAAAAAAATCCGGTAGATAAAAATTATATAGCAATGAAGCATAAAATTATAGGAACCCAAAACTACCATTAGAGATGAGATCCCAGCTGTGGTGCGGCTTGGAAATATTGACCAAATCGGCTTCAAAATAGACGCGAAGTTAACCACGGCGATCGACAAATTTAAACATGACGGCGGGGGGTGGGGGGTTGTCTGACATTTGCAATCATGTTCCTGTCTAATTTGAATGCCATTGCATACAATAATAAAAGCCCCCCTCACCCCCCCATGACATATTGTCATCATAAATATTGTCAGCAGGGGGCAAATAACCGAAGAAAATTGCCGTCGAAATAGACGCGAAGTTAACCGCGGCGGTCGCCCTATGTAAACAATGATGACCGTATGCCCGGAATCTACATCCATCCCTATTTTTTTAAGGAAATTATCCCACAGCCAGCTGTTATTTGCCTAATGCTGGGAATATATAAATTAATAAACTACTGTATGATGATGACAATAAGCCATGGGGGAGGTGAGGGGGCAAAGCCCCCTCATTCCCTCAACCCATTATTGTATCCCACGGTCGGTAACAAAACAATTAACCTACAGCTGGCTGTGAGATACAATAATGGGTTGATATCTTTGGAAGTGATAAATTAGCCAATAACAAGGCTATTCCATGCAATTTTTTTGAAGGCTACCGGTATGCCTTTTAATATTCATTCAAATCTTCAAATAAACAAAATTGCTTCGGTTTGATGCCTTGATATTAATTTCCTGTCAGTCATTTGCAGCACCTGTCTCTGGTTCATATTTTTGTAACTCTACCGGTACTTTTTTTTATATAAGACCATAAGAACATAAGAAAATAGGAGTCTGCAAAAAGCCGATCGGCCCACACAAGGTAGATCCCCGTCACACCCAACCCCAATTACAGGCCCAAATCACTAATACCTTGAGTACTGACCCCACCAAAACGGTCAGAGATTAACACAAGATTACGGGGGTCTGCTGAGCGCCGATTGGCCCACACCTGGCAGATCCCCCTCACACCCAACCCATCTCGTCCATATGCCTATCTAATTTTATCTTAAAGCTCCCTATCGTTCTTGATCCCACTATATCACTTGGTAGCCTATTCCACCCATCTACAACTCTGTTACAAACCAATATATGCCTATATCTTTTCTGAAACAAAATTTATCTAATTTGAAACCATTTGTTAGAGTTCTTTCGCTATCACTGAGCTTCAGTACATTTTTCATGTCTCCTTTATTTATCCCACTAACCCACTTGAACACTTCTTAAAATTGTCATTGACTAATGCATGCTAATTGCACTTATTTTTCTTGAAGGATGACATATGCAGAACTAAAGGACGAGATATGCAACACTTGGCTGCAGTTGACAGAGGACCAGATAGATCAGGTGAGGATATGGTATACAGTACAGTACTCTGCACTAGCTACATTGAGAGCCAAGCCATGCCTCTTCATGATTCCACCATGGCCTGAGGAAGGTCAGCCCGACTCTACTGCTCAGGTACCAATAGGAGTAGGGTCAGGTCGAGGCCCAAGTCTGGTGTCGTATCATGAGGAGGCGTGGCTTAGCTCGCTGGCTGGTGCTGAGTACAGTACAGTACCATTTCTACTGCACAGTACAGTACATTTCAAAAGATACTACGTAAAGTAGTAGGGAAAGGAAGTTCAGGAGCTCCAGGCTTTGAAGACATCAACATTTCTCATGTTTTATGGCCTGTATTTTCATTGTTTTGCATATTAATTGGACCACCACATACCAGATAAATAATGACCCACCCATGTTTAAGTATTGAATTCTTAGTGATTTTTTAGAATGCTTTTAGGATATTTTTAAGTAGCCCCATGTCCAAGCTGATGCCTACCAGAGATGTTGGTGAATCTTCACACTCCCATTCTAATCAGAGGTCACCTCTAATACGCCATTCCTCTCGCTCTTGAATGTTAATTACTGTACAATAGATCCCTCTTCAACCGGGCGGGTGCCCAACCCAGAAAGGATTTGAAATAGGGGAGCTATCCCCCCGCCAAAGGCGGCTTTGTAGGGCCTTTCCTAGCTGATGCGGAGAGGATTGGGTTCTAGTCATGTAGTGATGGGCTGGTCTATCAGAGTGAGAGATAAGTGATCTCTGCCATACCCATAGCTTACTTTGACTGTTCATTTTACTTATATATTTTCTAGATCTCAAGTGACGGCGTCTCTTCCGTGGATTGACCTCCCTACTGCCAACCATAGAGGTTGGCAGATTGGGAGCCAAAGCGTCACATTTTTCCTTTGCCCCTCAACTTTCCCTTCATAATTGCTGAGGGGCACAGGGCTTTGGGTGGGGATTTGGTTTCCCGGGCACTTCTGCACCCTCCTCAGCTCCCCGCCTTGGAGTGGCTTCGGTCACCTGGGCATTATTAGTGGTAAGCAGGGAGGGTTTTGTGGGGGCACTCGGTTATCCCTCTTCAACCCTTTCTGTACCGGTGACGTCTTATTAAATTTTGTTTTAGCTATATTTAGACAATTTTGTGCAGTTTAAGAAGGTTCTGTGGTAGTAAAAAGGGTTAAGTGAGATAGTTTGAAGCCTATTAATTGCTGGAGGCCCTTTTGAAACTGAATATAGTCGTCTAATAGTAGCCAGATTAAAGTTAAAAAGAAGTTGCCGTAGAGAAGGGGTTAATGGCAGGTAACTATCATACCTTGTTTGTGTCCATACCCCCAGTAGTAGGCTATAGGTTCTGGGCCTGTTGGTTGACTGGGGGCTTGAGAACTTCTGTATAATAATTGACAGAGGACTAGCCATGAAAGGGCAGGTGCTGTGCTGTAGTTGTCTAAGGATACGAGTCAACCTGGCATACATGGCTATCACTTTCCTTTCAAGTGTCTTGGAGAACATTGGCAGAGATGGAGAGATCACAACATAGGATATGAGTTAATCCTAGATAGTCACTGTGTTGTCTTGAAAGTATGGTCAATTTTGGCTACATAAGTTTTTAAAGTCTTCAGGTACACTCGGCCAAAGCAGTATCTGCACCCCTATGCTGATCATCTGGTGTGTAGGTTTGGCACCTCTGCCTGCAACTACTGTATATCCATGTCAGAGAAGATCGTCTCTGACATGGATATAGTTGCAGGAAGAGGTGCCAAACCTATGAAGCTGTACACACCAGATGATCAGAATAGGGGTGCAGATACTATTTTGACAGAGTGTACATGACAGAAAATGAGGTAGAAATCTTCCACTTTCAGCATAACATTGCCTCCGAATTCAAATTGAAAAGAATGCCAGAGGTTCGTGCCTTGCCTGAGATAACTGTTAGTGATTAAATGAGAAAGTTGGTTATATGAAACTTCAATAAACACTAATAAGTAACACCCTGTTCTTAACATTAATCATCAATTACAAAAAAACCCAATGTACTTGAATAAACTAATGAAAGCATATGGTCCTCCTGGGATTCGAACTTGGGACACCACATCCACTAATAAGTAACCCAAATAATTAACCTGGATTGTGTCTGTGCAGGTGAGGATGGCGCTGTTGGAGGCATCAAGGCGCGTGGGAAAGTACCCCCGGATGAGGGAGATTAGCCGATGTTCAGACCTGCCATATGCTTTCTCACTACTGGAAAAATGGATGCTTCTCACACCACATAAGTTAGTATGGAACAAGCAAAATAATTGACCACTTGTGAGTTTCATTCTATAAGGAAGTTGGAGCTGTATACATCAATATTTAGCAAAATTACCAACTCAAATACTGTTGTAGTACATATTTAAATAAATAAAACCCGATTCAACATACTTTTCATCCATCATAAACCTACATTATTATTTAGTTTCGGTTAAATAGTAAACTTTACGGCCCCAACTTCCTTACAGCCTCAAACTCGCAAGTGGTCAAGTGGCCAACACCCTTGCAACAAAAAGTGTTATCTTAAACTTAGTATCACTTTTCCTTAGTCTCAATCCTCATGCATTGCATTGTCAAGCCATATTAATGACCAATTTTATCGAGGAACTATTGATATATACTGTACTCTCCTGTTGCTTCAGTTCATCTATCTATCTATCTATTGCCTGACGCCATGATCCCCGAAGGGGTGGCCACGAACGAACCGCCCCCATGTACCTGTCCCCAGTCAGTCGACGCCCCTCCTCCCAACCAGCACCGCCTTCATTCATATACAGTACTTCCTCACTTCATCCTTCCACCTCTCCTTCGGTTTACCTCTCCCTCCTTCCATCTCACTCTCGTACACCCTCTTAGTCATTCTCTCGCTTCCCATACGTTCCATATGGCCGAACCATCTCAAGTTGTTCCTTTTCACAATTTCCAGCACATCTATCTCCACACCACATCTCCTTCTTACTTCCTCATTCGTCTGTCTATCCCTCCATGTAACTCCGGACGCACTTCTCAAGTAACTCATTTCCACCGCTCTCACTCTTGGTCTGAGTCTCTCCACAAACGTCCATGCTTCGCTTCCGTAAGTTAGTGTCGGGATTACCACACTGTCAAGCAAGGACTTCTTCACTTCCATACTGACCACTCTATTTCTTGTTACTGCTTTCAACGTTCCTACAACCCTCTTCCCCTGTTGCACCCTCTCCCGCACTTCTTCATCCACAGTCCCATCTTACTCAACACACTGCCCAGATACTTAAAAGAGCTGTCGATCTCCATAGCCTGACCGTTCAACTTCACCTCGCACTCTGTGACTTCACCCCTTTCGAATACCATAACCTTGCTTTTCCCCGCATTTACCTCCAAATTCCGTTTTTCGCACACTGTTCCAAACTCATTTACCAGACCCTGCAACTCCCATTCATTATCGCTCATCAGAACTATGTCATCAGCAAACAGCAGTATAGGTAGCTTCCACTCATTTCCCTTCCTTTTCAGCGATACACCAACATCCACTGCTCTTCCTAGTATTTCTTTCATGACTCCATCCATATATACAGTAAACAACCACAGGGACATCACACACCCCTGTTTCAACCCAACACTCAGGTCAAAGAACTCGCTCTGCTCATTCTCCACACGTACTGCCGCCTTTGCACCCTCATACATGCTCTTCACTGCTTTCAGCAACTTGCCATCTACTCCGTATATTCTAAGTACTATACTTTCCACAAACCTTCTCTATCCACTCTGTCATAGGCCTTCTCCAAGTCCATAAAGGCAACATACACCTTTTGTTGCTTCTCCAGATATTTCTCCACAACACAATTCAGGATAAAAATCTGATCTACACATCCTCTTCCCCTCCTAACACCTCCCTGCTCGTTGCCTATCCATTTCTCCATTCTCACTCTCACTCTCTCAATCACTACCCTACTGTACACCTTCCCTACTACGCTTAAAAGACATATTCCCCGGTGGTTACCACACACTCCTCTTTCCCCTTTGCCCTTATATAGGGGGACTATTATGCCAGTCTTCCAGTCATTTGGTGCATTCCCCTTCTCCCATGCTAGTTTGCACATTTTCCATACCCATTCGATCACTATCTCACCACCGTACCTCAACATTTCCCCACACACTCCAACAGTACAGTACAGTACTGTATGGATGTATGGAGTGTAAATTTAGAGATTACCCGTACCCAGTAAAATTAGCCAAATTCACTTAACAAGATCTGAATCTTATAGTTGACAATTAATAATTTAATCAAATATATAGGCTATTTGTAGTTTGTACAATATACACGACAGGCCGTTGCGCGGTTGGTAGAACACTCGCCTGCAAACCTTGAAGTTGATGGTTCGAGTTCAGCCAGTATGCTATTGGTAGACGCCAGTGTTGTTGGTGAACGGCGCAGTCTGGCAATCTATGGCATTTTTTTTTTTTTTTTTTTTTTTTCGATATTCCAACTACTCGCCCTCGGGCATAGGCTGAGAGCCTGCACACTCTACCGCTGAACACGGTGAGGCCCGTGAGACATGTGAAGCACCTATTCACGGCTCGAAGCAACTCCATCTCCGAAGCCGCTTCGCCTCTGTGCCTCACAGTCTCATCCTCCAGACTCGGACCCTCACTCTCAGAACGCCACCTATTGAGCAATTAACTCACTAGGCATTGCACCCCTGTAGCATATTTTGAATATGGGAATATTCATACAGTACTATTTAATCAGGGAACAATGAGGGTATTTTTTTTTGGCATTTCAGTGTGCTGTGGTAATGCACTGAAACTAGGTACAGCACAAATGCCATCCCAATAATATCTTTCCATTGACATAGTGGGATTCGAACCCGGGTCCATTGGATTACCAGTCCAGTGGCAAGACCACTCTGCCACACCTCCCCTGTTCATTGAAGTCCCTGATCATCGGGGCACCCACCCTAGCCCAGCTCTTGAGCAGGGAGTGCATGGTGGTAAAAACCGCATCATAGTACTGTATAGCCCTACCATATGTTGTTTATAATTTAAGGTAAAATTCTAGTTTCACTTACACAGCGACAAAAGGGAGGCGCCGTTGTAAAGGCATAGCTTCCCGACCAACTATGAAGATCAGGGAAATTGCTGGGTAAAAGACGTAATATAATGATAATAAACGACATTAGCCTAACCTAACAACCTTACCTAACCTAACCTAGTATTATGTAATAGCTATGGTGCCGCATATGGAGAGATTTTTTTTTTTTTTTTTTTACAGTAGCTATAATTCCTTATAATGCATTTCCGCCGCTTTGGACATACAGTATATAGGAATTAAGTATGGTATATGACAACTCTAAAGTAGCCATAGAAATTGATGAGTATGCTGTGAAAGCGAAACTAGAATTAAACCTAATTTAAGTTTTGTTGTCTATAAAAGGGTGGACATCTTGGTGTGGCTGGCAGAGCAAGTAGGACCCCACACAGAGATGGTTAGAGCGCGGGTTGACCAGTACAAGAAACTCCACCCTCCTGCCACCGACACTGTGGACACTCCCAGGCAACACCAACAGGCCTTACCTCACCATCCCGTCCTTGAACGAAGTAAGTATGAGTAAATTAAAATGTAAAACTTGCAAACTAAACAAACCAAAATTGGGACAAGGACAATATAAAGTCAAATTAAATTATCAAAATCGCTATGTGGAAACAACGCTTACTAAAATGAAAAATACATACAAGTCCGCTTAACACTATCTCATCTGACGTCTTGTGGGTTATAATGATATTTTGTTGATAAATTATGGAGATTTTGCTTGATCCAGCCATTTTCATGCAATATTTATTATAGTTTGTCACCTAGGCTAACATAAATACTTTCCCAGACTTCTTACAAACTAAACAAAAAATCCCACCAGACCCCCTTGAATTTGTAGATAGAAAACTGTATAGTTCCCACAAATCCTTCCTAATCTGGAAAATCGTCTAATGATAGCCAGAATAAACTATCAAAATGCATCATAATCGTCAAAGGATTAAATTTGTGACCTTTACAATTATATGCGTGTAATTTACTATTGGAAATCATATTCAACATTAGTTTAATAGCTGTAGTATACCTTTACAATATATCATTAACCCAAGATCGAATAGATAGTAGCGGTGATAACATTTCCATTACTGTATATATACCGTATATACATATATATATATTTTTTTTTTTTTTTTTTTTTTTTTTATAATAATAAAGAGGGGAAAATAAAATACAAAAATAGGAAAAGTGGGGATTGGGCCTGAGCATATAGAGAGAGAGATTTGACAATTACCGGTATATTTACAGTCGGTGAATATTTGAGTGAGAATCTGCGAGGGCGTTGGCCGGACCTGGGTAGAGCTCTGGGACTGACTAACCTGGTGGGTCAACTGCAGAGGGACAACACTACCAGGGAGAAGGAGAAGGTCTACCAGGTGAGCTCATTTGTCCACTTCTACACCTTCCCACGTTATAGTCAATGTACTTTAAACAGAAGTGACAATAATATTTGCCCTAAACACTGGGCCAAACTTATTTTAGAGGGATAGGAAGAGGGATGACTGTAGAACAGGCAAGAGAAGTGGTAATGAATAGGAATGATTGTGAATAGACGAGTGATAACACGATCGTTGGGAGAATGGGTCGGGCGCCACTTGGGCTAGATAATAGTCTGTCAGGTGCCTGGCCCAGGGAGCCGGTGTATATGAAAGGTCATGCCTGGATGTGAGGTGGGCGGGCATTGTGGTGGTAAAGCTTCGCTGCGTGTCTGCCTGCTGAGACCGGAACCTCTCCAGGAGGTCTGGGATCTGGGAATCATTTGCTGGGGACCCCAAATGAGCCTGGGTTCCGAGTCGTCTTCTGGGTGACCTAGATGTGTGTGAGTTTTTGTTTTTTTTGTTGTTGTTGTCCCTGTTCGGTATCTTCTCGAGTCGGCCAGCCCCAGCTATGGGGTTTGTGCCTGAGTATATACATACATATACTGTATACTAAAGCACATACCCCATAGCTGGGGGTGTTATAATATGAATATATGACATTATGACATCCCCCGCCATTTAAGCTTTAATCCAGTATAACTTTTTCCTGCAACCTTTTGTTTTTTATATATATATTTGCTGAGGCAGGTTTTTAAGTTAAATTTGTTTAAAAATTTAGCCAACTAAGATCAAATATCATTAGTCTAGTGTCTGATACCATCATACCAAAGCAAGAGATCGCCAAAATTTTGCCGATAAAATGTTAGCCATTGAAAATCGATGATATAAACTTATATCCCCCTTCTAATTTTGTCAGATTCTGGAGGAGCACCGTCGTACTTGTGGCGGCGACCCCATACCTCGACTACTGCTGTCCCTCGACACCCAAGGCTTCAAGCGACAGCGTGTACACATACTCAGGGAGATCTTGCGTGTCTGACCACACATTTTCTTCATGTCTCATTCATCAATTTCATCTTTTTATCTACTGTCATCCTTGGTTTCTATCTATATATTTCTTCACATCTAAATATTCCACATGATATTTTTAATACCATTTGTGTTCTTTCTTGGCTTTCAGATTTTCTCTATGTAGTTGTAGATTTGTTTTGTTTAACTTGCACTCGACATGGGTGTTACTTAACTTTCCAAGCGTTCAAATGCTTTAACCTATAATAATAGAGGAATCTCGGTGATATTAATTAGCAAGAATAAATAAATAAATATATATTGTTATGTAAATATTCCATTGGTCTGTTTTCTTCAAATAAAAATACCCTCACTAGGAATAAAAATACCCTCACTAAATAAATATACCCTCACTAGGAATAAAAATACCCTCACTAGGAATAAAAATACCCTCACTAGGAATAAAAATACCCTCACTAGGAATAAATATACCCTCACTAGGAATAAAAATACCCTCACTAGGAATAAAAATACCCTCACTAGGAATAAAAATACCCTCACTAGGAATAAATATACCCTCACTAGGAATAAAAATACCCTCACTAGGAATAAATATACCCTCACTAGGAATAAATATACCCTCACTAGGAATAAATATACCCTCACTAGGAATAAATATACCCTCACTAGGAATAAATATACCCTCACTAGGAATAAATATATCCTCACTAGGAATAAATATACCCTCACTAGGAATAAAAATACCCTCACTAGGAATAAATATACCCTCACTAGGAATAAATATACCCTCACTAGGAATAAATATATCCTCACTAGGAATAAATATACCCTCACTAGGAATAAATATATCCTCACTAGGAATAAATATATCCTCACTAGGAATAAATATACCCTCACTAGGAATAAATATACCCTCACTAGGAATAATCATGACCAACACAACATTGATATGTACAGTACACTATTTTAACTCCTGTACCGGCGACATCTTTTCAATTTCACTCTAGCTATATTTAGACGATTTTATGCAGTTTAACCCTTTCACGCATTTATGACAGAGGTTGCCAGATTAGCAATAAGAAATAGAGTTCTCTCACTCTTATAATTACCTCTCCAAAATTAGTTTTCTGCCCACAGCTAACTCAAAGACAACTGCAGAGGTTGAAGTAACTAAACTAAAGGTTTCTAAATACCCCTGATGGTAACAAAGGCTTTAAAGTATCCCCAATAGGCTCAACACAGCTAACTCAAAGACAACTGCAGAGGTTGAAGTAACTAAACTAAAGGTTTCTAAATACCCCTGATAGTAACAAAGGCTTTAAAGTATCCCCAATAGGCTCAAAATGGTGTCCTATGTCGGAGAGGGTTAAGAAGAATCTGTGGAAGTAGTAAGGGTTAAGTGAGATAGTTGGAAGTCTGTTGATTGTTGGAGGCTCTTTCAAAAATTAATATAATCGTCTAAAAGAATACAATGAAAAAGACGTCACCGGTATAGAAGAGGTTAAGGGGAGATCTCCACTTGAGGGATTTTTTTCTTGACCCCTTTCTCCCTTATGATTAGCCCCATTGCTTTTGATATTATAAAACGTTTGCCCGATTAGTTTAGCGATTTTAAGAACTTTCACCCCATATTAAGACCTTTCGTGCAATTCAGGTGTCGATTTTATCCTGGCGAGCGAAAGCGAGCCTGTAATTTAAGAGGAACCGGCCTTTGGCCGGGACATTTTTCTACCGAAAAATGTACAAATTTATCTTGAGAGGGACTCAAGGGGGTGTAATTTTAAGCTTGATGGAGGTCTAGGGAACAAACTAAATACCTCCCCTTAAAGACTGGGTGATCTACAAGCTCATCCTAATAGCGGTGTTGATTCCAGGCATTGAAGAAACTTGACATAATTGAATTGCCTGCCAATTTAATAATAATAATAGTTCTTAAAGCTAGCGCATGCTAAGCTAGCTAAGGATAGCTCAATAAGGCCGATTAGGCGTATTTCCATTGGGGTCCTGTACTACTATCCCATCCCTTTGGTCATGAGGGATGGTAACGACTCAGTGCTTGTGAAAAATCTTTAATGCGCCGAGCGTGGGCGCGAACCCGGGCCTTCTGGGTGGAAGTCCGAGACGCTAGTCACTACACCAAGCGAGCCGCTTGTCCACTACATACATACATAAATTTTAAGACTGAGTGCTCCACACATACGTGCAGTTTTAGTCTCTTGTCCTAATGGCGGCATTCCAGGCAACCCTGTTAAGGGCTGCTTCACTTGTCAAGTTTTTGGATTCGAGATCGACACATATAGTCCGATCCCAGGTCTTCCTCGTTCCAATCCTTGGTGCAGCTCCCTCCACAATCACAGACCTGCATTTTTTCACCCATTCTCTCCACATGTCCATACCATCTCAGTCTACTTGTACGCATCACCTCGCTAATACTCTTTATACCTAAATGTCTCTTCAGCTCAACATTTATTCTATCCTGCAGCCTGGCCCCACACATCCATCTCACCATTCTCATCTCATTACGTTCCATTCTGTTGACATCCTCTACTTTAACGGCCTATGTTTCTGAGGCGTACGTCATTGCACTTTTAACACATGAGGCATTCACCTTTCCCTTCAGGGGGAGAGGCATTCTTTTCATGGTCAGAATTGGCAGCAGTTCCCTGAACTACCCCCAACCACATCTAATTCTAGCGACAGTGGCAGCCTCGGCCCCACCACCGGCAGAGATGGTATCTCCTAGGTAACAAAACTTGTCCACCAGCTCCAATGACTCATTTCCAAAATTCACAGCCACAGGATCATCACTTAACACAAGCTCGCCTTTGCACACTTACACTGCAGCACCAACCAAGAAGTGATCTATCTATGATCAAGGGCGAATAATGAGAGAGCATGACTAAGGACGAAAACAAAATTACAGCGAGTTGCAGAAAAATGCACTACTGAGGGACATCGAGTCAGCTCGGCCGCACCAGCGACCAAAGAGACAAATCAGGTCAGGAGCCAACAACCTAGCCAGGCCAACTAAGAGGGCCCGACAAGGTGACATATGACTAAGGCCGTCCGAAGAACAACTGAATGAGACAGAATAAGAACAGACGGGGAAAACCATAGAAAGAGGAATGAAAAACTACGCAAAATTAGTCAAGCCGACAACGAAAGCTCGAGGGGAGAGGGAAATATCCATAACCCTCTCCCATCAAGCTCCAGTTGCCGGCCCCGAAGCCTCCCTACCGCGACAAGGAGCATAGTACCAGGGGGGTATGCTGGTTTGCGTGTGGCCAGAAATTGTGACCCTTAACCTCTTAACTCGAAAAAGGCTAAAGTAAATGGGCTGTAATTTTCCACACACATTCTCTGGCTGACTCTCCCGAATGCTAGAATTATTAGTTTGATTGCTCTAATAATGTTTTTAGTTATAAAGGTTAGTGTTCAGGAATAGCAGCCTAGTATATAATGTACAGTATACAGTAGACTACACCTTATGTTGACCTACCAATCCATTTAATCGTAAGTGACTAACACTTAACACTAGATATTTCTCCTGGACAACCTAGATGTGTGTGATCCCCCCCCCCCCCCTATTCGGACACTGTCTCAAGCTGGCGACCCCCATACATACATACAAGTTTAAAAACCATTTGTCCACAGAGGCTGTGGTTACAGTCTCACGTCCTAAATGGCAGCTTTCCAGGCGGGGGCCCTGTCAAGTTCTTTATTTTGAGATCGGACTGGAGTACCCAAGCCCACGTCATTCTAGGTCCACCCCTACACGCAGCCCCCCCCCCCCCCCACGTTCACAGTCCGGCATTTCTTCACCCAGTTCTGATCATCCATTCTCTCCACATGTCCAAACCAACCAAGTCGGCTCGTGCACATCACTTCACTGACACTTCTAATGCCCAGACGCCTTTTCAATTCCTCGCTCGATACCCTGTCCCTAAGATTAACCCCACACATACATCTCGCCATTCTCTTCTCATTTCGTTCCATTCTATTGACATCCTCCACTTTAACTGGCCACGTCTCCGAGGCATAGGTCATCGCGCTCCTAACACACGAGGTATACACCTTCCCTTTAACCCTACTGGCCCGGGCAGGCCCTCCAAAGGACACCACAAAAGAAGGGCAGGAGCCCGGGTGTCATGTTAATAGGCAGCAAGCTTGAAAGCCTATTCAGCTTGGTCTGAACGCCGTGCGTCCGACGCATGTAAACAAAGCCGATCGTTGCGTCACCGCACCTCTGAAAACAATAAGGAGACGTCGGATCAATGTTATTGTTGTGACGTCAGACGAAATTAGTGTCTGAAAAGCTCCGATATTGTCAACATCGCGGAAAAATTTGCTCCACGGAAATCGTCATCACAACTGAACCAGTTGACTTACGAGAGCTCTACTCAACGCCAGTCTACAGATTGAAAACCGCACTACGTTTATAGATGCGTGGGAAATTTCTAGCAGTTAAACTAAAAAAAAATACGGTAGCCTAGTCCTAGACGTTTTTCGGCCAGATCGCCCGGGTAGCCCACACTGTCCTTTGGAGGACCTGCCCGGGCCAGGAGGGTTAAGGTGGGGAGGGAGACCTCTCATGGTCAGGAGTGGCAACAGCTCTCTAAATTAATAACTCTCCCCAATTAATAACATAAATATATAATAACAAAATAATGGGGTATGTGAAAGAGTACCATATAGATAGATAGATAGATAGATAGACAATAATAATAATAACAATATTTATTTAACTGGATAACAATGTAACACTTACAAAGGTATCATGTACTGATATATTTGCTTATTACCATAAAAATAATACCTGTAATTAATGTATACAAAACCACGAGTAATGGGAATAATGAGTAACATCTAGGAATACCTGAATAAAGTAATGGGCCTCAGTTATGGGAGAGTGGTTCAATATTTTGGGAAACAATATGTGTACTGTACTGTACTGTAGTGTTTTCCCATCATAATGAACCATTTTCTATAAAGGGGGGGTCACTTGTTATTTTTCTCTCTAGGTTGTGTCCATTCGGCCCCATTCAGCCCACTGTTTTAACCCTCAAAGAGCGGTTCTTGACTAAAGTAGGGTTAGAGATACAAGGCCTAAAGAGCGGGTCCCGGCTTAAGTCACAAGGGATTTTGAGCACATTATCGGCTCTGAGAGAGAGTCCACGTGGTGGGAGGACCGCAGGCGGGCTCTGACTGCTTGGCCCGAGCCTAGCGAGGTTACTGACGTGTATAACACATACCTACACATCCCTCGCCTCGCTAGGCAGGGTAAAATCTCGGGAAATTACTGTATTTTAGGGTTTTTGTACTCGTGTTGCAACATAGTTGCAAGCAAACCCGTTGTCATACAAGGATGATTCAAGTGTTCTTGGAAAGCTCTATTATCGCCCTTTCACGGATACATAATTGTATTACGCTCTGGCTCTTGTTTATGCATGAAAAAGAGCACAGAATTATGCTCGTTTAGGGTAAATCTGCCCGCTTGGCAGGTAGTAAAAGTTACAAATGTCCCTGATCGACAAGGGTTATGACGTTTATCCCCATCCAGGTGTCGATTTATATCTGGCGAGTGATAGCAAGCCACCATATTTTGGACAATTAGTTAAACAGCTGGCTAAATTTGTACATTTTTCGCTAGAACAAATTTTCTGGCAAAGCCGGATTTCTCCATCGCTCCCTGGATGGGGATGTCATAAGACAGTAGACTGAATGGGGCCGAGTAGATACAACCAACAAAGAGAAAAAAGCAGGTCACTCCCCTTAACTAGGGTTCATTATATTTTTACCTGAAAATTAATGTCTGAGGTTAGTTCATTTTACGGTACTGAAATGAATTAAAGTGATCCCTATTGTACTAAGCTACCACTATAAAAAATAGCTATATAAACCTATAAGAAAATAATCATATATTCTTTAAAATACACTCATTTGATATCAACTTATAAAATTGATTACATTATCTTGTAAAATATATAGCTACAGTACTCCCTTATAAGCTAAACCAATTTAGTTGTATTAAGTAGTATTTGTAAGGTTATTTGGCACATATATACTGTATATATACCCAGTTATATATATTATGTAAAACTTGCAAAACAAACAAACCAAAACAAGACCCGCACAATATAAAGACAAAAGAAGTTATGAAAATCACCATGTGGAAATAATGCACGGAAGATTTATCGAAACAATACCAAAATAAAAAACACAAAACTATGAAATCTAAAACAAATATATTGGCCCCAAAACACTTGTGTAATAATTAATGGAAATAAAACTTAATACAGCATGAACCATATAGTATGTATGTACAGTATATATTCAGGCACATACCCCATTGCTGGGGGTGGCCAACACGAGACAGAGCCCAAACAGAAACATTTAAAAGTTCCTATTCTCAGGGTCCGGGACCACTTTCGCGTCCCCTCGCCCGTTTCTCTGTCTTGTCGAGTAGGAGAATTAAGCCCCCAGAAGGAAAAGTAATAATAATAATAATAATAAGCATGTTACTTATTTCTCACCAGCGCCATTTTTTCCCCAGACTTAACTGGCGCTCGAAAAAAAAAAAAAAAAAAAAATCATTTAAATCAATGTAACACAAAACCTATGCGCATCACCCAGCCACCAGCAGCGGCAAATAGCTTACACCCTATAGGACAGTAGGACACTAAATGAGACAGACAGAAACGGCTAAGGTTGGGTAGAGGATGCCAAGCCTCACTCTGGATAGGACCAGCCCTCATCTAGCCGAAATATGCACGATAATTTTTTTTAATGAAGATTGCATTTACAGTATATGATTTTACTAACAAAAATGCTTATCTGTCCCCTGGAAGGACTAGAAACTGGGCCAGAGGGGGTAGGAGGGAATCACAGGTTTGCGCTGTACAATATTTTTGCGCGCTTAGAAAGGTTTGACCGCTTTTGACTGGCACGTTTATAGGAAATACATGTTCACCAAATTGGTGTTCATGGAGGTACAACTTAAGGGGAGGTATTTAGTTTGTTCCCTAGACCTCCATAAACCTTAAAATTACACCCCCTCGAGTCCCTTTCAAGATAAATTTGTACATTTTTCGGTAGAAAAATTTCCCGGCCGAAGGCCGGTTCCTCTTAAATTACAGGCTCGTTATCGCTCGCCAGGATAAAATAGACACTGAATTGCACGAAAGGTCTTAATATGGGGTGAAAGTTCTTAAAATCGCTAAACTAATGGGGCAAACGTTTTACTATACAAAAAGCAATGGGGCTAAACATGAGGGAGAAAGGGGTCAAGAAAAAAATCCCTCAAGTGGAGACCTCCCCTTAAAAGGCTACAGACTCTATCAATTTATCCTTTTAGCTACCAAATGTCTTCCCCTAAACTGCATAATATCGTCTAATTACAGCTGGGATAAAATGAAAAGGGACGTTGCCGGTGTAGAAGGGGTTAATGTCCAACTCTATACCTTATTTGTTCAGTAGTGCGAGTAAGAGACATGAGGGACATCTCGTTAGACAACTTCAAGAGAGCCCCTAGATGTCGAACTGCAAAAAGTGCCAGACGAGCCCATCCTCGCAAGGGAGCGAGCTGTCGCTTCAAACAGTCTACTGCACCAAATCACCACCCATAACGAGGGGCGTCGCGCTCCTTGGTGCCCGCTAGAAGAGTGGCGAACACATCAAAAGGTAAGTAATATTTGTGTTATAATCACAACGACTGATCACTATAAAACTATAAATCACGGAATCGTTTAATTCAGAGTTGCGGCACAGTCGAACACTGTGCCGTTTCAGGGGAGAGGGGCCTTTTTTCTGGTCCCCCGTTTTCCTCATCTTTAGCCCCATTCATTTTCAGATTATAAGACCTTCGGCCCATTAGTTTGGCGATTTTAAGACCTTTCTCCCCATTTCTTCGTCAATATTAAGACCTTGCGTGTCATTTAGGTGTCAAATTTTTCCTGGCGAGCGATAGCAAGCCTGTAATTTAAGAGAAACGAGACCGGGACATATTTCTATCGAAAAATTTAGCAAATTAGCTTGAAGGAGGGTCTGGGGGAGGAGGGGGAGGGGAGGGGAGGTTATTTAAAGGCAGGTTTTTAGTGTGTTTCCTAGACTTCCATCAAGCTTGAAATTACACCCCCTTGAGCCCCTTTCAAGATAAATTTGTACATTTTTCGGTAGAAAAATTTCCCGGCCGAAGGCCGGTTCCTCTTAAATTACAGGCTCGCTATCGCTCGCCAGGAAAAAATTGACACCTAAATGGGACGACAGGTCTTGGTGAAAATGACGTCATGGTGGTGAAGGGGTTAATACCTACTGACGTGGATGGTACCAGCTTAAAAGGGGAGATTTGTAATTATTGGTTATTTTTTGTTCTTTAGTTTCTTCCCAAAACCTCCGTCCTCCCTTCAAAAATAACTTTAAATTTTTGTTGTTAGAAAAATATCCTGCAATTCCTCCTAAATTACAGGCTCGCTATCGCTCGCCAGGAAAGTTTGATACCTAAATAGCACAAAAGGTCTCAATATTGACAAACTAATGGGGTGAACGTCATGAAATCTGAAAACTACTGAGGCTAGGTAGGCATGAGGAAGAATGGGGACCATAAAAACCAAACCTCCCCTTACATCCCCCTGTACTTGAGCTGTGGTGGTGGTGGTGGTGTTGGTGGTGGTGGTGTTGGTGGTGGTGGTGGTGGTGGTGGTGGTGGTGGTGGTGGTGGTGGTGGTGTTGGTGGTGGTGGTGTTGGTGTTGGTGGTGGTGGTGGTGTTGTTAGTATCGCTGTTCCTCGGGCTTAAGGTCCACACACGTCTCACTGGCCTCCCACAACTTCTTGGCCACACCGTCATCAATAGCCAGGTCGGAAGCGTTGTCCGACACACGGCAGTCCTCGAAGAACTCTCCCGTCACATCCTGAAGGGACAAAGAAAATGAATTGTAAATGCCCTCACCTATTTACTGGTATTATAATGTAAATCTTGCAAAATAAACAAAGCAACACGTATACGAACACAGTCAAAAGACAAAACAACTAATCAAAATCGCTGCGTGGAAACAACGCTTAAGTCAAATAATAATTCGTAAATAAAAGAACACAATCCGCCACATAGGGTGTACATCACTACATGAGCAAGTTAATCTGGTTCCCAAGCAAACTGATCGCACACGTAACGACGCACCATCGTCACGTTCAAGGAATTAGTCAATTTGGGAAGTATATGAGATGAAGTGTTTAAT
Organism: Paralithodes platypus; assembly: GCA_032716605.1. Classification (NCBI taxonomy): domain Eukaryota; kingdom Metazoa; phylum Arthropoda; class Malacostraca; order Decapoda; family Lithodidae; genus Paralithodes; species Paralithodes platypus. Next base: position 8,165,654 of record CM064572.1, read on the forward strand.
GAGATGCACTCCCTTGATTGGTAAGGCTAGCGAGTGCCCTTGTTACAGGGACTTAAGGGAGGTGACCTGCTTTTTGTTATTTCTGTCCTTTTCTCTCTTTCTCTGGCTTGTATCCATTCGGCCCAATTCAGCCAACTATTTTAAGACGTTTATCCCCATCTAGGTGTCGATTTCTTCCTGGCGAGCGATAGCGAGCCAGCATTATATGAAGAAATCCGGCTTCGCCGGAGAAATTTTTCTATCGACAAATGTACAAATTTAGCCTGCTGTCTAACAAAAATAAAAAATATGCTGGCTCTCTACCACTCACCAGTCAGAAATTGACACCTGGATGGGGATAAACGTCTTAAAACAGTAGGCTGAATGGGGCCAAATGGATACAAGCCAGAGAAAAATAGAAAAGGACAGAACAAAAACAGGTCACCCCCCTTAACTCGACCTTGGCCATGAATCGCTAGACTGAGCTGCCCAAACTCTCGCTGTCTACCAATGGCACGGGGTGGGATCGAACAGCCGACCCTTTGATCAGCAGTCAGACGCGCTACCGACCGTGCCACTTTTCCTAAATGTTTGTTTTCATTTGTGAGCGGGTCGGGGTTGGAACTTATGGACTTAAAATGCATAGATTTTGGCAATGACTATATTCGAATCATTACTGTACAATTGACTACTTGAGAGTGTCGTTCTATAAGGAAGTTGGAGCTGTAGACATCAATATTTAGCAGAATAACCATCTATAATACGGTTTTAGTACATTTATAAATACTCGATACCAAATTCAACATACAATTTATCCATCAGAAACCTCCATAATTATTATATGCATTTTAATTATCGATGTTTACAGACAGAACTTCCTCATAGCCACAAACGCACAAGTGGTTAATTAGGCCAAACATCGTGACCACCCACCTCTGTAACTCAAACACGGCTAGAGTAGTCAAGCTAATATATCTACCATTTGGCAAGAGTTAGCCAAGGAATAAGTGGAAATTTACAACCCATTTTAGAGTTACAGATTAGTGTTCAAGATTTCTGGCCTACCTATATTGAACAGACTATAAATTACAATACAATAACAGTTTGTGTGTGTGTGTGTGTGTTTTTTTTTTTTTTTTTTTTTTTTTTTTTTTTTTTTTTTTTACCATGTTTGGGTTCTTGGCCACCCCCATCTAAAAAATAAAATAAAAAAGAGGGTATGTGCCTTGATGATGTTGATATGCAGTTTTTACCACCATACACTCCCTGCTGAATAGCAAGGCTAGGGTGGTTGCCCTGATGAATCCAGGGACTTAGTGAATAGTTGCCACAGATTGCTAGACCGCACCGTTCACCAACAGCACTGACGTCTGCCAATAACTCACACTGGCTGGCCCGAGGCTCGAACCGTCAACCTCACGGCTAGCAGGCGAACGCTCTACCAATCGAGCTACGGCCTTTGTAAATAAGTAACAACCCCGTTCATAACATTATTCATCAATTACAAACCCCAGACGTACAGTCGCGCTAATAAGTCATGTCTCGGCACCAAGTATGTTTTGATCAATAATTGGTATCAGCAATATCTAAGCTTCCTTTCTTCATATCGAGTGAAATATAAAAACCTATTCCTACACTTACCCACCTAATTCAACATCTGACAGACATTAATACAGCACAGAGCGAGCCAAACGTAATAACAGCTGGGACATGACTTATTAGCGCGACAGCATAAAGATAAGATTAAATTATAAACAACAGACCTGAGCCATCTCCGCTGCTGCCAGATGTATGATGGTCTGGGCACCCTGGTCACATCTCTGTCAAAACAACACAAACATTTCTACCCACACTTCACACCCTATATACTGTATTGATTATAATATTTCAACTCTACCTTCTGACATAGGCTTAAGGGGAGATTTCCACTCGAGGGACTTTTTTCTTGACCCCTTTCTCCCTCATGTCTACTAGCCCCATTGCTTTTGAGATTTTAAGACGTTTGCCCCATTAGTTTGGTGATTTTTAAGAATTTCCGCCCCATTCTGTCAATTTTAAGACCTTTCGTGCCATTTAGGTGTCGATTTTATCCTGGCGAGCGATAGCGAGCCTGTAATTTAAGAGTAACCGGCCTTTGGCCGGGACATTTTTCTACCGAAAAATGTACAAATTTGTCTTGAAAGGGGGTCAAGGGGGTGAAATTTTAAGATTGCTGGAGGAGTAGGAAACAAACTAGAAACCTCCCCTTAAAGTACTTCTACTATTACATACCACGGCCCAGGAAATTATACATGCAATACAATGGTTTAACGTCATTTTTCCATTACATGCATTGTAACGGCTCAGACGGAGTTGCCTTTCAGTAGTTGGAGTGTTCTGTAGTACAATAAAGTCCTGCCGCCACAGCACTGACGTCCCGCCACAGCACTGCCCCACCAAGTCATCACTGTGGCTGATGTTGGTATAGTGCTAACCGTGCCTCGGCAAGACTCAACAGAGTCCCCCTGCAGCACTTGCACCTGCAGTATCTGCAACCACACCAGCCTTAAGGGGAGGTTTTTAGTTGATTCCCTAGACTTCCATCAAGCTTAAAATTACTCCCCCTTGACCCCCTTTCAAGATAAATTAATACATTTTTCGGTAGAAAAAGTCAGGTTCGCCTTAAATTACAGGCTCGCTATCGCTCGCCAGGAAAAAATCGATACCTAAATGGCACGAATGGTCTTAAAATTGACAGAAATGGGGCGAGGGTTCTTAAAATCGCCAAACTAATGGGGCAAGCGTCTGTAAATCTCACAAGCAATGGGGCTAAACATGAGGGAGAAAGAGGTTCAGAAAAAAAATCCTCCAGGTGAAAATCTCCCCTTAAAAGTGTTACAAAAAGACAGCACCATAACAAGACTCTACTGTATAACCCAAGAGTGAAACGTTACTCTCAAACTTTCTTCTACTCAACATCGGAGCTCTGGAACTCTCTCCCAGAATCAGTCTTTCCCTCTTCCTATGACTTAAATTGCTTCAAACTCCTTGTGTCCAGGCATTTTGGCTCGAACGTCCCTTGATTGTGGCCCTGTCACTCTTTCAACTATGGGGGAGGCACTCGCTATAGGCAGTTATGCCTTTTGCCTCCCTCAATCACATAGAAAAAAAAAGAAAAAAAATCAGGCAATTTGGACTATAGAACAATAAAGTCCTGCCCCAACACTGCTCCAACATGCAGACACTGTTGGCGGCACAGGTGTGGTGCCAAACAGCGCCCAGGTAAGACTCGGTCGCCTGTGGCACCGATCCGCACCCCACCAGCCTCGGCAGTGCTGAGATAAAGACTTTATTGCATAGTAAGGCCGTTGGTCCACAAGTCTATCACCATCCCCCCCTATTAGTCGCCTTGTATGACACACAGTAGGATGCACCAGGCGTATTCTTGTTTTCCTCCACCATTAGATGAAGGCTCCCTTACTCACTGGGTGGTAACGTACAGTCAAAATCAATGTTTTATTGACAATATTGCTTATAAACTATGTAATTATAACACTTTCACACAAATTTGGAATTAAAAACAAAATAAATAAAATGGAAAACAAAAATAAAAATAAACCAATTGTGTGAGATTGGTGCATCATCTATTCCTTGCCACATCATATTATTGAGGTGCGAGTTGCAACATCAATTTAACCCTCTCCGACATATGACGCGATTTTGAGCCTATTGGGGATACTTTAAAGCCTTTGTTACCATCAGGGGTATTTAGAAACCTTTAGCTTAGTTTCTTCAACCTCTGCAGTTGTCTTTGAGTTAGCTGTGTTGAGCCTATTGGGGATACTTTAAAGCCTTTGTTACCATCAGGGGTATTAAGAAACCTTTAGTTTAGTTACTTCAACCTCTGCAGTTGTCTTTGAGTTAGCTGTGTTGAGCCTATTAGGGATACTTTAAAGCCTTTGTTACCATCAGGGTATTATAAACCTTTAGTTTAGTTGTTGTTGTTGTTGTTCCCTAAGCTGCCTGGCCGAACAGCCCCGAGTCCCTGAGAAAGGCCATGGCCACGATCGGGCTTTCCCACAGAGCTCTCATTGAGTGTAGATTGTGTTGTTGGCGTAAGTGGTTGTGTGAAATGCAGTCTTCTATGATGTGTTTAATGGTATGGGGTGCTGTGTTACATCCCGGGCAGGCGTCGACAACGGAGTCATCCAGTCTCTTCTGATAGCTCAGGAGAGCTGAATGGTGCCCGCATCTCAGCCTGGCCAGGTGGACTCTGTCCTCGCGAGGAAGGGAGGATTCGGAAGGATGGATTTCGGGAGGTCGTGCATGCAGCTGTGTGTTGTCTGTGAGTGAGTGGATGGATCGGTGAGAGATATGAGTATGGATGTGCTTCTGGAAGTTGGTTCGGGGTGGGCAGGGAGGGAGAGAGGACAATAATTGTGTGTGATACCGTGTGCTGGGTGTTGTTTTGATATTTCTTGGTGTCTGTGGGTGTGTTGCCATGTAGTTTAGTGGGTGGTCTTGGTTCGTGGAGGCTGCTGCCAGGAATTGAGTGCCTCTCATGTCCAGATGGTCTTTGACTTTGAGGATTTTGGTTTCTTGATGTAGGTGATCTGTGGGTGCAGTAGCTGTGCAGCCTGTAATGATCTTCAGGGCTTTGTTTTGAATAGTCTGTAAGGTCTTATGATGTGTTTCAGCTAGGTTAGAAGCCCAGGCTGGGCTTGCGTATTCCATCACTGATCTTATGTATTGTTTATATACTGTGGTGGTAGTTTCTTTGTTGTGTCCAAATTTTGTGTGAGCAAGTGACCTGAGGGCGTTAAGTCTGGGTGTCAGTTTCTTTTTAATGTTTGTGGTGTGCTGTTTGAATGTCATATGAGTATCATATGTTACTCCTAGGATTTGGGTGTGTGTGTATGTGTTAGGGGTGTGTTGTTTATGGTGAGTTGAGGGATGTATTCGTGTTCTCCTGTCCAACTTGTGAGCAGGGTTGCGGTGGATTTGGCTGGGGCTAGATTAAGTCTGTTTGTAGTGCACCAGCCATGTAGTGTGTTGAGATAGGGTTGAAGGAGATCTGTTGCTCTTTTTGGGTCATGGTGTGTGCATGTGAGTGTTATGTCATCTGCATAGGAGGCTAAGTTTATTTGGGGCGTATTGGGTGTAGTTATATCGTGCATGTACAGATTGAAGAGTGCGGGCGATAGGACGGATCCTTGTGGGACTCCGTTTGGAAAGTTTCTGATTTTAGATGACTGACCGGCAAAAGATACGTGTGCCTTTAGTTTAGTTACTTCAACCTCTGCAGTTGTCTTTGAGTTAGCTGTGTTGAGCCTATTAGGGATACTTTAAAGCCTTTGTTACCATCAGGGGTATTTATAAACCTTTAGTTTAGTTACTTCAACCTCTGCAGTTGTCTTTGAGTTAGCTGTGTTGAGCCTATTGGGGATACTTTAAAGCCTTTGTTACCATCAGGGGTATTTAGAAACCTTTAGCTTAGTTTCTTCAACCTCTGCAGTTGTCTTTGAGTTAGCTGTGTTGAGCCTATTGGGGATACTTTAAAGCCTTTGTTACCATCAGGGTATTTAGAAACCTTTAGTTTAGTTACTTCAACCTCTGCAGTTGTCTTTGAGTTAGCTGTGTTGAGCCTATTGGGGATACTTTAAAGCCTTTGTTACCATCAGGGGTATTTAGAAACCTTTAGTTTAGTTACTTCAACCTCTGCAGTTGTCTTTGAGTTAGCTGTGTTGAGCCTATTGGGGATACTTTAAAGCCTTTGTTACCATCAGGGGTATTTAGAAAACCTTTAGTTTAGTTACTTCAACCTCTGCAGTTGTCTTTGAGTTAGCTGTGTTGAGCCTATTAGGGATACTTTAAAGCCTTTGTTACCATCAGGGGTATTAAGAAACCTTTAGTTTAGTTACTTCAACCTCTGCAGTTGTCTTTGAGTTAGCTGTGTTGAGCCTATTGGGGATACTTTAAAGCCTTTGTTACCATCAGGGGTATTAAGAAACCTTTAGTTTAGTTACTTCAACCTCTGCAGTTGTCTTTGAGTTAGCTGTGTTGAGCCTATTAGGGATACTTTAAAGCCTTTGTTACCATCAGGGGTATTTATAAACCTTTAGTTTAGTTACTTCAACCTCTGCAGTTTGTCTTTGAGTTAGCTGTGTTGAGCCTATTAGGATACTTTAAAGCCTTTGTTACCATCAGGGGTATTTATAAACCTTTAGTTTAGTTACTTCAACCTCTGCAGTTGTCTTTGAGTTAGCTGTGTTGAGTCTATTGGGGATACTTTAAAGCCTTTGTTACCATCAGGGGTATTTAGAAACCTTTAGCTTAGTTTCTTCAACCTCTGCAGTTGTCTTTGAGTTAGCTGTGTTGAGCCTATTGGGGATACTTTAAAGCCTTTGTTACCATCAGGGGTATTTAGAAACCTTTAGTTTAGTTACTTCAACCTCTGCAGTTGTCTTTGAGTTAGCTGTGTTGAGCCTATTGGGGATACTTTAAAGCCTTTGTTACCATCAGGGGTATTTAGAAACCTTTAGTTTAGTTACTTCAACCTCTGCAGTTGTCTTTGAGTTAGCTGTGTTGAGCCTATTAGGGATACTTTAAAGCCTTTGTTTACCATCAGGGGTATTTAGAAACCTTTAGTTTAGTTACTTCAACCTCTGCAGTTGTCTTTGAGTTAGCTGTGGGCAGAAAACTAATTTTGGAGAGGTAATTATAAGAGTGAGAGAACTCTATTTCTTATTGCTAATCTGGCAACCTCTGCGTCATATGAGTCTGAAGGGGTTAAGTATCTCCTATGCCTATTATAATCATTATTTAATTTGTAAACCATGCTGAACAGAGAGGGATTAAGGGGAGGTTTTTAGTTTGGTCCCTAGATATCCATTAAGCTTAAGATTACACCCCCTTGAGCCCCTTTCAAGATAAATTTGTACATTTTTCGGTAGAAAAATGTCCTGGCTGAAAGCCGGTTCCTCTTAAATAACAGGCTCGCTATCGCTCGCCAGGATAAAATCGACACCTACATGGCACGAAAGGTCTTAAAATTGACAGAAATGGGTCGAAAGTTCTTAAAATCGTCAAAGTAATGGGGCGAACGTCTTAAAATTAGAAAAGCAATGGGACTAAACATGAGGGAGAAAGGAGTCAAGAAAAAAATCCCTCAAGTGGAAATCTCCCCTTAACACTAACTGATCCAACGTCTTGTAGGTTATTGTGATATTTTGTTTAAGGGGAGGTCTCCACTTGAGGGATTTTTTTCTTGACCCCTTTCTCCCTCATGGTTAGCCCCATTGCTTTTGATATTTTAAGACGTTCACCCCATTAGTTTGGCGATTTGAAGAACTTTCGCCCCATTTCTGTCAATTTTAAGACTTTTCGTGCCACTTAGGTGTCGATTTTTTCCTGGCGAGCGAAAGCGAGCCTGTAATTTAAGAGGAATCAGCCTTCGGCCGGGACATTTTTCTACCGAAAAATGTACAAATTTATCTTGAAAGGGGGTCAAGGGGGTGTAATGTTAAGCTTGATGGAGGTCTAGGGAACTAACTAAAAACCTCCCCTTAAATATTTATTTACGATTAAAATGTAAAACTTGCAAACTAAACAAACCAAAATTGGGACAAGGACAATATAAAGTCAAATTAAATTATCAAAATCGCTATGTGGAAACAACGCTTACTAAAATGAAAATTATTAAATAAAAGAACACAATCCACCACATAGGGTGTACATCACTACATGAGCAAGTTAATCTGTTTCCCAAGCAAACCAATCGCACATATAACAACGCACTATCGTCACGTTAAAGGAAGTAGTCAAGTTTGGGAAGTCCGGGACGTTCTGGCAAATTTTACTAAACTCTGCATGAATAAAGAAACTACATGTTAAATGTCAAAATATTATTTAAAATCAAATTTGCAACATGACAAGACATTACTTGTTGCAATGTCCAGTATTACCTCGCCCATCCAGACCAATTGTGGCAGAACCCTGTCTGGACCTGCCACAAGTCCGGATCTACTAAATGTTTGGATATCCATGCAGCCATCCAGACAAATCCGGATGGCTGAAACATGAATCCGGATATTAGGGGAGATTTCCACTTGAGGGATTTTTTTCTTGACTCCTTTCTCCCTCATGATTAGCATTGTTTTTTTTCGAATTTTAAGGCGTTCGCCCCATTATTTTGACGATTTTAAGAACTTTCAACCCATTTCTGTCAATTTTAAGACCTTTCGTGCCATTAAGGTGTCGATTTTATCCTGGCGAGCGAAAGCGAGCCAGTAGTTTAAGAGGAACCGGCTTTCAGCCGGGAAATTTTTCTACCGAAAAATGTACAAATTTATCTTGAAAGGGGCTCAAGGGGGTGTAATCTTAAGCTCGAAGGATATCTAGGCACCAAACTAAAAGCCTCCCCTTAAACAACCAGACTTAGGTTTCAGCCATCCAGATGACACACAAGTCTGTATATCGAACACGTGAACACTGGATGTAAGCAATACGCGCGGTGATTTGAATTGGTCATGTTCATTTCCGGATTTATTTGAATTTTCTCAAGCCATCCTCCAGACTAGTTTGGTTGGCTGAAACATGAGTCTGGATGGAAATGCCTGTCTGAATCTCTTGGGTATCCGGATCTGAAAGCACCGGATGGGCGGGAATCTTGCCGTATTTCAAATTATCCACTACGCTAACAAAATTGTTTTCTTAAACTTCCTTCAAACTAAAAAATCCTCAATCCAGACCCCTTTCAAGCTAAATTTATACATTTTTCAATATAAAAACGTCCCGGCTAAATGCTGATGTAATTTAAGTTACAGGCTCGCTATCACTCGCCCACCAGAATGGGGTAAAGTATCTTATTATCGCGAAACTATTGGGGTGAAACATCTTAAAATCTATAAACTAACGGAGTCAGAAAGGGAAACCGTATTATTCAAACTTACCTTGCCAACTAGCGGAGCGAGGAGGCGGTACACAAAGCCAATCATGAAGCCGTCACTCTTGCCAAATATCTCGGTGTTGACCAGGCCGGGACACAGAGAGTTCACCACCACACCTGAAACAACAACAACAACACCTGAAACAACAACAACAACAACAAACATACATTGATAGTACAGTCATTCAGCAGTTAAGGGAGGGTGACCTGTTTTTGTTCTGGCCTTTTCTATCTTTCTCTGGCTTGTATCCATTTGGCCCCATTCAGCCCACTGTTTTAAGATGTTTATCCCCATCCAGGTGTCAATTTTTTATTTTTGTTTGACAGGCTAAATTTGTACATTTTTCGATAGAAAAATTTCTCCGGCGAAGCCGGATTTCTTCATATAATGCTGGCTCACTATCGCTCGCCAGGAAGAAATCGACACCTAGATGGGGATAAACGTCTTAAAATAGTTGGCTGAATGGGGCCGAATGGATACAAGCCAGACAAAGAGAGAAAAGGACAGAAATAACAAAAAGCAGGTCACCCCTCTTAATCGGTGTCCATAATTCCAATACCCCCTAAAACATACCTGAAACAACATACAGTACATTGATAGTACAGTCATTCACCAGTTAAAAGGGTAGAGTCCTTCGACCAGGAAATTTTTCTACCAAAAAATTTACAAATATATATCTTGTGAGTTTTTTTTAAAAGTTTGATGGAGGTCTAGGGCTCAAACTAGAAAAATAACAAATAAATGAAAAAATCAACCAAAAGTGAACCAAATTTGTTCCCTAATCAATGAAGTGTAATAATGAAACCATTTAACCCTCTCCGACATATGACGCGATTTTGAGCCTATTAGGGATACTTTAAAGCCTTTGTTACCATCAGGGGTATTTAGAAACCTTTAGTTTAGTTACTTCAACCTCTGCAGTTGTCTTTGAGTTAGCTGTGTTGAGCCTATTGGGGATATTTTAAAGCCTTTGTTATCATCAGGGGTATTTAGAAACCTTTAGTTTAGTTACTTCAACCTCTGCAGTTGTCTTTGAGTTAGCTGTGGGCAGAAAACTAATTTTGGAGAGGTAATTATAAGAGTGAGAGAACTCTATTTCTTATTGGTAATCTGGCAACCTCTGCGTCATATGAGTCTGAAGGGGTTAAAATGAGGCCAATTCAAGTGAGGATTACCTGTAGGGTAGGGTAGGGTAGGGTAGGGTAGGGTAGGGTAGGGTAGGGTAGGGTAGGGTAGGGTAGAGTAGAGTAGGGTAGGTAGAGTAGGTAGAGTAGGGTAGGTAGAGTAGAGTAGGGTAGGTAGGTAGGTAGAGTAGAGTAGGGTAGGTAGAGTAGGGTAGGGTAGGGTAGGTGGGTAGGGTAGGGTAGGGTAGGGTAGGGTAGGGTAGGGTGGAGGGTAGGGTAGGGTAGGGTAGGGTAGGGTAGGGTAGGGTAGGGTAGGGTAGGGTAGGGTAGGGTATTATTTGTGTTATAGCAAACTTGTACGGTGGCGCTAATAAGTCATGTCCCAGCTGTCATTACGTACGTTTGGCTCAATTGACCACTTCCGAGTTTCATGCTATAAGGAAGTTCGGACTGTAAACATGGATATTAAGGGGAGGTATTTAGTTTGTTCCCTAGACCTCCATCAAGCTTAAAATTACACCCCCTTGAGTCCCTTTCAAGATAAATTTGTACATTTTTCGGTAGAAAAATAAATTACAGGCTCGCTATCGCTCGCCAGGATAAAATCGATACCTGAATTGCACGAAAGGTCTTAATATGGGGTGTAAGTTCTTAAAATCGCTAAACTAATGGGGCAAACGTTTTATAATATCAAAAGCAATGGGGCTAAACATGAGGGAGAAAGGGGTCAAGAAAAAAATCCCTCAAGTGGAGATCTCCCCTTAAACACAAATACAGCAATTATGTAGGTTTCTGATGGATAAATAGTACGTTGAATTGGGTTTGATGTATTTATAAAATGACAAAAACCGTATTATAGCTGGTTGTCCCGCTAAATATCCACGTCTACAGCTCCAACTTCCTTATAGAACGAAACTCGCCAGTGGTTAATTAGTAGATGTCAAATGGATACAAATAATTTCAAAATATAGAGTAAAGGTAGTAACGGACCTGTGCCTTTAAGGTGGTGAGCAAGGTGCCTGGCAAACAGGATGTTGCACAACTTGGACTGACTGTAGCAGTGGAACGACCAGTACTTGGCCTTCTCATAGTTCAAGTCCTGTACAAACACACAACAATAAGCATTAATTAAGCATACAATAACAATGTCTGTCTATCTATCTGTCTATCTATCTATCTATCTATCTATATACTTTGGCTCAATCCCCACCTTTCCTATTTTGGGGGTGGGGCGACTCAAGACAGAGCCCGAATAGGGAAAACACAACAGAAAACAATGAACACTCAAACACAACAATACTGTAATAACAATGTAATAATAGAAACACAATACCGAATAAATATTTCTATAATTCATAAAATATTAAAGAATAATTCAATTAGACTGCCCTCGCATCCTACATAATTATACAGTTGTTGGTTATTTCATGCATACGTACAGTTGTTGTTGTTGTTGTTGTTCCCCAAGCTGCCTGGCCGAACAACCCCAAGGCCAAGGCCATAACCGAGCGCCCCCACAGAACCCTCCCCGCCGACCACAATAAAGCCTGGGTGACCGAAGCCACTCCATGGCGGGGAGCTGAGGAGGGTGCGGAAACGCCCGGGAAACCAAAGCCCCGCCCAGGGCCCTGTGTCCCTCAGCAATTATGAAGAGAAAGTTGAGGGGCAAGGGAAAAATGTGACGCTTTGGCTTCCAATCTTGGTAGATTGGAAGGTCAATCCACGTTAGAAACGCCGTCACTTGAGATCTAGAAAATATATAAGTAAAAGGAACAGTCAGAGTAAGCTATGGGTATGGCAGAGATTGCTCAGTTCTCACTCTGATAGACCAGCCCATCACCACATGCATACAGTACGGTACTGCAATCGATACATTCCCACCACTACCGTAATTTATATATAGGTTGTATAATAGAAATGGTTGTTGTTGTTGTTGTTGTTGTTGTTCCCCAAGCTGCCTGGCCGAACAACCCCAAGGCCCCGAGCAAGGCCAAGGCCATAACCGAGCGCCCCCACCGAACCCTCCCTGCCGACCACAATAAAGCCTGGGTGACCGAAGCCATGGCGCTGAGGAGGGTGCGGAAACGCCCGGGAAACCAAAGCCTTGTATGTGTTGGTGGTGTAATGGTTTAGATGCATATGTTCTGGGTGTGGTGTCCTGAATTTGAATCCCAGGGAGGACCATATGCTTTCATTAGTTTATTTCTAGTGCATTGGGGGGTTTGTAATGAAGGATTAATGCTAAGAACGGGGTGTTCCTTAATTACATAGCTATGCTGTGGTTACCAGACGGCCACTCTCTGTTTGAATGATGCGCGGAATTTCGGTGTGAATATTCTGGGTTGGAGTCCTTGGAGTGCCACATGTATTTGTTGATTTCATTAATTGAGTTTAGGAGTAAAGTTGGTTGGTTAAAAAATATGAATTTCCCAGTCAAGTCAACACTGCGATCCCTATTAAGGGGAGGTATTTACTTTGTTCCCTAGACCTCCATCAAGCTTAAAATTATATCCCCTTGAGTTCCTTTCAAGATAAATTTGTACATTTTTCGGTAGAAAAATGTCCCGGCCAAAGGCCGGTTCCTCTTAAATTACAGGCTCGCTATCGCTCGCCAGGATAAAATCGACACCTGAATGGCACGAAAGGTCTTAATATGGGGTGAAAGTTCTTAAAATCGTTAAACTAATGGGGCGAACGTTTTATAATATCAAAAGCAATGGGGCTAAACATGAGGGTGAAAGGGGTCAAGAAAAAAATCCCTCAAGTGGAGATCTCCCCTTAAGAACCTCATCTCAAGTCTTTCATGGTCAACTGTCATTCTTCCCTCAACTTTCAGACTTTTAACATTCTTCAGTCAACCCTTCTTATCCATTCTTGCCAGGTGGCTAATCCTCCACAAATTTTCAACTTAAAATGGCTCGCTTGGTGTAGTGACTAGCTCTCGGACTTCCACCCAGAAGGCCCGGGTTCGCGCCCACGCTCGGCGCATTAAAGATTTTTCACAAGCACTGAGTCGTTACCATCCCTCATGAGCAAAGGGACTGGGCGGTGTAGTAACAGGACCCCAATGGAAATACGCCTAATCGGCCTTATTGAGCTATCCTTAGCTAGCTTAGCATGCGCTAGCTTTAAGAACTATTATTATTATTATATGAGATTATTTTTAAAGGTGAATAATGTCACCTTATGCTTGCCAGACTACCACATCAAATCTGAAATAATGGTAATTAACTGGTGATAAGTGTAGATACCTTAGGATCGAAAGTCTCCACCAAGGTGTGAGCCATGGATGCCGTCACCACCACACGGCTGGGGGCACTGTCCTTCAACAAACCTGGGGGGGGGGGGTGGACAGAAATAACTTTATAACAAACAATTCTCCGGATGAGTGCTAGAAGGGAGGCCAAAAGGTGGATAAATATATTGAAAACATTTTTCACGTACTGGAAAGAGCATTGCGGCACGGGCAGTCTTGACAGTAGCTTGGTGGTTTACCTGCCATGGCCATACTTTAGCGGGTGCTTCCAGAGAT